>OW386285.2:79296014-79619877 GCA_936432065.2 Rutpela maculata | reverse complement strand
ACATGAGCAACGAGGGTCGAAGAGAGGTGTCGCTGGCTGCAAGGAGAACCTGCTGATTGACAGATGTGTCACGCAGGACTCCGTGCAGTATAAGCGGAACCTCTCCATGGCCTGGATCGACTACCGCAAGGCATTTGACGTGACATCTCATGAGCTTATTTTACACTTGCTCCAATGTCTTGCGGTACCCGGTCCCGTAGTGAGATGTATTGAAGAACTGATGCCGCTCTGGAGGACTCGCTTTACTATAACATCCGGTAACGATAGAGTCCAGACGGAGCCGGTATCGTTCAGAAGGAAAGTATTTCAGGGAGACTCCCTCAGCCCCCTTCTGTTTTGCATCTCACTACTGCAATTATCCGTTTCGCTCCGGAAAACCCGTGGATACAACTGCGGTACCCCCGGCGATAGGAGGCATAAGGTCACCCATTTGTTTTATATGGATGACCTTAAACTTTATGCCTCCGGAGAAAGGGACCTACATCAGTCCCTTAGGGTGGTACAGGAGTACACGCAGGCTGTTGGTATGGAGTTCGGGTTGGACAAATGTGCACTGGTCCATCTCAAGAGAGGACGCGCAGCTCGTAGACGGAAGCATCTTACATCATCTAGATGCCGGAGAGTCGTACACTTACTTAGGTGTCGAGCAACGCTCCACCCAAGAAGTGAGTGTAGTGAAAAACGCTCTCCGCGGCAAGTATCAGCACCGACTCCGACAGATTTGGTCTTCAGAACTGTCGGGGAAGAACAAGGTGTCTGCTACCAACATGCTTGCCGTTCCGATCCTTCTCCACTCCTTTGGAGTGGTGAAATGGAACCGAGAGGAGTTGCGTCAACTCGACGTAGGAACCCGCAAGAAGATGCATCTCAATAGGAGTTTGCATCCTAAATCGTCCGTTCCACGGTTATACCTCCCACGACATCGGGGAGGCCGTGGACTCTTGAGTTTGGAGAGTCTCCATAACAGGATAGTCCTAGATGGAACCTGTAAGATTATCAGGAGTTCGGATCCCCTCCTCTGCATGGTCCGAGACCATGAAAGTGCAGGAATAGGAGCCTTTTTGTTTAAGGCAGCACAGAGAGCAGCCGATGAACTTGGTCTCTCCTTCGACGTCGAGCGGGTAAATCGCGACTCTGTCACCGAGTTGGAACCTGCTCGGCGAAAAGCCCAAATTAAAGCTGCAGAACACAACATCTTTCTGCAGCTTCATACGGATAAGCCAATGCATGGAGTCTTCTATAAAAATATAGAAGATCTTGGCTTATCCGAAAGGCTGACCTTTGCCTTCTTAAGGTCAGCCGGGCTGAAGTCTGAGACCGAGGGATTCATAATGGCTTGCCAGGATGGTGTATTTAACACTCTCGTTTATCGAAGTCGTGTCATGGGTATAGAGGTCCCTGATGTCAGCTGCAGGGCCTGCCGCAGGGCGCCAGAGACTCTAATGCACTTGTTGTCTGCCTGTCCGACATATGCAGTCTCGGCCTATATCCAGAGGCACGACGGAGCATTACGAGTGCTTTATTATCACTTAAGGCACTCGTATGGGATAGACGAGACACCAGTGCTGCCTTATGCTCCGGGGGATATTGAGTCCGTTGTGGGAAATGAGAAGTGTCTAATTTATTGGAACTACTCTTTTCCCACAGTCAGGCAAATACAAGCCAACAAGCCTGACATAGTCCTCCTCGACCACCAACTCAAGACAATGTTTGTCGTGGAGTTCTCGGCTCCCGCGGAGAACAACATTGTCTTGAAGGAGGAGGAAAAACGGACAAAATATCGAGATTTGCTCTTCGAACTCCGCAGACTCTATCCAGACCATACTGTTAAGATAGTGGTACTGATTGTAGGAGCCCTCGGTGGAACGAGACACACACTGCTTTCAGAACTTAAGATCATACCGGCATGCCGAAATTCGGCAGAGGTCTTAACCGGCAGAATGCAGAAGGCCGTCATCCTCGGTTCATTACGTCTGCTCAGGGCACACGATTCGCGGATCCAGTAGTCACTCACCCCACGGGCGTGGGGAGTGGCTACCGGTACTACCAGCTCCCCTCTGTGAGTGTCGGAGCCACAGAGTTTAAAGGGTGACTGGCTTTTACAAAAAAAAAAAAAAAATAATAATAATAATAATAATATACTCCAATATTTCTATATTGATTTTTAAAATATAAAACAAATACGCACAAGTTACTATAAATTGGTAGGTACAATGTATAAAAATATATAAAGAACAATGTATAAAAATAGTTTATTACTTTTATACATTATTCAACCTAAGTAGTATATTTATTCTTACAATCAGGATATTGCACACTATTACATTTACAAAATGAACAACACGAAATTTGGTTTTTGTTACATATACATGATGTTGTTGCACATTTTACGCAAGAACAGACACCAACAGAGTCATCTAAGTATTGTTTAATGTTTTTTTATGCATTATCGATCTCCTAAAAACTAAATCCATGGGGATCCAACTGGGTAAGAATCTCGTCGATGCAATGTCGCTGCAAATAGGTATGATAATGGGCTCTCAATAAATGTCCTCTAATGCACCTACTTGTTGGCGGTAAATCATCAACGTCAATATTTTTGCCGTATCGAAATAAGTTATTTCAGAAAGAATATTAAGACGAGGCGACAATGTGGTAGACATAGCAGAAACATTTGAGTTCAGTTAAACACTTTTGGGGGCGCAAAATGACTGCTCAATAAAAATTACTGAACGCATAGTTCGTGGACTTGCACACGGGCACGCATATCCTTAGGCGCGGGCCTGAATAGCACTATTCATATGTTAAGCGCATTTTCTGGCTCTGAGGAGAGTGGTGTAAAAATAAAGGGTACCTCCTCTCAATATGGGATAGAGTCCTATCATCCAGATTTGGATTGTTTTTATATAGAAAAAGCGAACTTCAGGATGATGCTACACGCAAAACATGCTGCAAAAGCAGGCTTTACTAAAATTGTATTTGTTAGTGCAGATACTGATGTCATGGTTTTGGCAGTATTTCATTGGGATGCACTTCATCACATGGGAGTGGAGGAAATGTGGATACGCACTGGTGTAGGAGACACTACTCGATTCTTGCCAATACCTGTAATTTCAAGAATATACGCCTACTTTGATGATTTTGATTTTTTCAATATAATTGCATTTTACGAAAAAAAAAAATAGTATGCCAGTTTACTAACGTTTGATTTAGTATATAATGGAGTAAACACTTTAGTAAAACGGCGATATTTTTTTTTTCATAAAATACGAGGTAAAATGCAACTATATTACAAAAATCAAAATCATAAAAGTAGGCATATGTTCTTGAAATTTTGCGCAGGACTCTAACTTTTTTATCTGAATAACTTTCCTTAATGACATTTTGCTGTATCTTTTACAGAGAAGGTACTTTACCTAACATGAAGTTCGTTTTTGCTTAACTGTCATGCCCTACAAGATTAAAAAAAAAAAAACAAAAGTACACCCAAAATTACTTTTTAGTTAAGCAGGGGTGAACCTCCAAATATGAAAAAAAAATTCGAAAATTTTTTGTCCATTTATAGCGAACTCAATCGGAGGACACGCTGTATATAACTTACAAACTATCTGGCATGTTTTCATTCAAAACATTCAATAAACCTTCACTAAAACCTTCAGCAGCAAACTTTATCTAACTTCTGTTGTCTTTCGGGTGTCCACCGGCGGCCATTTTTGAAAATGGCCGCCACGGCCGCCAGGGGGCAGTTGGCCGATGGCTCCACATCCAAAATTTTTCATATTACTTCGGTCTACCTCTGTGCCAAATTTGGTGCTTTTATCAAAAAGTGCACAATATGTTTAAATATCCTAGCTAAATTGCCGCACTATAGCTGAAATCGGACCACAAAATGACTTTGCATCATCTTTTATAAAAAAAAAACTGTTGGTCCTACTGTGTTTAGCAAAGGGAACCTTTCGTGTGTAAATCTGATCAGAGAAACATATTCCGGTGTGAAAATTAAGAAAACTAAAACGGAACAAAAAAAATGGATTATAAAAAAAGGCGGCCCGCTTCCCTACAGCTCTGAATGAATTTCAGTTTGAAAAAACCTACTCTAAGGCTTCACCTTCGAAGGACCTAGCTTCGTTTGGAAGCACTTGTGAACATACCGTGTGTCCACGGATGGAGTCCGGAAGAGAAAAAATGTTTAATTCTTGATTTTACGAAAAAAGCAATTCTTGATGAAAAAGCCTGTCTACAGTTCTCGGTTAACAGATCCTTGTCAGCTCTAGAGGGTTATTCAAAAAACTTGATGTGATTATGGATAGTTTGTAAATATTTGGAAACATTTTCGGAAACGTTTTTAAATGACGCTTTTACATGGTATTAGGGAAAAATAATAATTTATTTTTCTATTGTGATTCGTCTCATAGCAACGGACTCCGTAAAATTAGTTTTCATGATTTTCGATCAAGTTAGTAGTCATTAATGATGAAGAAAATCTGACATTTCTTTACATACTAAATTGTTATAACTGTCGTTTAATTGGTGATTATAATATTTTTATAAGAGAAAATATTGTTAGAGATAGATATTTTGTTGAAAACATAATTTTTCCTAATGGGTCAATTAGTATGCAAAATTTTAGATATTGGAACAGTGATAATCCATATTTTCGTACACAGTGTAGGACACAATATTCGAAAAAAAGCAACGTTTGGTGTGGATTCACATACTCTGGAATTATTCGACAAAATTTTTTTAGCAAAATTTAAATCAACATTCTACATCAACATTTTCACACGTTCAATACTTTTTTCTTAAATATTTTATTAATTTACCCCTAGCAAGTCGATTAAAATGTATTTTCAACAAGACAAATGTCCACCTCCCTCCACTCTCATTGTTCCTCAATGGTTAAATAACACAGCCATAGAAAAAAATAAAGTGTCTTGACCCCAGAGACTAACTAGGTAGACTGTTTTTCGGGTCGCTGAATCCGAATCCGGGGTCCATTTGATTCCATGTCATCAGGTTTAAGGTCATTTGAAGGTCAAATTGAGATATGACAGTGAAAAATTCCGTAAAAAATTTATGTTTATGTTTTTGAGGTTGCCGAATCCGAATCCGGGGTTTATTTGATACCATCATGTCAGAATCAAGATCAAATGAAGGTCAAACACATGAAATTCAATAATACAATCTTTCTGAAAAAGCAGAAAATTTTACGTCCAAATACATCTGAACGGTTTATGGAACCGATTTCTTAGGTCATTTGTTGGTTATCAAGCGGTCAAATGCTTATTTTCCAGTTCTTAGCTGATATATCGATTGTAAATCGAAAACTTGCGTCTATGATTAGTGACCTTTAAGTTTTTGTGGTCGCTTATCACGATCCTGGTATCCATTTGATACCATGATGTATAAACTGAGGTCAAACGCTATAATTCGAATGATATAATTTTTTGGACCCTGAAAGATCATCTGCAGGTCAAATACAGATTTGTTTTGAATCTTTCAACTGAATTGTGAAACCGCCAGCATTAGCGTTTACCCGATGTACACACGAGGAGGTTGCGTGAACGGATTTTGTACATCATAACGGGCTTACTTGAGTTCCATAATTACAGTAGCATAGTTTGGAGTTGTGAAGCTCAACAACTTTAATTATAAAGAACAGAATTTTTGCTATGAGAGACTAAGTAATAAAATTATAGGGTTACTCGGTTATGGGATTATTGAGCAATGTGGTCATTCGAGTAAACGGATTCATCAGCTTTCATCGTCTGTAATCCCCATTTTATAGCTACGGGATCAGGTTTTTAGAGCTATTAGGTTATTGGGTTATTGAATTTTGAGGCTATTGAATTCAGCAGTTTTGGACTTAAAAATGTAGTTTAAAACAACTCAAAATAGTTTAATACCTCCATATGAAACCCAAAGTTCGGTTCGACAAGAAGTATTTGGACGTAAGATTTTTTGTTCTTTGAGAATACAGGGTTAAAAAATTTTTATCATTCGAATTATGGCGTTTGACCTTCGATTGACCTTGGTTTATACGTACGTCATGGTATCAAATGGATACCGGGATCGTGATAAGCGACCACAAAAACTTGAAGGTCACTAGTCATAGACGCAAGTTTTCGATTTACAATCGATATATCAGCTAAGAAATGGAAAATAAGCATTTGACCGCTTGATAACCAACAAATGACCTAAGAAATCGGTTCCATGAACCGTTCAGGATGTATCTGGACGTAAAATTTTCTGCTTTTTCAGAATCCGGGGTCAAAAAAGATTGTATTACTGAATTTCATGTGTTTGACCTTCATTTGACTTTGATTCTGACATGATGGATTCGGATTCAGCAACCTCAAAAATATAAACATAAATTTTTTTGCGGAATTTTTCACGGTCCTATCTCAATTTGACCTTCAAATGACCTTAAACCTGATGACATGGGATCAAATGGACCCCGGATTCGGATTCAGCGACCCGAAAAACATAAAGTCTACCTAGTCAGTCTCTGGGATCAAGACACTTTATTTTTTTTGTGTGGCTGTGTAATTAATTTGGGGATAAATGGATCGGAAGATATGGACCGATGCCTTGGCCACCTAAGAGCCCCGATTTCACGATTATGGACTTTTATTTGGAGGGTACCTTAAACAAAAAGTATGTGCACTCAGGATTCATACTAGTGTCGATCTCTTAAAAGATAAAATAAGATAAGCTATATCGAATGTACTATTGAATAAAATTCAAAACAGCTAGTTGAGAGGTCGATTAGTACTAAGTACAGAACTTGGTGGTGATACTTTTGAATAGTTTTTTATAAACATAAATACACCAGATATAGTAGACAACCCCCAAATTTAAAGCCAAGGCTGTCCGGAAGGGGGTTACACATTTGTAGAAACGCACACATACTTTTATACTCCCAGACATTTTCAGTGCCGGGTATGCGAACCTAGTACGCGATAGACAGTTGTAGCAACCAGTTCACTTACTGATGAATGAGACTCAAGTAACCAGGGATTTGAAAAACAAAATGGAATAACAATTTTAATATCGACAAAAATGATATGTATTTTTATCAGAATGTAAAATTAGATTTCAAAAAATAGAATATATATATATATATATATATATATATATATATATATATATATATATATATATATATATATATATATATATATATATATATATATGCGTTTATCTATGCTACGTTAAACCGTCCAGCATATATTTATTTACAGACGTTAACCTATCCGAAAACGTTAAACCGTCCGATTACTGGACGGTTTAACGTTTTCACTCGCATTGACATCTTCATATTCCATATACAGAATTTGAGATGGACAGTTTATGGCATGTTTCATATGATTTGTATATAACTGTAGTGTAGAGTATAAACGCTCGGAGCGCTAGCTCCGCAAATTGTATATACACTTATATGCTCCAATATATATTTTGCTGACATTAAACCATCCAGAAATCTGGCAACTTGCAACTTGGTTTGTCTAAATATTTGCTCATATGAAAACTCTTGTGCAGTATTTACAAGCCTGTGGAGGATAGCTTAGCGAACATTATGTGACTATTTTAGAAGTATTTTTGTAAAGTGTCATGGAGAAACTTTGCTTAAGTCGTGGTAAAAGAATGGTACCAATGTTGGAATGGAAAAAGGAGAATGCCTGATATTTTTTTGTTTTATTTGCTTTTGTAGAAAATTAAGATTTTTGTAATCAATGAAATTTTGTAAAATTGTTTAGGGTGTTAATGATAACTGTACAACTGTCTACAGTGTCTTTCGTAGTTCGATTTCCTAGTTAAACCAGTTTATTCCAGATGAAATTTGTAAGCAAATATGAAAAACCATATCTTAATATCCCTTTTCGTTTTGAAGATAATTTGCTTAAAAATTTTCATGTAGTGGAGTAAAACTAAATTTTTTAGAGAATTATCTAACTATTTATTGGGAATATTACAAGTACAGAAAATTGTTTTGGACTGAATTCTAATTTTCATAATATACATTTTTACAATTAATTATTTTTTATTTATTTGCTTTTATCATGATTAGAGAATATTATTTAGGTATTATGCAAATCACAACTTACACACTTTTTATTTATTATGAAAATACCTACTTTCTGTATATTGTTGCCCTAATCTGGGCACGCTAATATACTAGTCAGGTAAATACTTTAAAACACTCATTATTGGAGAACCAATCAAAACAACTACTCTTCTAGCTAATACTGACGAAGTATTGAATTACATGATAGGATTCTTAGCATTTTAAAGAAAAAAATATACTGAAAATGCTTAAATCATTTATTCAAATTTAATCATTCACACTTTTTTATTTAATATGAAATTATCTACTTTCTGTATATTGGTGCCTTAATCGGGTCACGCTAATATACTACTTAGTAAAACACTTTAAAACACTCATTATTGGAAAACCAATCAAAACAACTACTCTTCTAGCTAATACTGACGAAGTATTGAATTACATGATAGGATTCCTGGCATTTTAAAGCAAAAAAATGTATTGAAAATACTTAAATTATTTATTGAAATTCAGTCATTCACAACAATTACTAAACCATACATTCTATTTCAACTCTAGAAAAGTTGTACAAGTTTTTTCGAACTCGTTAGTTCTCATCAGTAGAGTATAGAAACATTCATTCATTATTTACAAGCCTATTCTTGATTTATTTTTACAATTAATTATTTTTTATTTATTTGCTTTTATCATGATTAGAGAATATTATTTAGGTATTATGCAAATCACAACTTACACACTTTTTATTTATTATGAAAATACCTACTTTCTGTATATTGTTGCCCTAATCTGGGCACGCTAATATACTAGTCAGGTAAATACTTTAAAACACTCATTATTGGAGAACCAATCAAAACAACTACTCTTCTAGCTAATACTGACGAAGTATTGAATTACATGATAGGATTCTTAGCATTTTAAAGAAAAAAATATACTGAAAATACTTAAATCATTTATTCAAATTTAATCATTCACACTTTTTTATTTAATATGAAATTATCTACTTTCTGTATATTGGTGCCTTAATCGGGTAAAAATAAATCAAGAATAGGCTTGTAAATAATGAATGAATGTTTCTATACTCTACTGATGAGAACTAACGAGTTCGAAAAAACTTGTACAACTTTTCTAGAGTTGAAATAGAATGTATGGTTTAGTAATTGTTGTGAATGACTGAATTTCAATAAATAATTTAAGTATTTTCAATACATTTTTTTGCTTTAAAATGCCAGGAATCCTATCATGTAATTCAATACTTCGTCAGTATTAGCTAGAAGAGTAGTTGTTTTGATTGGTTTTCCAATAATGAGTGTTTTAAAGTGTTTTCCTAAGTAGTATATTAGCGTGACCCGATTAAGGCACCAATATACAGAAAGTAGATAATTTCATATTAAATAAAAAAGTGTGAATGATTAAATTTGAATAAATGATTTAAGTATTTTCAGTATATTTTTTTCTTTAAAATGCTAAGAATCCTATCATGTAATTCAATACTTCGTCAGTATTAGCTAGAAGAGTAGTTGTTTTGATTGGTTCTCCAATAATGAGTGTTTTAAAGTATTTACCTGACTAGTATATTAGCGTGCCCAGATTAGGGCAACAATATACAGAAAGTAGGTATTTTCATAATAAATAAAAAGTGTGTAAGTTGTGATTTGCATAATACCTAAATAATATTCTCTAATAATATACATGTTCTGAAAAATCTTGGTTGGTATTTTTTTTACGATTACAATACTTCCCTTCAGTAAGCGAGGGAAGTAAAAACACGTTTTTCAAAATTAAAACTTAATTTCCCAAAACCCTTCACTTTCCACGTTGGACAAAATTTTACTGCAACTACCTCACCCAAAAAAAAAAAAAACTTTGAAATTGAATTTCTTGATACTTAATTTTATTTGACTACATGCATAATGTCTTTTATGAGTTTTTTAAATGCTTACTCTATACTTTATATTTCAGCTAGTACTTTTATATCTATTTTTACTTCCACATTCAGTAGAAGTATAGTAACGAGAAAAAAATTGAAAATTTGTATTGTCCCAATAGGCTTACGATGTCATGAAACGTCGAGATTTCAAGATTGAGAGAGAAAAAAATCTGTCTCTAGGTCTGTCTGTAACTTTTTTTTGTGCGCATGATTACTCTGGAACTGTTTAAGATATTGACTTGAAATTTGGTACACGTATGTATTTTAACGTAATCTAGAACTAGATTATATTTTCATCTTATTTCGTTGAAGAATTGTGGGAGTAAATTGGGGTAAATAGAGGTAAATAGATAAATCAAGCAGGTAAGAGTCTATAACATTGGTCTTTAGTATATACAAGAGAAGCAATAAGGTCTCAAAAAATTTTTGGCATTAGCCACCTTCGTTACCACCCCCACCCCATTATTAAAGGGGATGAAAAAAATATGATTTAGTGTGTGTACAAGAACCGAAAACCTCAAAATATTTTTTTACTTATATGTAGGGTGAGTTCTTAACTGCGTACAACTTTTTTTAGATCATATTTTGAAATTTCATAAAATTCATACAGGTAGAAATTCTGGAGAGTAGTAGAGAATTGGATGAAATGATTTTTTACAGCGTTTTTTTTTTCCAAGACATTAACCACTTAGTTAATTTATTTATCCATGTGATTGGGAAAAAGAACACAAGTACTTTTCAAAAATTCCATACTGCTGGTATGGATTTTCACTGAGATATTAAATTTAATTAAAATATTAAATTCCACATTTATTCTGCATTTCTGGTAACATAATCATAATTTTTCGCTTATACATCTTGAAGGTAAACAAAAATATGATGTAATTTTGACATAAATTTAGTTGCTATTTTCGTAAATAAATGAATATAGCCCTAGCGAGTTTCAGAAAAAACTTGGCATAACAAACAGGTCGCCATGTTTAATTAACTTTTATCTCTCAAAATAAATCAAAATCAATACCAAATGTGTGGTTCTATTTAAAAAAGTATGTCGCTAATATACCGGAAAAATTAAACATGTTAAATAAAAGCCAACTCAAATTGTAACAGCAAGGAATTACTAGTTGTCATTATCGAGCCGTAATTAAAGCGATATTTGTCAGTACAGGGTATGTAGTAAGATGCTGTTTTATTCTGCTTCATTCCATAATTCTGTCATTTTCTCAGAACCAATTTTCACAACACTTTTTTCATGGTCCCAGTTATCACCGTTATTTTTTCAATCGCATCGTGGTACAGATAAAAGAAGATATCGTAATGACAGCCCATTAAACAAGAACATATATACAAATTAGTTCCGGCAACATTGCAGAACATTTTAACGAACGTATAGAACCACATGTATATAATTTTGGATGGAATAACGTTGGTTCTATATAAATTGGACGGTTTGACGCCGTAATTACATAAGAGCCGCTTAACGTTGGAAAATAATATTTTGTATATTGAGAAGTATATGAGATGGACTGTTTAACTTCAAAAATTACACGGACAGTTTGTCGTAGCATGGATATATATATATATATATATATATATATATATATATATATATATATATATATATATATATATATATATATATATATATATACATATATATATATATATATATATATATATATGTATATATATATATATATATATATATATATATCTATATATACCTTTGAATATTAATTGATTATAGATATCTTTAAAAAGTACGATATATCTATAAATTGGTGACCCCAACTAAAATTCTAAATTTCTAATACACGCATTTTTGGAAGGATTGGATTGAATTACACATATATTACAACAAACTCATATATGCAATAATATGAATGCACGTGAATTGTAAGCAGTAGAAGAATTGTAGATGTAGGTATTGAGATGGATCGACACATCGTATAAATTGATTAGAGTAACTATTGAGATGGGACAAAACGTCGTATAAATAAATTGGAATTGGAATTGGAATCACTCTTACCTCAAAGAGAATACTTTTCAACTTTCCCCAAGAAAGTAACATAATAAGGAAGTTTGATCCTAGGACTATCAAGTTTTCCAGAAATATACTTTTTTTTTTTAATAATTCTTTATTTGTACGGTAAGTGAATTTTATTGTCGTTAATCATTTTCCCCTGTTATTAAAAGAAATCAGTCAGTTGTTTAAAGATGACATGTCAAAAAGCATTTCATTCAGAAACATCACAAACAGCATCTCGTTCAGATGATATTTTCCCAATCGAACCAACAGTAGTGACATCGCATAATAATTATAATGCCGCAAACATTAAACTTCCTCCTCTCTGGATGTCCAAACCTGAGATATGGTTCACACAGATTGAATCGCAATTTTCTATCCATAGAGTCGTTAAACGATCGAAGAAAGTACGATTACGTGATTGCAAGCTTGTCGACCGAAATTATTACAACTGTTTATGACGTTGTCACTAATCAACCCGAAAAAGATTTATACGATAACTTAAAGGCTGTACTTACTTATTTCTCGTTTAACCTCAAGCGAGGAAAAACGATTAGAGGACTTGCTATCTGGTTTCCAGATGGGAGACCTCAAGCCGTCCGATTTTTATCGGTCAATGATAGTGACTGTCGGAGGATCCCATATGGTGAGACAGGAGCTCCTCGTTAAGTTATGGAAACGGCGATTGCCTAAAACTGTTTACATTGCAATCGCCGCATCCGGAAAAACTGTCATTAAAGAAATAATCGACATTGAAGACCGTATATGGGAGTCATGTCAGAATCCTATGAATTCCCCTGTCTCTAACTCAATTTACGACGTCAATCCTACTTTATCTACGTCAAATTTAGTTAAATATTTCAAGACACATTGAATCAAGTTTTGCGCAAGCAGGAAATGTTTTCGTCGCAATTACATGTAATTGAATCTAAAGTTTCTTCAATGACTTCTACGCCTACAGTTTCTGGCACTTTTTGCGATAATTGTAAAAATCGTCTCCACTCAAGAAATCGCATTGGCTCAAGGCCCCGTTCTAGTAGTCGAAATAATACCCGTGTTAAATATAATCCTTCTAATACCAAAGTTTGCTATTACCATCAACTTTATGATCGTAAAGCTTTTAAATGTGTCGGAGATTGATGCACTTTCGCCAAAGACAAAGTTGACAATCAGAGATGACTTAAGGTTAATAATATTTTGACAGCTGACGTTAACATTTCAAAAAATAAATGTCGTCTTTTTATATTTGATAATTCAAATAACTTGAATTTTCTCATTGGTACAGGCGCTGATTTGTCCATAGTACCTCGAAATCTTTTTACAGATATTAAGAGGAACCCTGATATTGTACTGACAGCCGCAAATGGGTCTATTATTAATATATTTGGGAAGAAATTTTTAAAAGTCGATTTAAACTTACGCAGGTTGTTTTCTTTTGTGTTTAACATAGCAGACATTGATGTCCCTATCATTGGCGCCGATTTTTTTAGCACATTTCGGTTTAGTTGTTGATTTGAAACATAAATGTTTAATCGACAATATGATTAATTTATTAACATATTTATTTTCTAAATAATGACCATTACATTCTCCTGTTATTTACCTTATCAAATGAATACAACAAATTGCTTTTAGAATTTCCAAGCTTAATAAGTTCGCCAAATTACAATTTGCCCGTTAAACATTCTATAGTACATAATATTATAACGGAAGGTCATTTACCTTTTTCACGGCCACGTAGGTTAGATAACATTAAATTTAAGATAGCTCAGAACGAATTTCATCATATGGCAGAATTAGGCATTTGTATACCCTCATCATTTTCTGTATCCTCGCCGCTACACATGGTAGCTAAAAAAGAAGCCAACGACTGGAGACCTTGCGGTGATTACCGTCAACTCAATTCAGTTACGTTTCCTGATAGAAATCCATTGCCATATATTCATGATTTCAATTCGCAATTGTATGATTGCATTATCTTTTCAAAAATAGATTTGGTCCATGGATATCACCAAATACCTATCGCAAAAAGTGACATTTTAAGACAGCTATTACTACGCCTGTTTGGTTTATTCGAATTTTCGCGAATGCCATTCGGCCTACCTAATGCTGGTCAAACATTCCAACGTTTTATGGACGAAGTTTTCATTTTCGTCTATTTAGATGACATTTTGATTGCAAGTAAATCTAGTTCACAACATTTAGAACACTTGAGACTTGTTTTTCAGAGGTTGGAGTTATACGGTATAAATATTAAACCGTCGAAATGCATATTAGGAGTCAATCATTTGACGTTTTTAGGACACAATATATCTTCAGCTGGTATTTTATCTTCTTGTGAACGTATTGATGTCATAAATGATTTTCCCTTACCAACTATTATTAAACAACTTCAGCGTTTCATAGGTATGGAAAACTTTTATCATCGTTTCATACCCTCTTTCGCTGAAATCTTAATTCCTTTACATGCTTTATGTACTAGTTTACTGCATGATATAGTTAAAATAATAGGTGATTGGCCTACCGACTGTCTTGACAGTTTTTCTAAAGTCAAAGCTGCTATAGCTGGGGCAACATTTTTAGCTCATCCTAGTTGTGATGACAGCTCATTTTTATCGCTGACAGTTGATTGTTCAAATGTCTCTATGGGGGCAGTTCTTGAACAACGCGACGACAAAGGTGTACTTGCCCCGTTAGCCTTTTTCTCACGTAAACTTACCTTAGCCCAAACAAAATATAGTGCCTTCGACAAAGAACTTCTTTCTTTATTCACAACGATTAAACATTTCAGATTTTTATTTGAAGGTCGTACATTTATTTGCTTTACTGATCATAAACCTTTGGCTAAAGCATTATTCACTTAAACTGAAAGATCCCCTCGACAGATTAGACATTTGGAGTTCTCAATTTGCATGTGAGATCAGACATATTCAAAGGAAAACATAATATTGTTGCTGACACCTTATCGCGCGAGCATGATACGTCTTCTTTACAACAATGTGTCTCTCCAGTTGTAACACAGTCTAATCTAGTTGATATTAATTTTGACTTAAATTTATTGAGCACAGCTCAAGAGGATGATTCTGACCTAAAATTTTTATTGTCAGATACTTCATCAGACACCAAAAAAGGTTTTCATTTAAAGAAAATTAAGATTCCAAATTCTGAAGAGTTTATTTGGTGTGACGTTTCCCACTCTAAACTACGTCCTTGTGTTCCAATCGTTTATAGATGGACAATTTTCGATATATTTCATGGTTTATCTCACCCTGGTATTAAAGCGACTAGAACGTTAGTTTCTAAAAATTATTTTTGGCCTAAAATGACTTCGGATTGTAACCTCTGGGCAAAAACTTGTATTAGCTGTCAAACTAATAAAGTGACACGACACACGAGAAGTCCAATAGGTAAATTCGATATACCTAAAAGCCGATTCCATCACATACATATAGATTTAATAGGACCATTACCTCCTTCTAGAGGTTGTTCTTATATTCTGACTATGATCGAACGTTTTACTAGATGGCCCGAAGCATATCCACTTCATGATATTACTGCAGAAACTGTAGCACATACGTTATTTCAAAATTACGTTTGTCGTTTCGGTGTACCTTTGACAGTAACAACTGATCAGAGAGTTCAATTTGAATCTAAATTGTTTAATGAATTTCCAAAATTTTTGGGATTTCATAGGATTCGTACGACCACATATCATCCCAGTAGCAATGCATGATAGAAAGGTTTAACAAAACTCTTAAAACTGCTTTAAGAGCTAAAGCTTCCACACCACATTGGGTAGATGAGCTTCCTATCATACTATTAGCTCTCAGGACAATCCCCAAAGACGATTTGCAATGTTCCTCCGCGGAACTTGTTTTTGATCAAACTACGCGATTACCAGGTGAATTTTTTATTAAATCATATACTTGTCCGGATATTCCTTACTTTATTACCAAATTACGTACTTCTTTTGATAATTTAACGTTCATTACACCTTTTCACCATGTTAATTACAAATCATTTGTCAGTTCAGACATTTTGACTTGTAGTTTTGTTGTCGTTCGGAAAGAACGTTTTAAACAATCTTTCTCTCCGCTGTGCGATGGACCATTTAAAGTGTTTTCCCGTACAGACAAGTTAGTTACTTTTGTTAAAGGAACTAAACCCATCACAGTAAATATCGATAGGGTTAAACCAGCATATCTACTGTCAGACAAATGCGATGTCACTACACCGCCAATTAAGAAAGTCCGTTTTGCCGTCGACGAATTGAATAACTGTTCTTTTTCTTAGCGGGGGAGTAATGTGGCAACCAGTTCACTTACTGATGAATGAGACTCAAGTAACCAGGGATTTGAAAAAATAAAATGGAATTTTAATATCGACAAATATATATATATATATATATATATATATATATACATATATATATATATATATATATATATATATATATATATATACATATATATATATATATATATATATATATATATATATATATATATATATATATATATATATATATACATATATATATATTTATATATATATATATATATATATATATCATATACCTTTGAATATTAAATAATTATAGATATCTTTAAAAACTACGATATATCTATAACAGTACGACCAAAGTATTTGCCACACAATACGCTTTAGCTGACTAAGCAATTATGCTGGTTGCCGATGAGTTGCTATTTCTATTTAGCAAAATGTGTTATTTTCATAAAAATTATTCTTATTATTTAAAATTAAAAAATCTCGCTTTTTAATATGTCTATATTAGACCAGAATATTTTTTTCGTAATATAATTTATAAAACATTTTGAAAATATTTGGAAATTTTCCATAGCCAAATCAAGATGTTTGGCTAACCCTGTAGAGCTGGCAAGAATTCGATAACCGAAAAGAGTTTCCGGTAAAGAAGACTCTTTCATCAAAAATTACTTTTTTTCGTAAAATCAAGAATTAAAAAGTTTTTCCTCTTCCGGATTCCATCCGTGGACAACCTGTATATTTATAATCAAAACGATAGTAATATGGCTTAAATAATATAAAAGTGTATATCAGAAAGTTTTATTAAAAATAGAAAATACAGATAATGTGGAGTTTCTGTTTAGCCGTTCTTACAGTAATATCCAAGTATTCTACATTTCTGGCATAGCTCCTGACGGTGATGCCTTCCAAGAGCCCTCAGATCCTCCAGTCCATGGGGCTTATCTAGCGGTCTCTGAAATACAAAGGAATATTAATTATTTACTGCAAAGTTTTCAACAAAATAAAGGTATAGTATAGGAGAGTTTCGTATTTTTTGCAAATAAAAAGTAAAAAAAGTAAACGAATATACCGGGTGCCACAGGCTAGTGGCTCACCTACATCTCCTTTTTTTAAAACTTATTCATTTGAAATTTGGGGTGCATAAACTACATGTATCAATATGACACCATTTCCGGTTTACCCGGAAATAACTGCAACTTTCGATTTTTAATGGAACACCCTGTATATTTTTACATATTTGGATTCAAGACAACATTCTGAGTATACCGTGAGACTTTCGCGAATTTTTGAGTCGATGTTCAGTTTTTTTAAGCATTTTAAGACATTCGTCTAGAGTGCTTTGGAATAACAAAATTTGTTCTACGATAGGTGAAGTATATAATTTTTCGTTTAATTTCATTAATAACTTACGAATCATTACGAAGCCTTCAAAGTTCAACATATCACTTTTTTATCGAAAACTTTTTTTTTCAAATGGGAAGGTGGTGGCTCATACTGTTCAATAAATTATAGATTTTTTTCTGAATTCACTGATATCCATTTCAAATCTATGCTAGGTGTTTGTTTTTTATTTTATTGGATTTATTTAAAAACTTTCAAAATCATTTTTATTGATTCTTATAGTTGGCACTAGCACGTATAGAGCGGGAGCTAGGTGGCTCCTCCTGTCAGGTACGTCACGAACACTGTCTAAAAATCAGTGAAATTATGTCATTGTTACTAGGCTCATTTTTTTTCGTGTGTACACATTTTATGTTTAGAAAGAATAAAATAAGATCGCCAGAAGGTGTGGACCGTCAGGAGGCGCAGCCAGAAAGGTAATAATGGTACAATACATCTGAGGCACGGTAGGAAGTCAAGTTAGCCGAAAGTGTTAATTCCTGTATATTTAAGGGCCTATGCTACTTTTGTTGACACTAAGAACTTTCTAAAGAGGCTATTCTATTATTGAAGGAGCTTATATTTACGTTTTAAAAAGGAGTCAGAACTTGTAACGATGAATTTAGAGTTCGGAGATGAAATATGCGAAAAAAAATCCAATTTTCTTCAAAAATCCTAAACATTTTCTTTCTGGCTAGCCTTACTGACGGGTGTTTCTTTCTGAGAATTTTTTTCTGTGTTCAAAACATTTAAATAAACATGCTTAGCCTAAAAAAGAGCTTGTAACGATCATGTTATACAGGGTGAGTCATGAGGAACTGTACATACTTCCACCGTAAGTAGAGGCAGCTAAGACAAATACCAAGTGACCATTAAAAAGTGTTTGTTCCCTTTCAAATAATAATTTTGTATGGCCTCATTGTGCTCTCTGGCGCCCCTTTTTTACCCTCAATTTGGCACCTTTCCGAACCGGCACTCCGGGTAGCCTGGCCCTTAAGCCGCCCCTGTACGTATTGTAAATTAACATGTAAGACCTGGCCTGGAAATTGATTAAAATGATGGTACTTATTAAACCTAGGCACGAGGTATGTAGATATTATTTGTTTTAGCTAAATGTTTGTATTTAAAAATGTTAGTATACATTAAAATATTCCATTTTGCCAAACTTTTCATTTGACTTGAAAATTGATCAAATCACAAGAGCTTTTCTTTTATCGGATAAATTTCTCTTTGTAACGAAATAATTTTGCCAGTCAGTGATTTTATGAGAAAAACTGACATGAAAAAATCGCGAGACCGGAGGTCGAGCGATTTTGTCAAATGTCAATTTTTCGAGCAAAATTACTGATTGGCAAAATTTTGAGTTAAAAAGAAATTTATCCATAAAAGAAAAGCTCGAGTGATTTTTGGCAAGATAAATTAACGACAGAATATGTGAACGAACAACAATTAAAAATAATTATAATTTTCTCAAAACGACTCATATCGTACAGTATAGTTTCCACAAGACTTAAAAATTATAGCCGACAGTACAGATTTTAAAATGACGTGCGACTACTAGATATACTCTGCTTTTGAGGAACAGGCATTTTTATCGTGATAAAAAACGATGCACCTTTTTTTTATCGCTGTCAAAGTGACAAAATGTGACTTTTTTAATATAGGAGTTAATTTATCGTTAATAAAAAAATTATTGAGAGTGTGACAAAAATTTCAAATACTAAAGTTTTACTACCTATTTGTATCCTATATAAATTTCATATCAAGTTTTAGATAAATCATATACAGGGTGAACTATCGTATACGAAGCAATCCAACAATTTTTTTTTAAACCGTCCCTGAATTTTTTAAATTTTGGATATGTATGCTGGTTGTTAGGCAACAGTGTACATTGTTGTAAAAAATGAGGCAAATCGGATTAACCGTTAAAATGTTATGACCAAAACAATTTCTGGACAAAATTCATAAATCACTCTGTATGATAGTAAAGAAAGGGAACAAACACTTTTTAATGGTCACTTGGTATTTGTCTTAGGTGCCTCTACTTACGGTAGAAGTATGTACAGTTCCTCATGACTCACCCTGTATAACTCCATTTTTTTTTAAATCTTTGACCTTTCTGGCTGCGCCCCTGATGGCCCACACTTTCTGGTGATCTTATTTTACTCATTCTAAACATAAAATATATACACACAAAAAAATTAGCCTTGTAACGATGATATAATTTAACTGATCTTTATATCTTGAACCATGGCCAACTCGACGGACTGACATATGCCAGAAGTTTATTTTGTCGTTATTTAAGTCCGATAGAATTAATCAACGCATAGAAAATGCTTGTAACGATGAGTTTTCGAAATAGCCACTTAGCTCCCGTACCATTATACCTATTGAGAAACAAAAGGCTATTATTCACAAAAGGGTAGTTATTCACATCTCATTATTAGACATATGATTTATTAGACATATGATTTTTTTCTTCAATTATACAAGTACAAATCGCACAATTATAAGTGTTAAATTCCTATAAATGGTGAACGGCATCTGAATTTTACAAATATTGTTCAAAATGAACACAATCAATACATCTTCTTGCTCGCACATTTGCTGTACTTATTATATTCCTTAACATTTGTGGAGTGATGCTATTAATAGTTCTTCTTATTCTCAGAGATTCGAGATCCTCGAATAATTTTGCCTATTTGACCCTAGCCCTTCCGCTATTTCTCTAACTGAGGTTGATTGACTGTGGATGACGGTTCCTAGTACATTGATCTCCCACTCTTCATTTACAATGAATTCTTGATTTTGAACACGTGGCTCTTGCAGCATTTTTCTCTGTAATTTCTTGAAATAATGACGAAATGGATGATTTCTTTCAGGAAATCTCTGAGCACACATTTGACCTGCAAGCACGGAATTTTATCAAGATTCGCCATAAATTAATATCATGTCAGTTTCTTCGTTATTGGTATAGTTCATGTTAAGAAATATCAATAATGGACACAAATCTTTCGCTAACAATAATTGTTTACGTTTGACACCTTTCTTTTGTTTTATAATATTGTATCAAATCGTAGTGCCAAGGCATTTACGTTAAAGTTCAATAAAAATTATATTGAAAGTGATTTGTCATTTTTAAATAAATTAAATAAAATAGAAAAACAAATAGCATAGATTTGAAATGGATATCAATGAATTCAGAAAAATATCTATAATTTATTGAACACAATGAGCCACCACCTTCCCGTTTGAAAAAAAATTTTTCGATAAAAAAGTGATTTGTTCAATTTTGGAGGCTTCGTAAATAGTTATTAATGAAATTAAACGAAAAATTATATTTTTCCCTTGGACTCTACCTGCCATAGAATGGAACCATGTTAGCACCAAGATACCATTCAATATTATCATTAATAAAGAATTTTCTACCACATCGACGTAGTGGAGTGGAAGTAAAAGAAAAAATTGGAAATTATTTTTGCTGAAATAGGCTTAGAATGTCATGAAACGTCGAGATTTTAAGTTTGAGCAAAAAAATCTGTTTATCGGCTGTCGCACAGAGCACGAATCGTGATTTTTTTGGTTAAAAATATCTAGAGCATTTGTTTCGCGACCGATTGGAATTCATTTTTTTTTAAATACCCATTATTTAATTTCCAAAAAACGTAAGAGAGCCGATTTTTTAATTATGCTAACCAAAATTATTGAGCTCAGGCAAAATGGCCATTTTTTAATATAATCTTAATAAAACTTACAAAAAAAACTTCTTTCTTGTCCAATTTACATAAATCTTGTTACTCGGGGGTTTTGAGGTCGCTGATTATGAATCTGATATCCTAATTGTCATAAACCAACCTGCAAGATGGCGGAATCAATGGCGGCTATAAAATGCTAAGAAATGATGAAAAATTAAATATTTTTGTTAAAGTTTATGCCGAGAAGTTTTGAATATTTCTGATAAGTGCTTTTAAGTTAAAATAGACTAAATTTTAAGTTTCAGGAAATTTAATATTCAATATAATATAAAAAAGTTTTAAGATTTGATTTTGATTGATTTTCTGGTTTATTTATTTAATATGTCTGTAAATGAAGGACATTTTCCCAATATACTCAAGCAGTCAATTGCAATACCAGTTTATAAAAAAGGGCCTACTATAGAAATTGAAAATTATAGGCAAATCTCTATGCTAAGTGTTTTTTCTAAAATATTTGAAAGGATTATTTATAACAGGTTTGTGTCTTTCATTGAAAAAAATAATATGCTCACCGTTTCCCAACACGGTTTCAGATCAAATAAATCCACAGAAACGGCCTCGTCTCATTTGTTAGAATATGTCTTCACAAACTTAGACAAGAGTCAGTACGTCGTGTCGTTACTATTCGACTTATCGAAGGCATTTGATACCGGTGACAAGAACATATTAAAACAAAAAATGTATCATATTGGTTTGAGGGGAAACATCCTGAATTGGATATTAAGTTATATGGAAGGGAGAACATTTAAAGTAAGATTAAGTGGGGTGGAGTCAGAGACACACGACGTAGCAATGGGGGTACCCCAAAGCTCTGTTCTTGGGCCCCTATTATTTCTGTTATATGTGAACGATCTCCCTAACTATCTCACCAAAGGTCATCTAACTATGTTTGCTGACGACCTTACGGTAACCATATCAGCAGAAACGCCTGAGAAGGTACAAGAATTAGTTAACCTTACATTGGAAGAAGTTAGTTCATGGTCCCAAAGAGATAAACTGATACTTAATAATAAAAAAACTGTGTTTATTAATTTCTATTTGCAGAGACCGTTGCCGTATAATTTAAAATTTATTGAAGACATTAGCTTATCGAGCAGCACTCAATTGCTCGGCACTCATCTAGATAGTAAATTGTCGTGGGATTTACATATTGAATATGTCTGTAGCCAGTTGAATAAAGCCTATTTTGCCATTTTGCAACTGAAAAGTACACTAAGTGAATCCGGACTTTTAAACATTTACTATGCACTTATATCCTACAACATATTATGCTGGGGAAGTGCTAAAAATAGAGAGAGAGTCTTTATCTGTCAAAAGAGGATCATAAGGTTAATATTTAATATGGGTTATAATGAGAGTTGCAGAGTAACATACAAAAACCCAAAAAAATCCTCACGTCACCATGCATTTTTATGTTTAAAGGCCTCTGTTATATAAAAAAAATATGGACCTTTTTGTCAAAAGAAATCAGTATCATCCATATAATACAAGGCATGGTGATTTGTTGAGCATACCAAATCACCTGACAGCAACATTTAAACACTCTCCACGTTACAACTGTATAGTATTGTTTAATAATCTACCACAAGAAATCAGAATGATTTCACAGTATAATAGTTATGAAAACGCAGTCAAAGACTTGCTTTTAGAAGGTGGTTACTATAGTACAAATGAGTGTTTGAATAGGTAAAATTAGGGACCGAAATTATCCTGTGATAATCTCAAAATTGTTTGTCTATGATATATAATAGTGTTATGTTCTTTATTTACTTGTTTTATGTTATTTTATTCAATTTGACTAGTCATTACATAGTTTTGCTTACCTTGAATTTTATACTGTAGTGATTATCTATTTAATTGTTTATTCTATATTAACTTATAAAACTGATTTGCCATATGTACATTTCTGTATCTCAGTGGTGAATAAAATTATTATTATTATTATTATTATTATTTAAAAAAAAACGGCCATATTAGCGAAGCTCAATAATTTTGGTTAACATAGTTCAAAAATCTTACGTTTTTTGGAAATTAAATAACGAGTATTTACAAAAAATGCATGCCAATCGGTTGCGAAACAAGTGCTCTAGATAATTTTGAACGAAAAAATCACGATTCATGCCACTGTGTGTCGGTCTGTCTGTAACTTTCTTTTGTGCATATGATTACTCTGGAACGGTGTATGATATTGATTCGAAAATTGGTGCACCTATGTTTTATAACTAAATGTGGACTAGACTCTGTTTTGATCTTAATCCATTGAAGGGTTCTTGGACAAATAGTAAATGGGGGTAAATTAGGGTAAATAGGTAAAGCAAGCAAATAGAAGTCCATAAAATTGAGATTTGGCAAGCCAAGGTCTCAATTTTTTTTTTGCCATCAGCCACTCCCACTGTCACTCCCATTACCACTCCCATAACCACTCCCATACTATTATCAAAAGAGGTAAAAAAATAAAATTGTGATTTAGTATGTATACAATAGCCAACGGCCTAAAAAAAAAATTTGGCATTAGCTACCCCCTCTACCACCCCCACTACCGTTTCATGAATTTTTGGGATAGATGATTTCAAATATTATATTATTAAAGTTCTATGAACAATTATTTCCATAGTGGAGTACAAATATAGTCTCAATATTCTCTTCATTGTAAAAGACTTGGATAGGAAATCTGGATGTGGAAGTAGTGATTCCTTCGGCAGCGTTTTTTTTTTTCATTCGGAGACAAAATAACAAGTTAAAGATAATTTAATAAGCTTTAAAAACATTTCTCGATATTTTTCGCTAAAAGTAATATTTTTTGGGATATTTAAGGAAGCTATTTTTTAAAGTTTATTTATTAAATCAACAAATGCAGCAAATGAATTAAGAAGATAAACTTTTCTAATTATTATTTTTTTTACCGTTAAGAACACCCTCTCAAAATTTCAGCTATTGAGGATTGCATACGCTATTTTTTTTTAAGTTCTGTTCCCCAAAGTTCATTGAATGTGCTTTTGCTATTTAACATTTATTTAAATGATATGTCAACAGTTTAGTAATTTACAAATCATATTCTACACATGTCTTTAATGAAGAACACTGTGCTAATTCGGTAAACATCTTGGAGAACATCTCAATCAAGTAATCTCATTTGTAGATTTTAAAAAATGTCTGTCAAATTATGTGGTCATTCCTAAGATATCAGAGTTTCGATCCAAAATTGTCATTTACTATTAACCATATAAACGAAATTTCTACTAATTCCATCAGAAATTTAGAACAAAATCCAATCAAATCTAAACACGTATAATAAAAGAACGATGCTTGACCGTACATGGGTACTACACACATACATACATCAAAGGATCAAAAGGTGCTGAAAAAAAAATTGTGCTGATTTCAATACTTCCCACGTATCAATAATTATAAGTGAGTAACAAAAATAGGTACCTGTTTGTGTGCAACAACTAAAGTGTGACAAATTTTGCATTCTTGACCCAAATGTGGCCAAGAGTTTGCAGATTTCCATGTCCTTTTACATCGTAGGCACTTGTATTCACCAAAACATCTTTGCTGTTCTTGCCTGTTATGAATCTAAAAATAATAAAGATAGTACAATGATATACCTTTCAATCGTCGAAATAATGTTTTTATACGGTGACTTTAAATAAAAGGATGCGTCTTTGACAGGAGCGTATGTAGCATATTATTATTTACTTTCACAGTGTATTGGTATAGAAAAGCAGCCAAAGTCATTAAAAGAATAGATATCGCCGAACGGCTACAAGATAACAATATATCTGTGGATGGTAACAAGTTCAAGGCAGAATTATTAGCGTTAGCCGAAAGCTATTAGATATGTTATCGATGAATATCTGAGAGAACATGGCTACGAGATATTGCGACTGCCACCACACCACTGACAATTTAATGTGATAGAATTAATTTGGGCACAAACAAAAGTAGTCTATGACGCGCATATAGGTGAAGAAGGATATGGAGATGACAAAATGCTGGCTATGTGGGAAAAATCTCTACAAATATACTCACCGGAAAGATGGGCTTCTGTTGTCAAGCATACAGAATCTTTATACGGAGCGGATCTGGCGAGACAAAGAGGATTTTTGAAACCAACTTAAAAAAAAAAAAAAATTTGGCAGTTCGCTTACAAGCGTTCTGTTTTATCACGTTATCAACTTAGCTCAGCTTAATCACACGGGATGGCGGAAGAATTCGCATTTAAAATTCGCAAAAACACGTTTTCCACGATACCTTTGTTATTATTGACCTGACGAAAAAACAAGTAAAATTAAAAATTGAAGATCTCGCGGAAGCGCATAATCTGGTAATTTTTTTCAAATCGGAAGGTAACTTTTCGTGAAAAATTTTTTTGAAAATACTCGTTTTTTTTGCCCTACACTAATACACAAAAAAGTAATTCCCTAATTTTCTTTACGAAAAAAAGAAGTTAGGGGAATGAGATTTTTTTGAGGTAGGTGAAATAGATAAGAATTGATGGAGCCGGAGGATTGGGGTGGTGGGCCAATTAGGGGAGGTAGGGAAAGGAAAATTATTCAACCTCCTCGAACTTTTTTCCCTGTCGTGCGATTTTCAAAAACCAAAATGGAATTTGTTCGTTATTACGTCTAATATTTGACTGAATATTTTTTTTATTTTTTTCAAATAAACAAACTTGTGGGAGGGGAAAAACCTTTTGCATTTTTCTTTAAATGCGTTTTTGAGTACGAAGGAAAGTGTGCTCAGAAAAGAAATTTTTTTACAAGTAAGTGGTATTTTTTTATCTTTAATTTAAAAAAAAATATCGCAATCCAAGCAATAGGAACTATTTGCTATTTGGTTCTACGTGGAATCTAATAGCAATTAATTTGCAGTACCTGGCAATCACTCATTTGCAATTTTCTCGAAAACTGCTAATTCTAGAAAAAAGTTTCAAATAAAAAAGTTACGTCCATCTTTTATCTTCGTTACTTCTCGATAGACTTGGTATTTATTTCAAAAGATAAAAAAGTTTCCCCCATGTTACATTTGAGAATGCAAAGGACCCCGCAATAATCTTATGGAAATTGGGTTTCGGTCAAATCATCTGAATTTTGGATATGTTTTAGGTTTCGTCATCCCAAGCAAAAGTCTCAATGGTTCGAAAATCAATACTTTGGCTGCTACGGAGCTTGAAAGCTCCAACGCTCCACCATGCACAGATTTATTTATTCATGCAGTCTTTATAGATTTTTAAATAACTTATTTTTTCGATTTTAATGTCTAGGTTTATGTTTTTGAGGTTGCTGAATTCAAATCCGATGCCACATTGTTCAAATTTGACACTTGACAGCTGTCAATTAGCTGTCAAAGTACCTTAACAAAGTGCAAATCTTATTTTTATGTTATGAGTTTATGCTGTTTAGGTAACTCAGTTCATGTATGATGTAAATACAATAATTCGACAATTGGCAGCTGTCAACAGGCTGTCAGCTAGCTGTCAAAGTGCAAATCTTATTTTTTTGTTATGACTTTATGCTTTTTAGGTAACTCAGTTCATATATGATGTGAATACAATAATTCGATAATTGGCAGCTGTCAACAGGCTGTCAGCTAGCTGTCAAAGTGCAATAACAAAGTGCAAATCTTATTTTTTTGTTATGACTTTATGCTTTTTAGGTAACTGAGTTCAAAGTGCAATAACAAAGTGCAAATCTTATTTTTTTGTTATGACTTTATGCTTTTTAGGTAACTGAGTTATCTGTCAAAAATCTTATTTTTTTGTTATGACTTTATGCTTTTTAGATAACTCAGTTACCTAAAAAGCATAAAGTCATAACAAAAAAATAAGATTTGCACTTTGTTATTGCACTTTGAACTCAGTTTCCTAAAAAGCATAAAGTCATAACAAAAAAATAAGATTTGCACTTTGTTATTGCACTTTGACAGCTAGCTGACAGCCTGTTGACAGCTGCCAATTGTCGAATTATTGTATTCACATCATACATGAACTGAGTTACCTAAACAACATAAACTCATAACATAAAAATAAGGTTTGCACTTTGTTAATGCAATTTGACAGCTTGGAAAATTTGACATCGGATTTGAATTCAGCAACCTCAAAAACATAAACCTAGACATTGAAATCGAAAAAATAAGTTATTTAAAAATCTATAAAGACTGCACGAATGAATAAATCTGTGGTGGAGCTTTGGAGCTTTCGAGCTCCGTAGCAGCCAAAGTATTGATTTTCGAGCTTTGTGCCCATTGAGACTTTTACTTGGGATGACGAAACCTAAAACATATCCAAAATTCAGACGATTTGACCGAAACCCAATTTCCATAAGATTATTGCGGGGTCCTTTTCGACGTAGCCTTAGAAAAAAAATAATGCTTTCTACACTTATTAAAATTTGATCTACATATTAACATATTATGTTAACAAATAATATAGTGATAACACGATACAAATTTGAGAGTAATCCATTGTGCCATTTTTGAGTTAAAGCGAGTTAAGCGGAAAAATAATTGTTTTATATATCCAATATACACCTAAAACTAGAGAAATGCGCCGTGAAAACTCGTGACGGTGTTAAATAATTATTTATAATAAGTTTAATATTTGATATTTTATCAGTCTACCTTGGGGAGGGTAGACTGATAAAATATTAAGATGGAAAAAGATTTATATATCCGAATATTATGCTCCGAAGTCACTATCCCTTTTCCTTAACCCTTTATTCCCGCAAATGCATTATGCCCCCTTCCTCCCTTCCTATTGCTTGAATTTAGTTTAAATGTGCGCCCCCTCCTCAAGAATTTTCTAAATCCGTGTCTACAATTACAAATTACTTTTTAAAAAAGGAATTAATTACAATTACAAAGTACGTCTTTAAAAAAGGAATTATATTCATTTAATACAATTACAATTACACGAAAAAAAAAAAAGGAATTGTGATTGCTAATTACTTTTTCAAAAGGAATTACCCAGCTCTGGTTGATAACATGATAAAAGAGAACGCGTGTAACCGAATTGCCAAAAAAAAAAATGTTTAAAAGTTGGTTTCATTTCAAAACCAGATCCGCTCCGCTATTAATCGACACATGGTTCAAGAGAGAGCATATGCTTCAAATTAATATTAACGCTGGGGACGACAGCAGTTCGGATGACGATTTCACAGACAGCGATTCCGACTAATTTTTTTTATTCAATTTAATTGTTTAAATACGTTTTTTTTAAAGATGCAATGTGTTTAAGGAAGTTTATTACTTGACAATTTTTCGCAACCTATCGACTATTCGTTATATTTTAGCTAAATTTTTAATTCAGCTAAAATAATTTATGGTCAGATATACTAATTAACTTTTTCATTGTAACATTTTTGAAATGTAAATAAATAGTTTATATTAAAATTCATTGTATTGCAGGCTATTATTGTCCATATATTTTCATTAAAAAATACTTTTTGCAAACATTGATACGCCCATGCGTGACATTCTGTGTGACTTTCAGTCGATTTGATTCGGAAATTAAAAGATGATGACGTGAACGATAACATTCGGCATTCGTCATTTCAACAATATTCAATATTTATTAGTTTATTGAGTCAAGTCATAAAAGAGAAACTGGGAAACCATAAATAACTTCCTATCCGAGGCGTTTAATAAACACTTGAGTTATTCGCTCTCATTCATGTCACATTTGTTTTAAAATAGATTATTCAGCATTATTTAAGTGCTTGTTCTGAAATGTTATTTTATTAAATAGTCAAAACAATTAAACATGATAAAAACAATTTAGTCCAGTATGTACCTACCTGAAAGTAAAAAATATGCAAAATTAAGAAATACTGCCATTTGTAATGATATTTTCTTTATCAGTGATTTTTGTAATAAAGGGTGGTGCCATCTTCAGCTTGTATACGGTCCTGACACTTGCTCTTGCCCCAAGGAGTGAAAGCCACCCCTAAAGTCCCCTGGAGTCCCCAGTATGGTGGATGAATTTTTTTTTTTTTTTTTTTTTAATAAGTGGTTTAAACTGGCAAAGAAATTTAAGCACCTAGATGATGCTGTATATCAGCGAAAACAGTATTTGAATTATTTTTTTAATTTTTGGGTAGTTATAGTAATAATATGACATTTTTGTTAAAATTATTTGAAAATGTACATTGTTTCAGTCATGACTTCGTTGTTTTATATGATGAAGTAGCAAACAATTATTTGAAATTAATATTGATCTTCAGCATTTTTTAAATAAGAAAAAATATAAATAAGGGAAAAAAAGGAAAAAAAGAAAAAGAAATGAAAAAAAAGAGCATTAATCATTAGTTTACAAATTTTATTAGTATTAGACTGATATGGGGAATATTATGTTTAAATAAATCATTAACGAAGTTTGGCTAATAGACCTTGTTTCTAAGGCCAACAAATCTAAATTAAAAAAAAAAATTCAGCATTTTTACGCAAGTATTGTAGTTTCTGAGATATTCAACATTTCATTAAATACTTTGCCCTATAAATGTTCTAAGGCCATCATTAAATGTCCATATCTCCAATACTATTAACTGTACATAAATTAAAAAAATTAAAACTCATTCTCAATGTATAAGCCTTATTTTTATTCTCTACCAGGTACGGCAAATTAAATATAATTTCTTTCAACATTTAGGGGCAGCTTAGTAGTACACTCAAAGAAAATGATAGGTAAATTCAACCAAAAAGAGCATATGAAATCGCGCCTATCTAGTTTCATAGTCAAATCAATCAGAAAAGAATAGTCATACAACTTTATTTGTTTTCGTAAACAAATAGTAGTTTAATAATCATATCTTCTTGTAACAAATTAAATAGTACAATGACATTTTTTTATGTTCACTAACCATTTTCAATTTGGTCTACAATTAAATAGTACAACGACTTTGTTTTTTGTTTACCAACTAATTTTTAGGTTGATCTACACTTTATTGTATGATGATCCCTGAGAGAATTTGAACATTGCAATCATGTTATTGATTTTCTATAAATTCATAAGAGTATAAGATAATGCATGATTGATTATTGTCAGTGATTTGTATGTGGCGTCATCTGGGAATAATTTCTGTAATAGACTACGTGGTAAGCAAGCAAATTTTATGGTAATTCTTTTAGAACTTCTAGAAGACGACAATAATATTGGTTTGTCTACAGTAATACAGCGAAGTAATACTGGGTTAGAATTACAATTCGATAATAGTTAAAAATAAAATATACTATTATCTAGTTTAATTTGACAGAATTCAACAAAATAATAGTCAGACGAACGAAATAATAGTCTTATTCATCTATTTTTTAAGTTAATGTTTGTTTTGTTGTTCGACAACTTTTTATTAATTATAATAACAATCACCTCTTGTTTAAAAATACCATCAATATAGTTTGGTTTAACAAAATTAACGATATTGTTAGTTAACCTGTTAAATTAATTAAAATAAAATGAAATTAATAATTAAAAAATAAAGTTAAACTCAAAGTTAATACAATTTATTTGGCCACCGGGTACAATTATTATGTAACGAACACTTCAGTATAATTCAAAGGTTGAATCATGAATGCCAGCTCTTCCCTCAGCTTCCCTGAACCTGCCGATGCAGCAATTAGGCCGTCCCGGTCCCTGCATACCCCGCTAAGAGACCATCTCCAAAAGGTGATGCTAACATTCGGCCTTTCCTGGCCAAAGAGTGTCCTCACTCTTCAAGTCCAAGGGAACTGAAACTCGAATTGTTTATGTTAGATCTTCGAGATGTCTCAGCAACACATTAACACAACAATCAAAATCCATATAATAAAAATAATAATAATAAAAAATAATAATAATCAGACGACACGCGACTTAAAGTTCTGCAACTTTCTAGTCCAAAGTCTCTCACAGTCTGACCTAACCTGTAAATTGATTAATGAACTTGGCCAAGTTTATTAGTAATTATAATTAAGAAAAATTAAAAATAAGATAACTAATCTTAAACTATAACTTTGTACTAACTTAGCGATAACTTAGCCTAATGGTCACTTAGTACCCTGCTAGCCCTGTACCACAAGCGACCCCAGGAAGTACGTCTCTATGTCCGGTACCACTACTACCCGGTAAGAGAACCCTTCGGTAGCATCTCCTCTTCTAACCTCCCTCCTTGTTCGGTGACATGACCATCATCCTGAGTAGCATCTCCTCTTCTAACCTCCTTGTCCAATGATATGACCATCATCCTGTGACTTTCCTTTCATCCTTTTCTATTCTTGTTCAGTGACTCTACGGTCACCCGAACAACCTACATCCACTTACCACCGATACCTACGCTATTTGTTCTCTTACCCTGGTATAGCTGCAACAACGTACCCCTGACTTACCCTATCCACCACCATACTCCAGTATGAGACCTAACCGTCACCATACTCCTGTATGTGGTCTGACCTCCATCCGGTGACTGCTATCCACCATACTCCAGTATGTGACCTGATTGCCACCATACTCCTGTATGTGACTTGACTTCCACCCGATGAATGCCCGGTGACTGCCATCCACCATACTCCAGTATGTGACTTGACTGCCACCATACTCCTGTATGAGACTTGACCTCCACCAGATGACTTCCGCTACCATATTCCCGCATGGATTGCCAACAAATCCATCATCCCATGTTGTCAACGCTGGGCACTCTGTGCCACGCCACTGTACCGCTGTTGAGAACGACTACTCCCAGGTATGTCTGACACCTCATAACGGTCATTATCCAGGACTTTCACTACTCGAAACGGTCCTTTCCATTTGGGCAGCAGTTTTTGGCTCCGCCCAGTAGCTCGATTGCTGGTGACTTTACTCCCTCGTCGTACACGCAAGGGTCTTGTCGCTTCTGATCAAACCTGTACTTTTGATCTGCCTGATACTCGCTTACGTACCTCTCCATTCGTTTTCGAATTTCTGCAACATTTAAAATTTCGCGCTCATCTGTTTCTAACTGGCCTTGTGAAAATACTCTATACCCCATTAAAGCCTCACTAGGTGTAACGCCTATAGCTTTGTTAAGTGTGCCATTCAACCCTAATTGAATGTTGTGAATATTTTGGTCCCACCTAGTGTCATCCGCAGTCGCACCCATTGTTGCTAACGAGTCTAAAATAGTTCTGTTATACCGCTCAACTTGTCCATTGTCCCGTGGAATTGCTACTGCGTTCAAATGGTGTTTAGTGCCGATTAATTCACAAAATTTTCGAAATTTTTTGCTAGTAAATGCCCTTCCCCTGTCACTAATTATTCTACGAGGTACTCCAAATACCTTTACCATATCTGTAATACTTTTAATAGCTGCTTTTGATCCTGTACCTTTCATGGGGTACATTAAAATAAATTTTGTGAAGGCATCAACTATTACAAAAATGTGAGTGTTGCCTGATTTTGATTTTATAAATGGTCCAAGATGATCAATGTGAATTTTATGGAAGGGCTTGGGAATTTTTGGTATAGGGTGAAGATAACCTTGAGCCTTTCCACCCGGCATTTTGTAAAACAAACAATTAATGCAGTTTTTTTCATATTTTTTTATGAAGCGCCGCATGTGTGAAAACCAATATTTTGCTATTACTAAATCAAAATTTAAGAGATCATCAATTATTTCCTTAATTTGTAAACGCTCAGTATCTGAAAAGTGCCTGGGTCTGAAAGCTATAGGTTTATCAGGGGTTAGGGTTATTTTCATTTCGGTTAAATGTGTCTTTCCGATTTGTGCTAAAGTACCCGCTATACAACCTGAATATTGATTTAATGATTTTAAAAGGGTATTTACAGCTTCTGAATTTTCCAAACCTACATTAACTACTGAATTTTCAATTAAGAGATCGACTGCGTTATCAGAAAACGTTAACTTATTACCAATTCTACTATACCGTATATCATTTAATTCTGTAAAATTTTGACCCACTAACAACTCTACGCCCATGAGTTCCATTACACAATTATCGATAACAAAATAATCAACATATCTCGTAACGCCATCGATCATGGTCTCAACATTACAGAAATGTTTTGGTTTAATTTTCGGGCCTGAAAGAGTCGTTAAAATAATATCGTTCTTCTTTACTGTTCTAATTTTTCAACGGCTTTTTTTAGTAATAAGTGAACACTCACTTCCAAAGTCGATGTAACACTTAAAATTTTGTTTATTTAATGAAGCACTTTTAAAGACTTTATCGTTGGTGTTGGGACCTAAATAGTTTACATTAAGATAGTCTAAGGTCCCTTTCCCATGTAGTCATGCAAACGGTTCGAGAGGGCAATTGCGTTTAAAATGACCGATTTGTTTACAATTATAGCAGGCCTTAGCTTTAGAATAGGTACTGGGTGGCTTAGCAAAACTTCATGAGGCGGATATATTTTTACTAGAGGTGACTGCGTTTGATTTTGATTGTATTTTTCTCTGTTCGTCGAGTGCTTTGAAATGACTGGCTAAAATCGTAGGATCTGTTATTTGTGCAGTTGTTGCTGAAAATTTAATTTGTTCGTCTGAAATTGTTCCCATTATTAAATTTACTTTATCTTCATCCCCTATCAAAAGATTTAATCTATTAATGAGAGATAGTTTTTCAAAAAGATACTCGTATAACCCCTGATTAGCCTTGGGCGTACAATCGAGCATTGTTTTTAATAAGTTGTGCAAATTGCGCTGAGCCTTAAAGTTATCAAGCAACATTTGTTTCCACTCAGGCCAACTAAAAATACGTGTAGGTAACCCTCTATACCATACTTCGGCAGGACCTCGCAATTTATTTAGAGCTAAATGGCACACAGTTTTGTCATCTCATTTATAAAGATACATAAATTCATCCACCATTCCTAACCAACCTTTTACATTTTGGTGGAGAGGATTAAATTCTGGGACGATACTACTTGTAATTGAAGTCACACTTACCAACTGGTTGTTATTCCTCACCTCTATATCCTGAACTATCTTGCCCATACCTTTAATTATGGCGTCGCTCAGTTCAGTGAACTCACTTTTGCTGCGGCTACGAGAACGGCTCGCTCTTCTCCGTCGCTCATTAGAAGCTTTCCTCTGATGCCTATCATAAGCTTTCCTCTGTTGCCTGCCAGAATCCTCCCTTCGATAATTCCGGCGGTGATCACCAGAAGCTTCCCTTGGAGTAATTTCCCAAACCGGACTCCGACTACGTGCTCTCCGGTTCCCAAAACTGGATCGTGGATGAAATTCATTTTCTAATTCTCGTGATATTTTTTTTTAAACTTCACTTAATCACTTATTCACCACTTATTCACTAAGTATTAATAATGGCTAGGTCCTTTATCACCACTTCTGATGTTAAATTAATTAAAATAAAATGAAATTAATAATTAAAAAATAAAGTTAAACTCAAAGTTAATACAATTTATTTGGCCACCGGGTACAATTATTATGTAACGAACACTTCAGTATAATTCAAAGGTTGAATCATGAATGCCAGCTCTTCCCTCAGCTTCCCTGAACCTGCCGATGCAGCAATTAGGCCGTCCCGGTCCCTGCATACCCCGCTAAGAGACCATCTCCAAAAGGTGATGCTAACAAACCATTTTTTTTTTTGTTGAATTTACCCATACTATTTCTTTGAGTGTAAATTATGAAATACTGTTAGTTAGCTTAGATATTCATATTTTTTAATTTGAAAGACTTCAAACACATAATCCCATAATACACTAAGATATAGTGATAAAGTTTTAAACAACGTACATTTTTAGACAACGTCTCATACCAGGCTACTTCTTGAAGAACTCATTATTTTCGTCGTTTAAGTACGATAAAAGCAAGAAAAAAAAAATGCTACCTTGTAGCGCATGTAAGGCACTACCTAGAAAGTGTATTGAAAATGAGACATAAAAAACGACTTATGTTGCCCCTTTATTGGTCGAAAATTTATGAAGAGTAAATCCATCGGAAGATTAAGAGTTCTCCGGAGTCGATGCGTCATCACTAGTTTTGTTATATATCTCAATTGTAAATATCTTCACGTTAAACAAAGGGCTACGTTGTAGATATTTCATATCAAATAATGTGTTCCCATTAAATGAGTTTTACGACCTTCCTTTATGGATTTTTTATTTACTTAATTGCGCGTCCCGAGAGTTTTAACAACTGTTTTCAATAAGTCATAGGCGTGTTATACCTTGTAAAATATGTATTAATATGTCTCAGTCAAATTATCAGCATTATTAATAATGAACACAAAAATAAATTATATAAAGCAATTAAATATTTAGTAAAATCGGTTTTTTATTGTTATCGCAAAACGGGGTTTACAAATTTTTTTCTTTAAAAATTGCGCTGTTGTGTTTAAAAAATAAATGGGAACTAACGGTAGAATTAGGTTATATAATTATATCCATATAATAATAAATAATACAGAATAATTAATAAAGGTATACTATTAAAAATATATTTAATAAAAGAATTAAATATTATTTTTTTCTTGAACTGGATTTTTATTTCCAAACACTTTAAATAACATGGGTCTATTTACTCCGGTAGGAGGCATTTTTTGGGAAATGTTAATTTGGGCCGCATTATCTTCTAAAGTAAATGTGTATATATAATCGTTGGTACAACTAAAATGGACACCGTAAGTTGTTTTATTCAATAAGCTCTGTGCGTATAGTTCACTGGTCAAATTATTATTACTTTTCGCAAATACAGAATCGAAAAGTATATTGCATTTGGTCGGCACATATCGTGCGTGTAATTTCCCATTAGGCATGTACATTCACGTAGCGCGAGAGATTTGACAACACCGGCAGCCGTAAATTCGTCCGTCGATGGAGCATTCCAGCTCTGTTATTTCATTTCAGCCAGCTGGCACGCGCGATGTTGTAATTCTTCTCCCCATGGCTAGCCCGCGACTACACACACGGTATCTAAAACTGTATGTCGCTCAGAAAGCAGATTTTCATATTAGTGTGATAGAGAAAAAATACTGAACAACTTTTAAAATGTCCGTCTGTTCGAGTGTCTGGCTGTCCATGCGTTCGTCTGTCCATTCGATCCGTTTTTTGTAAGCACGATAAGCACGTAAGTCCGATTGTATTGACAGTAAGTTGGTGTTAGATAGAAGAGGAGTCTTATTGTTTTTGATCAAAATCGATTAGTAAATGAAAAAGGTATTAATCATTTAAATGTAAGAAATTTGGTTTCTCAATTTTTGTTTTTTATAATTGAATGAAAATGTTGTGGAACGTTATTTCCTGCCATTTCTTTTATATATTTTACTAATATACATTTCATAATAACATAATATTCAACCGTCGATACGATTTTCATCTAGATATGTTGAAGTTTACAATTAATAATAATCTAAGCAACAGTGGATACTCCTGCCAACATAGACATTTGAAAAAATATATATAGGAATATTTTTACTTCCCTCGCTTACCGAAGGGAAGTATTGTAATTATGAAAAAATCACCTTCCGGGATTTCTCAAGATTTTCACATTTCAAACTAGGTATGTAGATTACGAATTTTTTTTTATTCCGGCTGTCAGTCTGTCTGTCTCTCTTTTGGCGCTATACCTACAAAACCATTTGACGAAGAAGAAAAACATTTCGTAGGTAGTTGACGCTACTGTTAGCTAAGGAAAAAAGTGTGACGGAAGACAGTAATATTTCGCATGCAGTTAACACAACTACTGTCAAATACGAAAATACAAAAAATAATAAAAAAAACGTAATGGTGGGAAATAATATTTCGCATGTAGTTAACACAACTGTCAAGGAAGGAATTTATAAAACATATACAGGGTGATCACTTTGATGTAAACAATATTTGGACTGCAGTTGACACAATTATCGAGGAGGAACCTGACATTATTTTAATGAAAAACAGAGTCACTTTAAAAAATAAGAAACGACCACTACTGTCAGCACAAAAACCGATCTGGTCTGATAATTTTAGTAAACGAAATATACAGGGTGGTCATGCAACTGAAAAAGTTATAAATAAAGTATGCCAAACAGAGAGGAAAGTTTTTGTGTAAATATCTACAAATTTTTGTGTATTGTAGGGGGAAAGCCAAATTATGGCTATTAGCTCATACGACAGCAAAAATGTACCTGCCTCAATTTTTTGTTGTCTGTTTGTCAGTAGATGCAGGAGGAGGGGGTGAAATGGGGGTTAGATCTCTGCGCGGTTATGTGACTTGTAAAATTCAAATTGAAATTTGACATAGTACTTTTAATGAATTTTTTTTCTGGCCATTTAATACATGTTTTAAGATGACCTAAAAAATCCAAAAATACCCTTGACAACATTTTTCGTGGTCAGGTCTGGCATCCAGGCCCAACTTTCAGAAATTTCGAAAGTCCCAAGTGTCATGAACGTGGCGATTTTTTTTTAATCGAGATATTGCGTAAACGTAGTTTTATAAAGCTAAGATACTATTGACAGCATTTTTTTGTGTCATAAAGAGAGCAAAAATGGGTTTGGCCAGGTTATCCAAAGGAAGCTGTTGTTTGCAGAGAATGTAATATCAGAACTAATGGTCTAAAGGTGTTTTTACTCTAGAAATATTTGTATGGCTGTTAACTAAAATGTTTTATTCTTGACAGCAGTTTTCTTTGTAGGTTTTATTTAAGCAAATTGATGTTATGAATTTGGCTATTTAGAAAACATTTGTTTTAAAACACGTTGTGAATATAAGGGTGAGTGGGGTAAAACCACTACAAAGAAAAATGCTGTCAAGTGTAGAAATTTTTAGTTAACAGCCATAAAAACATTTTTAGACCATTGGTTCTGATATTACATACTCTGCAAACAACAGCTTCCTTTGGACGACCTGGCAAAAACCCTTTTTTGCATATTAACCCTTTCTGTGACACAAAAAAAATGTGTCAATAGTATCTTAGTTTCATAAAAAACACGTTTAAACAATATCTCGATTTTTGAAAAAAATCACCACATTCCATCGTGGCACTCGGAGCCGTTTTTTCGGAATTTCCGGAAGTTAAAAAACCAAATTAAACATTATTAAGCTAAAAGCCCTTTTTTAAATTTTTTCTCCTGCCTAAAAAATAAAGTAAGTCGATACAATGTGCCTCTTCGCATTTTTTCCGAAAAATCTCGCAATTTGTGACAATTATTATTTTCGGCAAATTTACCTTAAAGCGCAACTTCCTGTTGAGTAGTTGTAGAAAAAGTATGGTGTTCTACTCGCGTGTGATAGCTGTTACTCACTCAGTGAATGTCATCCTCTTGAGTAATAGCCATCATTCGTTGAATAATATACTATTTTCTACGATTATTGAACGATTCGTTTTTATAGACATATTTTGAATAAGTAATAAGCTCATTACTCACGGCCTTAATAATTCATTACTCATTGTGTTAAAACCAATTCGAAGAGTTCATGTTCATTACTCAATACTTGTCTATCACAAACGACGCTTTATAGTTCAAAAACATCGTGCATGCCATGACTCGATTCAATCTGTCGTACTCACATTGATTTCTTGATTTTAAAATTGCTATCATGTTTTTTTAATAATTTGCACTTTGTTGTGAAAATATGATTTCAAGCGAAGAGAGGGTCATAGATAAAATATAGTATTCTATTCGCGTATAACAGCTATTACTTGCTCGTTGAATAAAATACTATTATTACCCACGGTAAGCAATAAGCCGCATTCAAACGTATCTATTCGTTCAATAGTAGAGAAATTAATTATTAAACTTTCGCGACGTTACTTTTAAATCATTAATTGCTTCAAAAAAATTACAGTTTTCGATAACTTTATCGTCTACCAAATTCATAATAATAAATACTTTTTCCGTACAATCAACAGAAGAGTTATTCCGAACAAACGTATGACAAGATGTCGTCGATAAGGTAGCCCCACCTGAGGATGAAAACTTGGATTGTTAATGAAGAATCCCCCTACAATACTAAGAAAAAATTTAATGTTTTTTTCACACCCTACAAATGTACAGATTGACTGGAGTAAATTTTGACTTGAAATCGAAGCAAAATACAAATAGTTTGGATTTAGTCATTTATTGTATACAGACGAGTGTTTCATCAACTAAATTTGCATAATAAAATAAAACAAGCTAGAAACGTACTCTTCGCCAATTTACTGAGCTTTTTATATAATTGTTACACATTCTATAGGATACTCTTCGCTGTTTTCTTGCAAATAATGTTAGTTTTTGGACATCCTAAATTTTGCGATATCAACTTTGTTGTGAAAACAAATATATGAAAAAAAAATTGAAAAAAAAAAAACATCCAACCTGTCTGGGGTTCACACACGATCTTTGTATTGCAAGGCAAAACTTTGAACCATCACACATTACTACAAAAATTGAATGTTTGTAATATATATGTTTCGAAAATCATATTTCAACACATTGGATATATTATTATAAAATATAAATATTAGTAAAATGAATAAACAAAAAATATATATATAGATAACATTTCGCAAGATTTCTATTTAAGTACAAGCGACAAAAATTAAAAAAAAATATTTTTTTAAATTAAATGAATAATAACTTTATTATTTACTGATTGATTTTCTTCAAAAACAATAGGATTCTTCCTCTAGCTAACACTACCTTACTTTCCAAATTTCAATACAATCGGACTTATATGACATTTTTTTCTCTACGAGCGATATTTCCGGTTTTAGAAATGTGCCGATCAAATGCATTATACTCTTCGTTTTTGCAAAGAGTATAATAAAGATGCCTAAAATTAACATTCTTTACAAAAAAGCTCATATAAAACGTACAACAATTGTATGAAATGCTCAGTAAATCGAGCAGAGTATAATGTTTACTATGGTTATTTCTCAAAATTTTTGGTTAATTTTTGTTATAAACAACTTACCAACAATGAAGGAGTGGCACTATTCAATTAATTAAAACTATATCCAAATTTGTTTATAATTTTAAAATTTCTCGCCTCACATTTGCTTTGCGTTTTTTGTACCTATATTATTAATTTTGCAAGTTTTTAATAAATTTTTATAAATATTTTAGAAAACTTCTCTAATTATAGTCTACGATTTTTTCTTTAGCTGATAATGTTAAAATAGATATTTGAGATCCTTCGACGTCTTAATAATTCCTCCGACTTTAAAAAACGAAAAAATTTATACAATGATACACCACACAAACCTAGAAAGTAAACGTACTACGTAATTATTCGCACGTAAAATATAAATATGTTTCTTATATCAAAATTAAAAATAAAGCGCGTTATCTCTAAGGGTTCGCTCGGTCCGCCTATGACTAGTAAATTGTAAACACATTACTTTTATAGCTACTCGCGACGTTCTCCGGCCAAAGGATTCTCTTCGAGGGAGAACGATAAATGAAACGGACAATCTTGATTGTAATTCAACAGCAAAAATTCCTTGATATATTAGGATGCAAATTAAAAATATATAATTCATTTTTTTTAAATTCTGTCGCAGGGATAATTCCTAAATAAATTATACCTTTCATGGAAAACTAAAATTTTTTCAAAAAAAACAAAAATGAAGGAAATAAATGCATATATATTTTTTTTGAATTATCTTCCCCATTTTCCACAATTCTAACATCTCAAAAGAAATAATAGCGAAAACCAAATTTTAAAGTAACGGTTCATATGAGAGTAATTACGATTCGCAAATTTACCACACTCCGGAGCGCTCTTAATGGCACCCGGTCTCAACTTGTAAATACCTACCCGACAGTAGCTTGAAAAGAAAAACGTGTCATAAAAAGCGATTCATACCAGGCTGCGAAAAATATTAAAACATTTTTCAAGTCAAAATATCCATGAAAAACAAGTGGCAGCCGGTTTGCACTTGACATCTAAATTTTCTTTTTAAGTGTACAATTTTCGTTAGGTACATAAAAAACGATTACAAAAAATACAAAAAATTGACTATTTTAAGATGTTTACTGTTGGCTGGTGGTTGCAGCATGTGGAACAATTTAAAAAAAAAATCACAGTCTTTCGCAAAGATGCAGCCAGAGAGGGACACTGAAAATGATGAAGGTAGATTTTAAGCCGTTATCAGGCAACTTGCAGCTTTAGTAACCTTGTCTACGTCATGCTGCAAATGCAACATGCACTTTTCACGAATTCAGGTCCCATATAGGAGACTAAAAACATTTTCAATGTTAAAAAAATTATGTAATGCAAAAAATTTTAAAACGATTCATTCCAGGCTGCCATTTTATTATTACAAATAATATGCTATTGTAAGACGTTTGCTTCATTGGCAAGCTGTGACAAATACGAGATCTCACGATTTCTCACGTAATATTTTGTTGATATTGGGGACATTGCCTGTTGGGTAAAGCAACTTGCGGATGTATACTGTTGGTTTTACCAATGATTTAGTGACAGTTGACATTTTAGAAAAGTTGATGAAAAGTTATGAAACAATTCCTGTATCATTATAGAACTTAAATAATAATATATTACATACCGGGGTGGAAAGTGTTTCATTGTTCTCCAGAGATGAGATAGTTGACCAAGGCGCGAAGCGGCGAGGTCAACTAATTCTCGAGACAGCAATGAAATTTTTGACCAAGGTTTGTATACTGTTTTATTCACAATCATCTCCCTTAAAAAACAAAAAGACAAATACTATTTTAAAAAGTAAAAAGATGTATGAAAAGTAAAAACCCAGGTTGGCAAATGCTGACTTTCCAACCCCAAAACTGATAAGAAAGTGGCTACTTTCCAACTTGAAATGTCACATTTCAGTTTAATGGGGAATTTCAGTTCAGTCTAAATATTTAAAAACAAGTATTAAAAACAAATGTAATATATTCAGAACTTACCAGTAATATTTTAAACAATTATTTTCATTTCGTTGTATTTTTTAAAGCCCCATAAGTTTTGGTCTCAAAAAGTCACTAAACGTTTTGTGACGTAGACAAACGTAGCAGAAAATTTCTTTGATTTACCGGTGACGGTTGCAAATACTGCGTAATTTTATCTACTTTCATGTTATTTTCTGCCATAGACTGACGCTTGCCGCTGTCAAAAAGCTTATAGATAATCTAAAAAAGAAACGACATTGACCGAGACGAGACTGACACCAATTAAAATTCAGATGACAATTAAGAATTTTAGGTTATCTTCTTCTTCTCAACTCCTTGGCCAGGGTAGGTATCCTTTTTATAGTAAGCCTAAAATTTTCTAACTACATTTACATACGTTATAAATTTTTAGGGGAAAATATACAACTAAACTTTAATATTTTTTTTCACGTTTATATTGCTTTAAAAAAAAGGGGGTCTCTTCTTTTAATCTAAAGAACTCATTTTTGAATAAAAAAAAATTACCGAAATTCCCCATTGTCGAATGAAGTAGAAATGTCATACTTTCCAACTTTTGACATGTAAGACAATTTGATTATTTCTGTATGATCGTGAACAAACAATATTTAACTTTTACACTTTTCCCAGAAAGTTAATGGTTTAAGAGTAAAAAATTCTTACAACCCTTGAGAATAGAATTTTGTTGCTATTTTATGACCACTGTTAAGAGCAGGCAGGTAGTCACCATCCAAGAAAAATTTATATTGATTTCTTTTTATTACTTTACGTCGATTATCATTGTACAAGATTTGCAAATTGTGACCTTATTTAAACATTCGTACTTACCGGCGCCGGCGTTGGATTCGGCGCGGAATAACTTTGATGATGATGAACCGTCTTTTTAGAGCTGCGCCCCTTTGAAGAACGACTGTGACTTGAGCCCATCTTATGAAAATATTCTGGAAAAAATATTATTACTGGAATTTACGTTAAGAAATATTCAAGAACATGTAATTATTTTATATATGCATTATAAATTCAAGTTATCGCTAAAATAGACAGGATTTACTAAAAAAAAAAAAAATGGGGCATTACTGGAGATCTAACCCACGAATAGTTAACAAAAAAAAATGATATAACCAAAAGTCATATAATTTTGTAATTTTTTCACCCGTATAGCTGGTACTCTCACAGGTAAACGCAGCGTCTCCCACCTGCCGGACCGTCCTCATGCCTACTACACCATAAAAGGGAGGGGATATAAAAGAATGAGCCTTGCTAAAATCAAGTGACTAAAACGTTGCTAGCTCTTAGACTATAAAAGCCCTCTAATCGAGTGAACTCTGGTCTGTGAATCTAACATTTTTCGACTTTTATTCGTTGTTAGGAACATTAAATGGAGAACAGTGGCGTGCCCAGATTTTTGGGGTGGAAGGGGCAGTTCGTTTAAAAGGCGGTATAAGAAAGTTGCAAATAAAAATGAAATACGGATTTTTATCTGCACAGGGTTTATAACAAATTTTTAAAATTTAATTTCCCTGACTTTTCCTGGTTTTCTAGGACTTTTGGGAGTGTTTTCTAGGTCTATAATTGATGAGCGGGGGATGGAGGGAGGGGGCGGAAAATGGGAAAGAAATTTTTGGTGAGCAGTGGGGGTAAAATGGGGAACATTTTTTTAAAGAGCGAGGCGAAGCAGTACTGAAAATATAATTGGTACTTTTATATTATGAGTGTTATAGTCCAGTTGCTGAGGGTGGTTCTGTATGCATTTTGATGTCCAGAAAATCAACAGGTTGCATTATGTGGGCACCAAGGCCCTTATAAATTTCCACCAGGGTGTCAGCCTGGCAACAAAAAGCGTTATAAGATTTGCAGGCTCTAGGAGATACTGTTTCCGAGTTATAAATATAAAAAGTGTTTGCTTGATGCGGGATTCCACGGCACGGGGTGTAGTGAGCTATTCAAAACTTTGTATAATATGCCACACAGACGCTAGTGCAATTCTAACTTCGACCAATAATGGCAAGTAAATCCAATCATAAGTCTATTTCGACTAAAAAGTAGCAGGCAACAGTTCAGCATGTTACTGGCTTACCACTAGAAAGAGGATTCAGTACGAAAGATTTATTTACCTACCTACTTATGATATAGTAAGACCAAGAAAACTTTTTGATAATGAAGGGTTCATAATCAAAGCACAAAGGATCACCCTTGCTGATGAGCTCAAAAAGGTTTTGCAACCAAACGACAAGTCTCTCTTGAAATCAAGTTTAATGCCAAATGTTTTTGTGATTTTGGTCTTGGGATATGCACGAAAACTCCCTTCAAAAGGATTGCTCCTTTTGATAATTTTGCGAATGCATTTTTTTTATTATATTCACCACCTGGCTGGAAAGGATCCACAGCGCATTAACTTTGCATTTGATTCATACACTGACATGTCACCGAAAAGTTATGAAAGGATTAGTCGAAATTCTGGTGGTCCGATTTATATACTTGACATAGATGTTAACACACCACTTCTTATAAAGGAAACTATTTGGCCTTTCTCAGAGAACAAGATTAAATTTCATGAGTTTCTCAGAGTAATTATTTTTAAAACTGCTGGAGGGAAGTGGCCTGGTACTTCAGTTTACTACAGTGCAATATCAGGAGCATGTATGTCAAAAAAGTAGGACTCACCAGTTCAGCATCATGATGAACTTTCTTTCTCAAACATTAAAGAGCCGGATGTATGAATGCCACACGTTTTTCATGTAATTCAAACAGGCATCAGGCAATGTGTCATAGTGCCATCTGCCCCAGATGTATTAGTATTGGCACTTCACTTCTATGATACATTCTCTTCAGCCGGATTGGAAGAACTATGGATGCGTCGACTTGGCTTTGCTACCACTACGAGGCGTGTTCCCTACACATCATGGCAGAGCGTCACGGCAATGATTTATGTTGTGTTTTTCTGGCATTACTTATATTAACTGGCTGATTAGCAAATTTGAAACCAAGAATGCTACTCTTAAGTGCAATCCCACTTCTCTCCTAATGACCTTTGGAAAAACATCAGAAGAAGAGGAGCTGAATAATATTTATTAAATGTCATACGGAAGAGTTCTTCATGTAGGATTATGGATGAACTGGCACACTGGATGTATTGACACACTGGATGTATTGACACAGCAAAAACACACCACTTGAAGATTTATCACCAACAAGTCGACTCACACGACAACATATACTACGTGCATTTTTCTGCACGAATTTACAAATTAATTGCCTCCAAGAAAATTTCAAACAGCTTAACCCGTTTGTTTTCGGATATGGGTATGGTGGAGATTCTCTAGAACTACTGTGTGAATTTAGGTTTTACCTGGACGATCTAGTTGAAGGTTGTAAATGCCTTAAATGTGCAAAAAAAAGTTGTGCACGTGTCAGGAGCGGAATTACTTGCTGCGGATTCTGTCTGATTGTATGACTCATAAATACAAACGAAATACAGTACTGTATAAAAAAAAAGTCAATAAAGTTTGCACTTCCCTTTAAGGCGCAGTTACACGGCACGTGGTTCGCCGATCCACGAACCTGGTGCGTGGTTCGGCAAACCAGGCGCCGTGTAACGGATAGCGAGCCAGATGTGTCAATACGGCTCGTGACCAATGCAGATTTCGTATGGGGTTGTGGATTGTAGGCTCGTCAAAACTGCATGGATCGACTGATGACTGATCTTCAGGCGCAGTTACCGACAACTAGATGGAAGACGCGAGCCGACGCGAGCAACGTCTCCCGAGTCGCAAGCCATGCCAAGTTGCCTATGTCACACGGCGCGTGTTTCGTGACTCGCCGAGCCAGGCTCGCCTAATCACGCGCCGTGTAACTGCGCCTTTACAATTCTCGTAAATTTTGAAAATCTCCACACTCCCCTTTGCTGAAACATAAATGTGCGTGTACATATACGTACCTCAAACCAAAGGAAAATGTCGATACTACAAAGAATGGCTTTTAACTCAGAAACTCAGATTCCTAGCTTCGTCAGTGTATAATGACACTTTTTGTTCCTTGTGATATAGGGAACGATTTTCGTCTTTAAAAAGTAGACTGTTTATGAGTTATAAGCATATTTTATATTCCTAACGTTTATATTAGGCTCTCGAGGCCATAAAAGTATCATTATCTTCTAAATGGTCAACTTTAGAAGCTTTGTTATAAGAACTAAAATTGTTCCTTATACTATATAGAATAAAGTGTTTATATATAAAGGTTAATAAAACGCACAGTTTATGAGGTAAAAGTCACAAAGTAAAATTTTGCAAATCGCATCTCCGCCATTTTGAAAATGGCGGATTCTGAGCTTGTGCCCACTCTGCCATGCTGACACCCTGGTGTAAATTGATAAGGACTATGGTACCTACATTGCCCAAGTGGTTGATTTTCTGGACATCAAAGTGCATACAGAACCACCCTCAGCGAATGGACTACTAAAATTTTCGCATTCCTTAACTTATTATGAAAATGACTAATATTTCCTGATTTTTCAATAAATTTTTCATATTTCCTGACTTTTCCCTAACATTTTTCGGCAACTTCAAATTCTCTGATTTTCGAGGCTTCCCAGATTTTCCAGATCGCTAGCAGCAGGGGCGCCACATAATGAGGGCGAGGGGGCAGAGTGTCCCCCTAATTATGTCGCTGATGGTGAGTTTAGAAGTCAAGATTAGGGCATGCTGTATGGAACAGTATTAGACATGTGTTTGCCGAACTTATTCCTTAAAACCTAAAAACTGTTAAAAGGAATATCTGAAGAAATAATGACAGATTTATTCTGTTTGGTGGTGAATTGGTAAAAAAGATAATATATATTTAGAAGAAAAAGAAGCCCTAAATTCTCCGATTAAAGAGAACTTCATAATTATGGGCCCGAATATTTTCGAGGCCACGATTTATCTTTAATAAAAATTTGGCCTCCCTCCAAAAAATAGAAAAGGTCACTAAACGTCCAGTGTATCAACTGTTATTAGAAAATGCCGAGGAATTTGCAATATTCTTGAAGCCTATGCAAGAATGCACAATTTTAAAACTATGTTTAGATATGTTGTTTGTTCTTTTTAACCAAAAATATACAAAAGGAGAAGGTTCAATTCAACCCGTATGTTTTTTTAATGTGCACAATCATGACTTTGAAGTAGCTTAACCAATTTTTATTGCTCAAACTGTAAGGTATGGTTCGCTGGTGCTCCTATACTAATTTCATCGAGCTACGTCTAGTACAAAGTGAGAAAAAATCGAAAACAAAATTTTTTTTTAGTTCAATATTTTGTAATATTTTGCGAGCGCGCCAATCAATTTTCACTTGTAATCTCCCTAGTGCTTGAATTATTTCCGGAAATTTTTTTGAGGTCCGAATTTTTTGAAAATCTTCCCGAGGCGTTAGCCGAGGGAAATTTTCTTTAAAAATTCGTGAGCGAGAAAAAAATTCCGGATTTTTAATTCAAGAGCGAGGGAGATTCGGTAAGAAAATTTTAGACCAAAATTACTTGCCAAAAAGAACTTTAGAAATGTTTGCAAAATCTTGTAGGCTGGTGCCGGTGTTAGATTATTTTTTTTGGTTTTTATTTTTTTATGTGATTTCCTCATTTCTTAGTAAAATGAAATATTTAATAGTAGATAAAATATGGAATAATGAGAGTGAAGTAAAATTAAAACAAGTTTAGTAGGTATACTTATTTCTTATATTTCCTACGCTCTAGTCGCATAAAAATAATATAGCGAATTAATATTAGTCATAATAATTTATTTCGTATGCAATCTTTATACTACAGTAAAGGGAAACCAAGATGAAATGATATTTGCTATCATTTAAAGTGGTGACAAATAATATTCCCTAAAAAAATCGCTTATAGTTAGCCATGGAATCACAAGTGTCTTGGAATATGTCATAAAACGGCTCTGTGCTTTATTTTCTGAGGAAAGAAGATGTACAAGTGGAATTTTTAAAGCATTTGGAATTAGTTAATGATGTAAGGAAACATAGTAAGCCAGAATTGTACTAATTTAATTAAAAATAAATATAAAAATATTTTTTATAATATAAACGCCATTGTCTAATCATTGCTGTCAAACCAGGGAAATTTCCACTTATTAATCACATAGGTAGGTGCTCATGGGTAAGTAAGATTTCCAAAAAATTTGATGGTTGTCATAGCAACAATGACAAAATAAACGTGTCCGATTGGCTAATAATTATTGGTATAAAATTTTCACTTGTAATCTCCCTAGTGCTTGAATTATTTCCGGAAATTTTTTCGAGGTCCGAATTTTCTTTAAAAATTCGTGAGCGAGAAAAAATTTCCGGATTTTAATTCAAGAGCGAGATTCGGTAAGAAAATTTTATACCAAAATTACTTGACAAAAAAGAACTTTCGAAATGTTTGCAAAATCTTGTAGGCTGGTGCCGGTGTTGCATTTGATGCATAAATAAGATGGCCTTGACTGGCATTTTGACGTAATTCACTGACAGAAATTTTAATAGGGTGGTGTGATTTATTTTATTTCCGCTTTTGAGAGAAATGTCGCGTTTTGGACAGCAAAATACTGAGATAATCAGAAAAGAGGTGGACAAACTAATTCCAACAAATACGAAACAGTTTTTAGAATTTTGTCAAGAAAAATCATACAAAATTGAAGGAGGAACCTCCGTCATAGAACTGGCTGCAGTTTTGGAGGATTGGGGGATTAACATGAAGAAATCAAACTCGGAAGATTATAAAGAATCTGTTGTAAAGGTGATAAAAATTGTTGATTGTTTTAAATACTTATATACCATTAAAATATTTTTGTTAGATGGAGAGGTTAGAATTCACAAATGTAATATTATTTTAGGTTATGTGGAATTCATCCGCAAAATAACTTCAAGAAATGTGCTTCAACAAATATCAGCTCAAATTTAATCCTTTCTCAGACGTTGAGTTTGCTGCAGCAAGAGCTGCGCGTGATGCGAAACGCCGGCAATTGCAAAGAGATCCCACAAAAAGAAAAAGTAGTGCTGCTGCTCTTACTAATGAAGAGTATACTAAAATTTTAAAAATATGGGATGAAAATGAATCTGCTGGCTTGCAGCGAAAGTTTTTTCACGTAATATCACACGAACTCGCGTGGAGAGGTGGTGAAGGGACAACGGCTAAAGTGGAACATTTTCATAAAGAAATAGACCATAAGGGAGAGTTCACAGGAAGAATTGAATATAACCCCGTGTTTACTAAAACAACTCAAGGCGGATCAAGAAAACTAGCCAATAGTAAGTGGTTGGTAAGAAACACAAAAAATTTCGATGAATGCCCTGTACGACTATTTGAAAAATTTATGGAAAAACGTGGAGATCTAACAGTGGATAGATTGTTTGTGACCCCCAATCCAAACTGGAATGAAAATTTTTCGAAAGGATGGTATAAGAATAGTCCTGTTGATAAAAATACGATTGCTTTATGGTTAAAAGAATCTGCATCCAAAATAGGAATTGGTGTTAAGAGAATCAAAGTAACAAATCATTCTGCGAGAGCCACAGCAGTATCAAACTTGGCAAAAAATGGTGTTCAGGAACAACAAATCATTAAGATTACCGGTCACAGCAATTCCCAGTCCATAAAGCCCTACCTTCAGATGGATATGGATCATCACCGAAATATAATTCACGCTATGAGAGGTGAACATTCTTTGGGAAACAGTCAAAGCCTCGGTCAAAGTCATAGGCAAAACGAATTCACAGAAGTTGAACAAAGCCAAGAATCAACAATACATCCGAATAATGTTTATAACAATTGTGTGTTTAATATTTCCAATAATTATAAGAGTTAAAGTAATATCTACTTATTAAATAATATTACGTTTAAAAAAAATTAATCTACTTATTTATGTTATTTTGTTATTATATTATAAAAAAACTTTAGTTATTAATTTACGTTCATTTACTTTCCCCGCGTTCTAGTAAAATAAGGTGTAAATGAAATGTCTAAAATAAATATATCATACTAAAAACTTTTGTTATTAATTTGCGTTTATTTACTGTCATTGCTGTCAAACCAGGGTAATTTCCACTTATTAATCACATAGGTAAGTGCTCATGGGTAAGAGTGATTTCCAAAAAATTCGATGGTTGTCATAGCAACAATGGCAAAATAAACGTGTCCAATTGGCTAATAATGGTTGGTATAAAATTTTCGTTCGAACTACATTAAAATTGATAGTTAGTAGGTATTTTAGGAGTAGGTGATACTGTGATAAAGAATCTGATCTCAAAAATTAAGAATTCAAAACGGTGAACCTAATACGGTTATCATAATGTAACATTATTGCAGATTTACATGAAAGGGCATAGCAGGATAAGCATGTGTTAGGTGCCCCCGCACCAATAGGGTCGAAATTTTTAGCACAAGTTGACAATAGAGCTAGATGAAATTTCCCAAAATATTATTTTTGGAAAACCATTTTTACGGGAGTTATGGGGGTAAAAAGAAAAATGGAAAACATTTTTTTTCTCAAAAACGGATCAACCGATTTTTATGAAAAAAATTTATATTATGGCTTTTGATGGCAGAAACGTAGAAAAAAATTATTGAGTCCACTTGTCGAAAAAAAGTGGTGAAAAAATTTTTTCAAAATAAAAAAAATTTTTTTTAGGGGATGTTCTCGAGGCACACCTATCATTTTCTTTCAAATAAATGCTTATATGCCCCTTTAAAACACATCCAATTTTCAAAGCGATCGGAAGGGTACAACATATTCAAAATTGACAATCATTGGCATACTGCGGTCGGCGCGGTTCATTACTACATCTTACTACCACTGTTTAAATCAGTATCAAGCTTCAAGAAGTGTGGTGCAGATATTTTAAAATTCTGTGATGTCAACTTTTGGGTCAAACAAAATCTAGTTTGAAAATCTGAACATATTGAAATGATGATGTCTGTAGTCAGCCTACGAAAGAACTAGTCCCCTTGCTCCTCACGAGTCGGGGTGATTGTTTATCGTGAGTCCCCTTGCCTCTCACTAGTCGGGGCGCTTGTTTATTGTAAGTTCCCTTGCCTCTCACTAGTCGAGGTGCTTGGTTATTATGAGTCTCCTTGCCTCTCACAATTCGGATTGACTTTTTTGTGTGAGTCCTCTTGCCTATCACAAATCAGTTTACTCTATATTGATGAGACTTCTCTTAGTCTTTATTCTTCGAGAAACTCCCATAATTTTTTTTTATTTTGAAAACATTTATTCAAAAAAGTTGCAAAACATTTTACAGTGATGGCGTTTGTAGTCAATCTACCAAAGAACTGTAGTTTCCAAGGTCCACCACGTGGAGGTTACAATACGATTTTGTTTCACTTATTATGGGGTGTTTGTATATCGTGAGCCTCCTTGCCTCTCACGAGTCGGGTTGCTTGTTTATCGTGAGTCCCCTTGCCTTTCACTAGTCGGGGAGCTTGTTTATTGTTAGTTCCCTTGCCTGTCACAATTCGGGGTGACTTTTTTGCGTGAGTCTTCTGGCCTCTCACTAATCAGGTTACTCTATATTGGTGAGACATTTCTTAGCCTTCATTGCTATTATCCTCGATTACAGAAATATTATTAATCAGAGTAAAAATATCGCTGGCTCTCTTTGACAAATACCTTGTGTGGGACAGACAGTATACAATTGCGCCAACGGAAATAGAACTGTTGGCTGCTGCTCGCACATTGCTGCAGTTATATACTATCTCTTATATGAAGGTTCTGGAGCCATCTAAAATTATCACCAACATTTTTACTCAGAATAATATTATTCCTGTAATTAGGGACGATAGCAATGAAGACTAAGAGAAGTCTCATCAATATAGAGTAACCTGACTCGTGAGAGGCAAGACTCACGCAAAAAAGTTAACCCGAATTGTGACAGGAAAGGGGATTCCCCGACTAGTGAGAGGCACGGGTACTCACAATACTAGTGATTAGTGAAAGACACTGTAACCTCCTCGTAGTAGACTTTGAAAACTAGTTCTTTGTAGGCTGACTACAGACGTCATCACTACAAAATTAGATTTTGTTTGACCCAACAGTTGACGTCAGAGAATTTGAAAATATCTGCACCACACTTTTTGAAGTTTGATACTGATTTAGGGTTGTAACGGCCGCCAGTGACCGTGGTAGTAAGATGTAATAATGAACCGCTAGTCTATGTAATCAAGGCAGAAATAGTGTAAATATTTCGTGCAAAGACGAGATTACCTTCCACCCTCCGTTTTCGAGGGTGCTGAACATGATGCACGTGGTGTGATAAGTTTTTGACCACTGCAACTCCCTCTTATGGATCTCTTTATGTTTTCATATATAAATGGATCTGAGGAGTGATTTATTGAACCCCTCCTCGACCCTCAAACGGTGAGTGAGGAATGGTTTCTGTCCGTTTGAGGGATGAGGAGGGGTTGGAGCTAAAAATGAATATTTTTCCTATGATCAGCGACTCCGAAAACGGGGAATACGCGTTTGAACCGAATCATTTGCAAAAAAAAAAAATTTCCACCTGTCGGGAGGGTTTAATCAACCCCCTAGGCCTGCTGTCTCCACTTACTCTACAACCCCCTTTCATATTATTTCAAGTATAACCCGTCGATAAATCACTCCACAGACCCGTTTATATATCAAAACATAAAGGTATCCATAAGAGGGATGGCCGTTTCAGGGGCCGGTGGTCAAAATTTTTTCCCAGCACTTGCATCGTGGGGAAAACGGGGGATGGGGAAGGTTATCTCGTCTTTGCACGAAATATTTACAAAAAAGTCGTCTTATAATGCTTCATTACATAGACTACGCGCCGCCCGCAGTATGCCAATGATTATCAATTTTGAATATGTTGTACCCTTCCGATTGCTTTGAAAATTGGATGTGTTTTAAAGGAGCATATAAGCATTTATTTGAAAGAAAATGGTAGGTGTGCCTCGAGAACATCCTCTAAAAAAAAATTTTTTTTTATTTTGAAAAAAAATTTTCACCACTTTTTTTTCGACAAATGGACTCAATAATTTTTTTCTATGTTTGTGCCATCAAAAACCATAATATATATTTTTTTCACAAAAATCGGTTTATCCGTTTTTGAGAAAAAAAAATGTTTTCCATTTTTCTTTTTACCCCCATAACTCCCGTAAAAATGGTTTTCCAAAAATAATATTTTGGGAAATTGCATCTAACACTACTATCAACTTGTGCTAAAAATTTCGACCCGATTGGTGCGGGGGCACCTAACACATGCTTATTCTGCTATGTCCTTTGATATACTGTGTGGCCACTGTACCCCCTAATTTTTTGGCTGTTTTTAAATTTAAAGATTTCGTTTTTGGTACACGTAAATTAGAAAAAAATGGAATACTTTTGGGCTAACAAAAACGAAAATAACACTTCCGGTTCAAACGGAAGTGACATCAAGTTTTTTTCTTAAATAGAATGACTATATATTTTTTTAAGATTTCTTATTAAGCATAAAATTCTAAGTACAACAGTTTTTTCCGATTTAAAAAATTCCAAAGATAAGTGAGATACAAACAATTTTTAATTATTTTCGAAATGACCACGTCAGATGAATATAAGAAAATTACTAAGTAGCAAGGTTGTAGACTTGTCAATAAAGAACAAAATAGTTATTTGAATTACTGATAGGTGCTATTTTCTTTTATTAATTAGAAATAATGATTCATAAACTTTAATTTTTTTCGCCATTAATTATTTCTTAACGATATTCTTCGTAATAATAAGTATTTTTAAAAGATAAGCGCCAACAGATAATTTTAATATGGTACCTATCTATAAATCCAAAATTGCAGATAGCCATGAAAATGACAGATAATTGAATATTTATCCTTGACATTACTCTCTGTCTCTCTGATTATCTAAAGTAAGTGTATTGAATTTGTTATAAACAAGTAAGTTAATATAAAATGGCTGAAATATATTCAAGAGATAAAAAAGTTGACATGTTGATTACTTATGAAGAGACTCAACGTAATGCAACTAGAGCACAAATACTGTATGGACAGAGATATCCAAAAAGAAGACAACCTCCGAGAAACTATTACACCCGGTTGGAGAATCGATTTAGAATTGAACCTGATATAGAAATTGAAAAAAGGTTTATTGTGGAAGCAGGAATGGAAATTAATGTATTAGCTTTAGTGCATGTTGACCCAACTATTTCGATAAGACAAATTGAACATGAATTACCGATTTCCAAAAAATCACCCAGAAAAATTTTAAAGAAACGCGGCTATCGTTTTTATAAATATCAATTGCATCAATTTCTGTATGAGAACTAATATTATCAACGAAGAATAACCTTTTGTAATTTGTTACAGTTCCGCCAACTAAGAAATGAGAATTTTATCAAAAACATTTTGTTCTCTGATAAATCAAGATTTTCAAACCTTAGGTTATTTAATCGGAACAACGTTCGATATTTGGCAATTGAAAATCCTCACATTGTGAGACATGGGCGGTTTTAGGAGCGGTTTGGCTTCAATATATGGTTAGGCGTACTGGGCGACCATATCAAAGGTCCAATGATATTTGACGAAAATCTAACTGGACTGGATATCTAGAATTTCTCCAAAATATAATAATTTCACACATTATTTAAATTCCCAATACCAATATTGACGAGGTTTACTTCCAACAAGACGGGACTGGACCATACAATGCCATTATCGTTAAGGATTATCTAAATGGATTGCTTCCATGCCGTTGGATTGGAACCCATGGTCCAGTCAGATACCCTGCAAGGTCTCTTAACTTAACCCCAGTCGATTTGAAAAATAGAGTCTACGCGACTGCTTCAACCACAAGGCAAGACCTGGAAGAAAGAGTTAGACATGGAATTGCGCAAATAACACCTCAGCAACTACAGAATGTTAGATGTGCAGCTATAAATCGCGCTACTCTGTGTATTAATCAATACGAACAGTTTGAACAATTTTTATGACGCTTTATTATAATTTACAGGGCTGGCTCCAGGGGGGGGGGGCGATGCCGGCGGCAAAGTTCTAGGGGCTTCAAATTCTTCAAATTCAGTTACCAAAAAATATAAAAAGCTAGGAAACTAATATAGTGTAATAGTAATGTTAACTTTATATAAATAATTTGTTATTGTTAGTTTTTTTGTGTATAAAGTAGGTTACATACATACATTCTGTTTCTGATATGTGATTTTATTTCTTGTTTAATTTCTGTGGTGTGGTATTTTTTTTTTAAGTTTCAATACGGTTAATTTTTTCAATTATTTTATTTTACCCTTTTAAATACAGAAATCATATTGCTGAAAATCCAAAAATTGCTGTAAACCACCTAACTAAAAAAACAGACCATCAAGAATATTCAGTAGGTGACTTAAAATGTTATAAAAAATAACGGACTGAAAAAATAGGGTCAGGCGGGGTAAAAATGAGACAGCCAGTTAGTGGGGTAAATAAAAGACAAGGTGAATATCGAATATCCAACCCAGATTGAAATAAATTAAACTTAATGTTTTATTCAAGTTTGTTTTGTACATTCCGAACTGCTTTATGTTATCCAATCATGTCATATGCCTACTAGGCCAAGCAGTGGGTACAAAAAGAGGGTTCTATTCGCAAAAGGTCGGAAAGAAATGAAATTTGGTAGGTTGGTAGACACAGGTCCCCTGATAGTACACCTGAGTCTGCGACCTCGGGGATTTACCGCTCGTGGGGTGGGGGGATGAAAACTCTGCGTCGCGACGCTTCTCGGGAAATAGCGCCGTTGTGGTAAGTGCTATTTTGGTCTTTATATTTTTCATCGACGACCAATAGTTTCCGCTCTACGGCGCGCCAAAGTTGGGAGTTGATTTGCAATTTTCAACAAAATGAGAATTTCATCGCGGATTAAGACGAAGATCGCTATCAAACAAATCTGTAATATTTTTTTCTGAAAGAGTCATGTTTTCTGGGTCTGCAGATGTCCGATTTGAAACATTGGGTCGTATATAATAAAAGATATGATTTTTTTAAGCGTTCCCCTACATACTCCTATATGGGCATTTTTTAATTATCATTATTGTGCACAATTTTGTTCTCTACATATTTCATTTGAACTTTTTTTCGATAGCACTTACCACAACGGCGTTCTTTCCCGAAAACTCAGGTGTACCGTCAGGACACCCATGTCTACCATACCACCAAATTTCATTTCTTTCCGACCTTTTGCGAATAGAAAGTCCCCATTGCTTGGACTATACTGTTAATGCGGGAAAAAATATTATTCAGTAAACTCTTTAATTCACTTTTAAAAAATTTTTGAACGCACCTTAGTACTTTTTTGGGGATTTTATAGTTTCTCTATTTGCATTGTTCGTATTTGGCAGACGTCAACTAGAAGTGTCATACTCCACAGTTTGTGATCAAGTTTATTAATCCGCTAGTTTTAAATCATCAAAAATTTGATTTTAACGAAAAAATTAAAAGCGGGGTAAAAAAGAGACTAAATAAACCAAATGGGCAGACTGAAGCAGGCACATTTCAGCTTCCTAATTTAGGAGAAGCTCTAGCCCTTCTGCAAGCCCCTTCTTGTTTAGTAAAAAATCTGAATAAATTGCATATAAAAGAAAAAATCCCCCTCTGTCTTATTTTTGCATGTCCATTTGTACGACGTCAATAAGAATGGGAATAAATCACGTGTCTTTCATTTGCCCTCCACTGTCTTTTTTTACCCAACTTGGAGGGTAAAAATTAGACACTGTTTATTTTTCTTTATCAATTAACGGTACTTTTTAGGAAAAAATACATATAAATATAGTTCTTCCTGCCATTGTTACATATGATACCAATCTTTCATTAAACATGATTCGATTCTAAGCAACCTAAAAATTGAAAGGTGTCATTTTGTCTCATTTTGTCTCATTTTTACCCCGCCTGACCCTAATGTTATTTATATAAGAGAGGGGCGGCAAAATACCTGGAGCCAGCCCTGTAATTTAGGTTTCAAATAATTTTGTTATTGTATTTATTTATGGTCGAGTTCATGGTTGTTATGTTTTATTAAAATTATATCTTGTTTAATTTGTGTTACCATTTCAAAACACTTTTATTACTAGGAGAGATATCGATAAGAAATGATTAATGGCCAAAAAAATAAAGTTTATGAATCATTACTTCTGATTAATAAAAGAAAATACAGTCCATTTCCTATGGAAATGAAAATGAAATTCCATCTTTTGAGAAAAACCTAAAAATAGTCGTTCCTATCAGCAGGCCCCCCCGTATCAACTCATGGGCCCCGCGCCTAATGAAATTGGTGAGCGGGGGGAGAAATATGAAAAAAAATTTGGCGGGCCCCCGCTACGTGCCCCTCGGAAGCCAACCACTCTGACGGGCCCCCGGGCTTAATAATGGATGAGCGGGGGGAAGCAATTTGAAAAAAAGACGAGCCCCGCGCTTAATAATTGATGAGCGGGGGGGGGGGGGGGTTAAAAAAATTATCAACATCTCTGGCGGGCCCCCGCTCTTAATAATTGGTGAGCGGGTGTGGGGGAGAAAGTTTGAAATAAAAATCAAGATCTCTGGCGGCCCCTCGGTACCCAATAGCTCCCCCCATACGGGGGCCTGCCCAGCGGTAATTAAAATAACTAATTTGTTCCTTATAGACAAGTCTACAACCTTACTAATAATTTCCATAGCCTACTTAGTAATTTTCTTACATCGCGTTCATCTGACGCGGCTATTTTCAAAAAAATAAAAAATTGTTCGTATTTCACTTATTTTTTTGGACTTTTTTTAAATGAGGAAAACACTGTTGCATTTAGAATTTCATGCATAATAAGAAACCATAAAAAAAATATAGTCATTCTATTTAAGAAAAAAAAGTTGATGTCACTTCCGGTTCAACCGGAAGTGAGATTTTCGTCCTTTTTACTTCATATATTTCACAATTTTTAGCAAGGTCCTTTGAAGGCGATTTTTTTTCAAAATTTATTTTTATAATACAGTAACTAGAGCCTGTAATTTAGAAAAATTGCCATATGGATTAAATTTAGTTATTTTTCGATAGTAAATACATCATAGAAACGTTTCAATATTATGAGGGGACTTGCCATTTTATAGGGGTGAATGCCTCCCCTTTTCATTCGGAAAACTAACCAAAAAATAACGAAAAGATAATCGATTGTTGAGAAAAAGTCTATACAATTTTTTACGCAAATTGATAATTCCTTCCGCATCCACGACATCCACGTAGTGGAGTGAAAAGTAGTAACAGTAAAAAAAAAAAATTAATTTTTTTTTGTTCAGATACACTTAGAATGTTATGAAACGTGATTTAAAAAAAAAATCTGTCGTTCTGTCTAACTTTTTAGGGCGCACGATTACTCTGGAACCGTCTATAATATTGACTTGAAGTTTGGTACGCTTATGTATTTTATCATGATCTGGAACACGATTAAATTTCGATCTTATTTCATTAAAGGGTTGTGGAGGTAAAGCAAGCAAATAAGAGTCCATAAAATTCGGATTTAGTGTATATACGAGAAGAGAATTTTTTGGCATCAGCCACCCCCACTATCACCCCCATACCACTATTAAAGGGAGTTAAAAATAAAATTGTGATTTAGTGTGTATACGAGACCAAAGTCCTCAACATTTTTTTTGCCAACCTTATTACCACCACCCCATTATTAAAGGGGGCAAAAAATAAATTTGTTATTTAGCGTGTACACAAGGACCCTAAATTTTCTGTTTGGCATCAACCACCTCCACTACAACTCCAACCCCATTATGGAAAGGGATAAAATAAAAAAATTGTGGTTTAGCGTGTATACAATTTTTTTATTTTGGACATTAACTATTGACGTTTTGAGGGGACTGTACAGTTTGGTTATTCTGTCATAATTAATGTGCATACAAACAGTATTAGAAATAATAGATGATGTACCCTTGGGTGCAAAACTGTGTTCGTGAGGGGATAATCTCAGAAGGGGATGAGCCTTCCCATAGTAATTTCACTGGGTTTCAAATTTCACTTTTAAATATTCGTAGTGCGCACAGCGTTGTGTGTTGCTGATCGAAGTTGTCGTATCACAATAATATCCTTTTCAGCAGCTAGGCTCGGATTGATAAGGAGAGATAAAAAAAGGTAAACAAAAACAATCAAAACTATGTTCCCGATTATAAAATATACAAAAAATAATATATTATTTAAATGCTGCGTCGCAAATAGAGGCAGATAATAACATACCTACTTATAAAAAATAATTATTTCAATTCTATATACAAAAAAAATGTTTTAAGTGAGAACGAAACACTTTCAATTTTTTGTTTGTTTCTATATATGTATCTATGTATGTTTTTCACTTCTTCCCCTGCTGCCCCAATTGTTGCACATAAATGCACAGAGTAACTAACGTCAGCCCCCCCGTATGGGGGGTCTACTGGGTACCGAGTAGGGGCCCGGGCTTCCGAGGGGCCTGCCAGAGATCTTGACAATTTTTTTTCAAATTTCTCTCCTCCCCGCTCGTCAATTATTAAGCGCGGGGCCCCGTTGGCTTCCGAGGAGCTCGTAGCGAGGGCCCGCCAGTGAATTTGGTACCGGGGTCCATGATTTGATGCGGGGGGGCCTGACTAACGTATGAAAAACTTCAACTCTTAATTTTTTTCTACATTTTTCATATCAATGTTATAATGTAAATACACACAAGTTCTAATGTAAATAGTGAACAAACTAAACAAATTATGGGATATCAAACAGTTTTATAAGGCATGTTTGTTATATATTACACTTTAAATTGTACTTACCGCTGATTACTCCTTTGGTCTATCTGGATGTTAATCCAAAGCAAGTTTGCACTGTCGAAGTTGAAGCTACTCTGCCACTGCCAACTCACAATTATTTATGCTACATTGATATCCTTATTCAGCTATTTTCCATCTCATTTTGAAAGAACCTTTCTTCACAGTGAAAAAGCGGAGAAGCCATTGTTTGCACTAGGTAGCGTATTAGTACAGTACATATAGAGGTAAAAAAATATGTAAAGGAATAATCTATATGTAATGACAATTTTTCTTTGTGTTATTATTTTAGTAAAAGGTATCATCTTCAGTTTCTATATCGTCCAGACACTTGCTCTTGAGGTATGGGGGTGAAAACCATTCCTAAATTTAAATATTTAATATTTGAAAAAGTATTACTGATTTATTTTTGAAACGTAAGATATTTATGTTTCTGGGATCGCTGATTACGAATTAAAAAAATCAAAATGGAGGCTCCAATATGGCGGATGATTTTTTTTTCTAAAGCAAGTAAGTGTTCTAAACGGCTAAAAAACATTGAGCATCTGGGTGATTAATGAAAAACAGCATTTTTAAAGAAAAAAATTAATTACTGGGCATAAATAGCGACATTTTGTTAAAGAAAATGTGAAAATGCACAATGTTTTGGCCATAACTTTCTTATTTTTTATTACATGAAACAAACAAAAAATAATTTTAGAGATTGATTAATTATTTTTAATTCTGTTCCTTATAATTTTTATGGAAGTCATAATTTCTATAAGATATCCAACATTTGAACTAAATGCTTCTTATAAATCTTATAAACGTTCGAATGCCATCTATAAACCTAAATATCTCCGAAATTCTTAGGCCTACAAAAGTATTAAAAAAAAATTCATTACCAGTTTACAAGCTTTTTTTATGTCCAACATGTTTTCCTTATAACTAATATTTACTGAAATACTTGCGAAGGAACAAAAATTTTACATTTTTTCGAAAATCTTTTTATAATTTAAAATGCAATTTTCTTCCAAAGCGAGTGCTATAAACGCATGAAATAATTTGAGTATCTAAGTCATACTATATGTTTAAGAAAAACTGTATATGAAAGTATATTTTCTTATTTACTGACTACCTACTTACATTAACAAAATGGCGCCGTTTTTATTAAAAAATGGGGAGAAGCGCATTATTCTGTCATATCTTCCTTGTTTTTTTATGCTATGGGAATACTCAAAATCATTCGAAAGCCTCATTAATGTTCTTTCATTTTAGCCGCTCGCATTTTTGACGTTAGTCCCATTCATAGTTTCTGAGGTATTTAACTAAATACTTCGTCTTATAAACGTTTGGACGCCATATTTATAGTTCCAGATCTTCGAAACCATTAATTCCACAGAAATCAGAAAAAAATGAATTCATCCTTTTATTACTCTCTGGCATGTTTTCGGTCAATGCAATAATTTTCGAGTTATTTGACAAAGATCGTTTTGAAATACCTCTTTTATCATGCTAAAATCATAATTTCCAAGTCATTATAACTTAGAGAATATGAATTTTTATGAATAGTTGCATAGTGCTTTTTCTTCTCAAAATTTTATTCTCCTTCAGCACCAATGTTTTGATTTCTTTTAGGTGCCACTCCCTGAAAAGGAGTGGCATTCCCTCTATAAATCAGCAAGCCTCCGCGTAATATAGAAACATTTCTTTGATTAACTATTAAGTTGCCAAAAATTAACGAAATCTAATTCATATGACATTATTCCGAAGTTAAAACCTCTAGTTACTGTACTATGCTATTTAGGTGACTAAAACTATTTCGCCTGTTTTTGTGATTAAAAACTGGAGTGCACTTAGACAAAACGTATTAAAATATTAGTCAAATCTATTGAATCCTAATGGATTTGCCGAGTTTGCTTAAATTTTTTCCATTTTCTTTTTCGGCTATTTTTTTAGAATTTCAACAAACTCGTGGCTGAATCTGCTGTATATTATTAATTAATAGGTAAATGGTTAAATTTCAGCTCAAAAACCATGTAAAATTCTATAAGTATTAATAAACATTTTATATCATAGTTCAAATACATAGGTGTCTTTAATATTTTTAATAACTAAAATGAGGTTAAAAAATAGAATTACGGGATGGCGGATTCAAAATCATGCAAAATGCAATAGATTAAGAGAAATATTATGTAATATTGATCAGTAATTATAAATACTCACTTAGTAAAATTAAAATATAATATTAGGGTTTATTGATAAATTTGAAAGTGTGTTTTATATGAAAAAACATTTATTATAAAAATACAATTTGTAGAAAATGTTTAAAAAAATTAAGCATAAATGAAATTCCACAAAAATACTGTTGCCGCTGCGGCCGCTATATTGAAAAAATGACGATCAAAATAGGTTTTTCTCCATTATCTCCTTTCCTATTATTTTCACCCTAAAATTAGGTAATATCAATATTATAGAAAATGAAAAAGCTACAACTCTTGTTTAAACTATTTTTCCTCTATTGTTAATACTTTACGATTTACAGCCTTCAGAATCGTGAAAATTTCTACTTCACTTGCACTTTGCCCTCGTTACTCCTACGTACTAATTAGTTATTATCAATATTGTAAATTATAAAATTTTTCGAAACTTTTCTTTAAACAATATTCTTCTCAGTCAATTGCCTTATATCACAATATCACCATAAGTATTTTCGCTTACTTTTCATAATTTACGTTAATGATCTGTTTAAAAATACCGATACGGATAGGGTGTAGAGTATCTTTGCTTATAGCTAGAGAGCCGCGGGTTCTTAAACGCGATGAGAAGCTATGTCTTCCGCTATCTGAAGTGAAAATATTTTTGAATTTGGGCAGAGCGCGTCCAACAACGAAACCAAGATATTTTTAAAAATTTTTAGCTATATATATATATATATATGTCTTCCACTTGGATAATCTGTAGTAAAAGTGATCAGTTATCGTCTGACAAAGTGGAAGAAATTTTGGTCACGGCGCATTTGCACAAAAAAAATTTTTTTGTCAAAACTTTAAAAGCAAAAAAAAATACGTCTTATATATGCTTACTTTTAAGTTCTTTTACTTTATTATGACTCTCATACAAACGAAATTGAGGTGGAAGACTTTTTGGGCAAGGCGCAGTCACAGGGTTGGCCAAAGTAACCACTTGAAAAACTTGTGCGTGCGACTAAATTTAAAAATACGTAACACCAAATTCACGAGGGAAGAAGTTTTGACTAACTTTACGCCCTTAACTACCCCTTTCAACTATAGCTCTTTTTATAGTTATTTAGTGTACTATATATATCATTTGACAAGTGAATAAAGTTAGCCTGACTGTTAGTTAATAAGAAAAATAGTCAATTTCTACCATGGTTGTTCTTAATGAAGTCAAATAGTACATTTTAGAATAAAAAGTTGCACATGTGGAATAAATAAACAGTCAATTGGTAACTAAGTTTTTGTTTTTTTTTTCTGTTTATATATCATTTGACAATTTCTTTTTTTCCATATTTAAGTGAATAAAGTTAGCCTGACTGTTAGTTAATAAGAAAAATAGTCAATTTCTACCAAGGGTTGTTCTTAATGAAGTCAAATAGTACATTTTAGAATAAAAAGTTGCACATGTGGAATAGATAAACAGTCAATTGGTAATTAAGTTTTTATGTTTTTTTTTCCGTTTTACTTTTTCTGTATTTACTTTTTTACATAAACTATGAATAGCTCAATAAAGATTGCTCACTTACGTCTCAAATTTCCAACTTTTACCCAACTTTAGCCAAGTTTCGCCGAAATAAAAATTGATGAGAAATTCTAAAAAAAAAAATTTCAATAAAAATTTCTAACTTTTACCCAACTTTTGCCAAGTCTGACAAAGTTGGGGGGGCACGTTACCCCCATTCGCTACGCGCCTGACCTCATCGAAGTTCACATTTATTTATCTTCATTTATCTACTCTACACGTGTAATTTCCTATGCTAAAATGTACTATTTGACTTCATTAAGAAGAACAACCCTTATGTGAGGGCAGAGCTGGAGTACTTCAAATAAAAGTAATTGAAAAAAGTATTTCAAATACTTTCAGTATTTGAAGTACTTTGCTTCAAATCCTTTCGATTCTTAGTATTTGGTACTTGGTATTTGAAATACTTTGCTTCGAGTATTTGGATTTGGTATTTGGTTTTCAGAAATACTGGTATTTGAATTACTTTGCTTGGTATTTCAAATACTCTCCGGTATTTCAAGTACTGTCCCGGTATTTGAAGTACTAGACTTAACAATTTATAGTATTTGAAATATGTTTTTTGATATTTAAATTAGTTAAAAGTATTTGAAGTCCTTGCAGTTCCATGTTTTAGATATTTTAAAAAACAAATTTCACTAAAAAATTGTTACTGCATAGCTGTTTTTATTCAGTAATCAGTGTTAACATTATGTGGGCAGTGGGGGATTTAGGGGGTTGGATATAGAGGCTATAGCCCAGGGCGGTAAAATCCAGGGGCGGTAAAATCCAGGGACGGCAAACTTTTTGAAAAATAGCAAAGGCACATAAAAGTAAAAAAATATTATTATTAGTATGTACTAAGTATCAGAACATTAATTTATTTAAGAATGTGTTTTTTATTTTAACTAGACTAAAGTTCCTTATTATAGTCAACTGTACAGGGTGGTCACGCGAACGTTATTTTTGGAGTTACGTAAAAACGTTTAAAAATAAAAGTTATGAGAAATCACGTTTATTTTACAAAAATCATTTCAGACAAACAATTAAAAGTCAAATTTCTGAGATACGAGCTTTACTTTGGTTTTTTTTAAATGGAATACCCCATATATTTTTACACCCTTAGAAAGGCCATAGAAAAACCTTTTTCAATGATGTATAGCGTATGGAATTTTTCTTAAAAATTATAGTAGATATTATAAGTTTTATATTTTCTTACATTAAGTCATGGTAGTCCGAAATAGTAGTTTGTGCAACAAGAGTGGATTTGATATTCATATCGCACGATAAAGAAGTTTGAGCACGACGCCGTAGGCGGAGTGCTCAAATCTTTTGAGTGCGATATGGATAATCCACTCGAGTTCTATGTACAGCATACTTTTTCTACGACCAGCTTAAAAAACTACAATATTTATTAAACATTAATATATTACATAAATACACACTGACAGTTACTTTGACAGCTTACACACTAATTTGATTTTAAAATGAATAGTTGCATATGTACTTAATACACGAACTGTGATTGGTCCGTTTCATTTCATATCCATCCTAGAACTGATATGAAATATATCCGTTCAGTTACCTGGAATTGCCTACTTATCCATTCTACAGACTGTACAGAAAACAGTAAATTTACATAAGGGAGTAGAAAAAATATATATCAATTATTGGAATTCTCCATTTTATTTAAAATAAAGTGAAATTAGATACTAACATGTATCTTGACAGAACTAACATATTGTTTATTTTAATTTACATTCTTTTGTTTTCCATGGATAATTTGATAAATTGTAAATTTATAGTAAATTAGACAATTTTTTTTAAGATAAATACCATGTATATAATTAAAAAGCTTTTTCTTATGGCTTTTCAAATGGTGTAAATATATATTGGACATTATTTTAATCAAAATGTATACATTTTTTTATTTTGATTACATTTTGGACTCACGGTTTTTGGACAATTCTGAACAAGTTTCATTAACAAAATTTTCCGATAAAAATATGCCTAATATGATTTTTTTATTTTCCCCGCATATATTGGTAAAATTTGATTCAAATCGGAAAAAAATGAAAAGTTATTGGGCTGTTACCATTTCAAGTGAAACACACTGTATAAAAGCCAGTGATAAAAAAAGAATTGAATTAAAAATTTTTCAATACTTAAATGACTCTGACACCCAACTTACTTCTCAGTAAAAACAGTTTTTTATCTGTTTAATATATGCCTTGCATCATCAGCTGTAGAAAGACTCTTTTCATTTACTGAAATTATAAATGCTCCTAGAAGAAATGCATTAACCAATGGAAATTTCGAAAATTTGGTGCTATTGAAAGCTAATGGAAATAGATAGATCTCAATTTTATTATTTGTACTTGTACTTACCTAAAATTATTACTATGTTTTATATACAGTATCGGAAAGTCCTGGCTTAGGTGTTGCATAGTTTCAACGACTTAACCGACCGCCCACAATAAAGGCGTCTACCAGAGCTCTAGCACAGGGGCAAATAGTGACACAAATCATCAAGGCGGAAACAAATTGAAATTCCACAGATAGGTTGCCCACGCACATGTGGTGGGGAAAGCAGGTGGCACGATTGTAGGATGTGTTATATGATAAAAAAGAATAGAATAGTTGCTTTATTCTCGCTTGCTCTTATTGCCTATACCAAAGCGAACATTTTCCGATAGTGTATAAGTTGATTTTCTTTATTACTTTCCTGACATTTGAAGGGAAATCGACCGCAGCAATATTTATTTTTGTTGGTTTTTATATTTATATAATAATAATAATTTTTTCTATTGTTTTTGAATGATGCTGAGTTAAAGAAAGCTGTTAATAAATAATAATAATAACAAATTATTAAGAGAAAAACTTAATAAATAAAATTTTTTATGGGTATTGGAAGAACTGTGGAGCATTTGAAATATGTTAAAGTACTTGAAATACTTGAGTATTTGAAATACTTTAGAGTAATTGAACTACTTTGAGATTTGAAATACCTAGTGAAGTACTTCAAATAATCTGAAATATTTGAAATACGGTACTTGCGATTTACTTGCAGTACTTTCGACAAGTATTTGGTATTTGAATTACTTTGCTTCAGGTCATAGTACTTGGGAATTGGAGCAGCAAGTACTTTCTCAGGTACTTGGTATTTGGTACTTCAAGTACTTTCATTGGGTACTTTCAACAGCTCTGTGTGAGGGGTTGAAATTGATTATTTTTTTATTAACTAACAGTCAGGCTAACTTTATTCACTTATATATGGAAAAAAAGAAATTGTCAAATGATATAGTACAATAAATAACTATAAAAAGAGCTATAATTCAAAGAGATGGTAAGGGGTGTAAAGTTGGCCAAAACTTATTCCCTTGTGAACTTAGTTTTATTGGTCCCTAAAAAAGTATCATGCAAAATTTCAAAGCTTAAAATGAATCCCAAGTACACTTACGTATTTTTAAATTTAGCCGCACGCACAAGTTTTTCAAGTGGTTACTTTGGCCAACCCTGTGACTGCGCCTTGCCCAAAAAGTCTTCCACCTCAATTTCGTTTATATGAGGGTCATAATAAAGTAAAAGAACTTAAAAGTAAGCATATACAAGACGTATTTTTTTTTGTTTTTAAAGTTTTGACAAAAAATTTTCAATTTTTTTCTTTTGTGCAAATGCGCCGTGACCAAAATTTCTTCCGCTTTGTCAGACGATAACTGATCACTTTTACTACAGATTATCCAAATGGAAGACATATATATAACGCTAAAAAAATTAAAAATATCTTACCTTGTTCTTGGACGTGCCCTGCCCAAATTCAAAAATATTTTATATTTGGCGTCTTTGAGGTAGAGTGAAATTACTTAGAGAAGATAACATCCGCACAAACCGATATCGCTAACGCGTGCTGATTGTCTAGGTCGTGTTCGGTATTTATTATATATGTATAGTGAATATTCAACTGTTTCTATGAATAAAACAGATGAAATGAAATTTGTTTTAATTGCGACTGTCCAATATTATTAATAAATGAAAATAGTAAACTTAGTAGTTTTAGTATGATATCTTCTCTAAGTAATTTCACTCTATATACTTTCACCTCAGAAAGCGGAAGGCATACAGCTCTCATCGCGTCTCAGAACCTGCGGCTCTGTAGCTATTATGCCAATGATATAGTTATTCACGTTAGCGGTGATTCTTGGGGGAAGTTATAACAATATGGTCGAATAGTAGTTTCCTAAAACTGCATACATCAAAGTCAAAATGTTTTTCACTTCGTGACAAAGTCAATTTAAATCAATTAACTTTACACAATTTGGTTGTCTTGCTGCAATATCTGTGTAAATAAACAGTAATAATAAAGTCTGCAGTTTACGAGCTATAATTTTTCTTTTATAAAACATAAAAATGATGAACGTAACTGAAATGAAAATAGGCATTAGCATTAATTTCTTATGAGGATATTTGTAAATAAAAATTTGAAAAAATATAAAAAGTTTTATTCAAAACTTGAAAATGGCATATCTCCCAACCCAAGGATCCTTCTATTTCAGCTTCCCACAGTAATATCCAATCGATTTACATTTTTCACATAACTCCTTAGGGTGGGGCTTCTTCGAATCCAATTTGTCTAGACCATCCGGCTTGTCTAGAGGCGTCTGAAATATAAAATTAATTAAAGTTTTGTACATTTATTCTATCAATTTTCTCTAAAATACCGAGCAGGCAAGGTTCTTACTTAACTATTCTCCAAAAAAATATTGCACTTACAGAATGATATTTTAAGAATAAGAGTCCTCGTTAGTTCAAATAATCCCAATATTTTTTTGAAAAATACCCAAAATCAATCATCGATCATTTATATTGAAGACTCTAACAGTTACACGTTGTTTTCTGTATCTCATGAATATTTTGAGTTATAATTTATAATGTAATAATTTTTACTCTTTAAAATTTTCTATTTTGTTTTTTCATAATATTTACGCATAAGTAATAAGCATAATAAGAACGTTTTGAAATGTTTTGCAATCACAGTATATTGTGGTGGAGCAAGACACTGATCGACCAGAGCACGTGCCATGTACACTTATAATATTAAAGTGGTAACGGAAACAACGGAGTGCTGTACAAAAATTATCATATCTTTTACAATAAACCAATGTAGATAATTCTTTCACTAAAAAATTGCTCCGTTTTTCTCTATAGATTTCATATCATAGAAGTATGTATCTATCTGCATTAGTTTTAAAAATGCCTCGATGCTGAAATTTACACTGCACTTTTCGAGTACGCTTTGTTTATGAACAATTTATGTCGCATTTGTTAACAACGATTTCGAGAATAACTGATCAGCACCTGAATCTAGAAAGAGTAAGCTTTCTATTGGTATGAAAATTATTAAGATTGTTAACAAATTAGCCAGTAAATGCGGTGGGAACATAAAATTAATATATTTTCAGTAAAATTTTCAGCAATAATGTTCCAAGGACGTTGATATTACGAAATAATTTTATCACAGTTCCCGAAAGCACGTTGTTTGATAATATCCCGACGCCGCACCGCACAGTATGGCAAAACGGTCAAAAATCGCTCTGAGAGTCTACTTTTGAGCTATGAACGTTTTTTTTTGTTTAATATTTGCAAAGTAGTCTGGAATAGGAGTCACTGCCACTTTGACGAATTTAATTTTTTTTTACCCCCTTTAATAAGAGTGTGGGGGTAGTAATGGGGGGGGGGGGGGGTGTCTGTTGCCAAGAGAAAATGTTGACCTCAGACGTTAACGGTGGGTCAAACCAATTCAGTTACCATGGAAACAATTGTAGTTTCAATGATTTGGCAGACGGTTAAAGTTTAATCGGGACCGAAAGTAACGGCCCTTATACAAACAATTTACACATGTCAAAAAATTGCAACTAAGTAAGGTAAATGTACCAATTATCGTCATGTTAAGCAAAAGTTTAACTTTTGACTTTAATAATTCTGTAATGAAAACTCAAAATTAATATAGCTATTTAATGTTCTGGTACTTGAGTTATTTTTAAAAGTTTTTATTTAACTTGCAATGTTTGTTTGTGTGTTTGTATGTGTGTTAGTTTAGGTCAAATCTTGCAAGCTGAATTTCGACTAGTTCTAATTAAGCTAGAGCTTTGAAATTTGGTACACGTGTATAAGTCTGGTGACAACGCAATATAGTATAGCCACTATCGCTCTAAATCCAATATGGCGGACGTCCCAAGATGTCGGATCGGATTTTTAGTCACAACCCCCTTGATATGGGTATCAAGTGAAAGGGTCTGACGAGTAAAATACGATAAATAATGTAACGTCATTCTGAATCCAATATAGCGGACGTCCCAAGATGTCGGATCGGATTTTTAGTCACAACCCCCCTTGATATGGGTATCAAATGAAAAGGTTTGATGAGTAAAATACGATAAATAATGTGACGCCATTCCAAATCCAATATGGCGGACGTTCCAAGATGGCGGATCGGCTTTTTAGTCACAACACCCTTGGTTTGACGAGTAAAATACGATAAAGTGTGTGACGTCATTCTAAATTCAGTATGGCGGACGTGGGAGAGATGGGGAAGAGGTGGGAAAGGCGTGGGACGAGGTGGGGAAGAGGTGGGACGAGGTGGGAAGGGGTAGAAAGAGGTGGGAATAGGGTGGGATGAGGTGGGGAAGGGGTGGGAAGAAGTGGGAAGTAGTGTTGTGTGAGTGTGAGAAGACGGGAGAGGGAAGGGATGGATGGCGGTGGCAAATGAAAAGGTTTTGTCTGTCTGTTGCCAAATCGCAATTGTGACTGTCAGAAAATGAAATTTAAATTATTGAACTGAGGAGCATTATTGCAAAAGGCAACAAATCCTCATTCATTAACTTTACAGGAGACAGTATAATGTATTGAACCTTCAAACTAAAAATATATATATTGGATTTGTTACATTTTGAAAGATTTGCGTCATAAGTCGAAGGGGATTTGTTGGATTTTGCTCCATAAAAATGTTAATTTCTTGGTATTTAGGATTTGTTGGATTTTGAAAAAAAAATACGAGTTTCAGGACGTTATAAAATGTTTTTTTTTGTAAAAAAATTATGATTTTATGTTGAAGTACTCAACCAAGAGCACTCGAATCCATGCCTAACTCAAAACGGGTCAATTATGGATTTGTTGCCTTTCGCAATAATGCACCATTGACAAACTGGATGACATAAGTGATAATTTTCCCAGGAAGATTATCAGCTATAATGTCCCGAGGACGTTGATAATACGAAATAATTTCATCACAGTTTCCGAAAGCACGTTGCTTGGTAATATCCCGACGCTGTAGGCGGAAGGATATTACCTAAAGCAACGTGCTTCAGGAAGTGATAAAATTATAAGCTATTTATCAAGGTTCGAGGGGCATTCACATAGAAAATTTATTTTATTTATTTTTATCTAATTCATAATTTCTGGTGCCGCAAAAGTCCATAAATATGTTCCAGATGTACTTTTTACTTTTCATTGTACTATATGGCGTGTTTTCCTCTATTATTATATTTGTCAAGTCGTTATTTGCAATGGCAAATCGTAATTGTGACATTGCCAAAAAATAAATTATTGAACTGTCAGACTGGATGACATAAGTGATAATAATTGTTCTAGGGAGATTATCAGCTATAATACCATAGGACATTGATAATGTACGAGATAATTTTATGACAATCGAAAGCACGTTGCTTGGTAATAGCCCGACGCCGAAGGCGGAGGGCTATTACCAAGCAACGTGCTTGAAGTTGTCATAAAATTATGAGGCATTGATCAATGTCAGAGGGATATTCGGTCAGAAAATTTTTTGAAAAAATAAAATCAAAAAGTCGCAACACAACAAAACATTTTTCTTTGATTAGCGCGTTTATAGATTGAGAATTGACATTGTCAAAACGTGACATTTTGAAATTTATTTGGCATTTATTATGAAGTTGTCAAAGTTAAATAATTTTATTGTCATTGTGATTGAAAATTTCCTTGGATGGTGTTATCAGTGTAATGTTAAAATGATTGGATGGTTTGTGTCACATGACAAGAAATAACGAAATTTAATTGGTTGTTACAACTATCAAAACATTTTCAGCTATAATATCCCTAGGACATTGATAATGTACGAGATAATTTTATGACAATCGAAAGCACGTTGCTTGGTAATAGCCCGACACCGAAGGAGGAGGGCTATTACCAAGCAACGTGCTTGAGGTTGTCATAAAATTATGAGGCATTTGTCAATGTCAGAGGGATATTCGGTCAGAAAATTTTTTGAAAAAATAAAATCAAAAAGTCGCAACACAACAAAACAATTATTGATTTATTAAAAGTACACTTGGTAAAGGTACAGTTACTAAAATTTAACGCAGCATTAGATTGGTTATTTTTTTATACTATAGAAGATCTATTACCACGCATAGTATTTATGATCTTATAGTGGTGTTTTTGGTCGATGTTTAAGTATGGTTTTATAGAATTTGAATTGTTATGACCAGTAATTTTCAGCAATTATTATTCTTGCACACCATTTTTTTTCAATTCGCTAATAGCAGTTGACCTGTTAGAATGGTTCGTTATCTTTTTGTTCTTTACATTCAGGCCAATAGCCTCAGCAGACGATTTAGTCCATCTATTAATAGTATTTCTTCCAACAAGGACATTGTCGTACCATCTATCGGTTTCCGTTTTCCAGTGTTGATTTGGTTTTAAGAACAGCCGTGATGAGGTAATATGTTCGCCTCGTTTTGATATCAATTTATGAAAAAGGTGTACAGGGCAGTTTTGATTTTCACTATTGGTAATCAACCATTTACTATTTGTACAGCTTTTTCGAACCGCCTTGGCAAGTTTTATTGAATACCGGATTATATTCAATGCGATTTGTTGGAGAGTCATTGTTATTTTTCTCGATTTGAAAAAAATCCAGGAGACAGGCAACTGCCTCGCCTCCTCTACACGCTAATTCTACAGTAGCAATATGGTAGAATTTACGCATAAGACCTTCAGGGGTATTTTCATCCCAGAACAATATTATTTGGTTCATTTCAGATAAACTTAATGAGACTGAACTTGTCTTACGTTTGTATGGATCTGCTTCCAATATCTTCGTGGTTGCATCGCGGGCATCTCAGGCAGGTTTAAATACTAAGCTCATAAATGAATCAATCATAATCTTATAGTCATTATAGTACTTCTCTTGTAAAAGTTTGCACGAAACGTTCCACATAGTTTTTACTGTTGCTTCTTTAAATTCTGTTCCATTTTCCTTCCTCATATTGACCGCCCAAAATCTTTCAGTATCAGTGCCAGTTCTTCTACGCTCTTATGTTCATTTAATTCTTATTTTCGTTCATGGCAAAACTCCGTAAATATTCCCCACGTGTATTTGTGACTTTTTCTGGTATTTATTGGAATCTTTTCTTTGATTAGCGCGTTTATAGATCGACCATTGGCATTGCCAAAACGTGACATATTGAAATTTATTTGGCAGTTATTATGAAGTTGTCAAAGCTAAATAATTTTATTGTCATAGTGATTGAAAATTTCCTGGGATGGTGTTATCAGTGTAATGTGTCACATGACAAGAAATAACGAAATTTAATTGTTTGTTAGAACTTTCAAAAAATTGTCAGTGTAATGTTGTTCTGGTTGGTTGTTTCCGCACATGTGATTAGAAATGGACGAATTTAATAGGATTTCTATTTGAGTAAAAAATGTTCAGTGTAATGTTGTTCTGATCGGTTGTTTCGGCATACATGATTAAAAATGGGCGAATATAATAGAATGTTTATCTTAGCAAAAAATTTTTGGAAAAACATTTTTTACGCCTTTTTGCAATCGCGGCCAGAATGGTTCCCTCCACATTTGGATATGCAAGGTGCGCGGGTGCTAAAAATTCCAACTCATTCTATTTTAGCTTTAAGTAGTTCTAATTATTTTAAAATCTTTGTTCTCATAAATTGTTAGGTTTAAGTTTTAATTTGTCTTAAGAACAGGAGACCTAGCCCCACCATCTTATCTGTTGTTATAGCCAAAGCTGAACCCACCCCACCCGATCACCCATCTACCGCGACGTTGCACGCCGCACAGTGGCGAGAAATGCCAGTGTTCCACCCAAATTACTCTAGAGGTCGTAAATTTTAAGTTATTGAGACATTCTTTTTTTTTTAAATGTTCGTCTTGAATTTACCTATCGATCGCTCTAGCCGGATTTTGAAATTTTATTTTTCATTTCTTTTAATTTTTAATAGAAAATCATATTTTTACAAAAAAATACTGTTTTTTCTATTAAATTTATTCTAACGGGCCGTAAATTTGAGTTTTCGTAACAATTTTTTTTTTAAATCTTCGTCTCTTAATCAGCTATTGATCTGTCTAGATGAATTTTTGATTTAGCTGTTGACAACTGTCAAATTACTGTCAAATATAAAAAAATACGATTTTTAGATAAATACTTCATACAATAACAGGTTGGTGTTCAGAAAAATATATATAGTGTTTTCAATGTACCTGGTTCCGAAGTTGACAGGAAAACATGTATTTCTAAATTTGGCAGCTGCCATAATTGTTGTCAAATTTCCAAAGATAGATGGAAGAACTTATTAATTTAAAAAATATCCTGTAAATGTATAGAAAAATAGATATATATTGTTTTTGATCTGTTTGATTTAGTAATTGACAGGAAAATATGAGTTTTAAATTTGGCAGCTGTCATAATTGCTGTCAATTTTCAAAATATGGCGGTAACAGCTTATTAATTCTAAAATGCACTATAAATTTATAGAAAAATAGATTACATATTGTTTTTAAACTGCCTTATTTAGTAGTTGACAGGGAAATATGGTTTTTAAATTTGGCAGCTACCATAATTTCTGTCAACTTTCAAAAAATAGAAGTTAGAGCTTATTAACTTTAAAAATACCCTGTGAATATATAGCAAAACGGATACAAATTGTTATTAATGTACCTGGTTCCGAAGTTGACAGGAAAATATGATTTCTAAATTTGGCAGCTGTCATAATTGCTGTCTCATTTCAAAATATAGAGGTAAGAGCTTATAAATTTTAAAAACACCTTATAAATGTATAGAAAAATAGATATATATTATTTTTGATCTGTCTGATTTCGTAACTGATCGAAAACAATATATATCTATTTTTCTATACATTTACAGGGTATTTTTAAAATTAATAAGCTCTTCCATCTATCTTTGGAAATTTGACAACAATTATGGCAGCTGCCAAATTTAGAAATACATATTTTCCTGTTAACTTCGGAACCAGGTACACTGAAAACATTATATATAGTTTTCTGAACACCAACCTGTTATTGTATGAATTATTTATCTAAAAATCGTATTTTTTTATATTTGACAGTAATTTTGACAGTTGTCAACAACTAAATCAAAAATTCATCTAGACAGATCAATAGCTGAGAAGACGAAGATTTGAAAAAAAAAATTGTTACGAAAACTCAAATTTACGGCCCGTTAGAATAAATTTAATAGAAAAAACAGTATTTTTTTGTAAAAATATGATTTTCTATTAAAAATTAAAAGAAATGAAAAATGAAATTTCAAAATCCGGCTAGAGGGATCGATAGGTAAATTCAAGACGAACATTTTAAGAAAAAGAATGTCTCAATAACTTAAAATTTACGACCTCTAGAGTAATTTGGGTGGAACACTGGCATTTCTCGCCACTGTGCGCCGCGGTGGGGTGATCGGCTCTAGACCGAGCCCCCAGCCGAGGCGCATACATGTCCCCTAACATGAATAAATATTTTTTTTTAATTTGAATTTTTGCAAAACGTACCTGTTTATGCGGACGAACCATAATATGACAACGTTTACACTCCTGACCAGACGTTATTGTCCAAGAATATGCAGACACCCAACTTCTCCTGCACTTTGAGCATTTATATTGGTCGTAACATCTTTTATCTGTTTCCTGAAATAAAATAAGATGAAAAAAATTGCCATCCTGGAATCAGTAGGTAAGTAAAAGCTACAAACACTGTAGGCTTTTAATTAGGGAGTCAACTTTTTAAAACCTCAATGAGTGCTTATCTGGTAGAGAATTTAGAGGTAGATATAGTGCAAATTGGGGCGAGCTTTTCGTTGCTGGACAAAAATAATTATTGTGGAAGTCAAAGGAAATTCAAAATATTATCAAGATTGGAAAGGTACTGAAATAGTCCACCCCCACTTATATTATTTGTCTCTCTTTTGATTAAGATAGAAAAATATACAAAGTGGACAATTTAAGTGATCCGTCTAATTAATATTATTAAACACATTCTTTTATAAAATAGGATATTAATTGTTTCTGTTTACTGATTTCAGTTATTTGTCTCAATTTTGAAAAATACTCACTTTATAATTATTTCTACTTTTACTTTATTTGTCTGCACTTTATTTATAATGATTTCACTGTGATTACAAATATTATTTGGATTTGATTTATTTTGTCTAAAGAATTATATTTTATCCACGACTATCGTATATTCCTTGTAATGTACATTTATCAATTGATAATAATGGTAGTCATATTTTTACAATTAATTATTTTTTATTTATTTGCTTTTATCATGATTAGAGAATATTATTTAGGTATTATGCAAATCACAACTTACACACTTTTTATTTATTATGAAAATACCTACTTTCTGTATATTGTTGCCCTAATCTGGGCACGCTAATATACTAGTCAGGTAAATACTTTAAAACACTCATTATTGGAGAATCAATCAAAACAACTACTCTTCTAGCTAATACTGACAAAGTATTGAATTACATGATAGGATTCTTAGCATTTTAAAGGAAAAATATATTGAAAATACTTAAATCATTTATTCAAATTTAATCATTCACACTTTTTTATTTAATATGAAATTATCTACTTTCTGTATATTGGTGCCTTAATCGGGTCACGCTAATATACTACTTAGGAAAACACTTTAAAACACTCATTATTGGAAAACCAATCAAAACAACTACTCTTCTAGCTAATACTGACGAAGTATTGAATTACATGATAGGATTCCTGGCATTTTAAGGCAACAAAATAGATTGAAAATAGTTAAATTATTCATTGAAATTCAGTCATTCACAACAATTATTGAACCATACATTCTATTTCAAAACTTGTATAACTTTTCTAGAGTTGAAATAGAATGTATGGTTCAATAATTGTTGTGAATGACTGAATTTCAATTAATAATTTAACTATTTTCAATCTATTTTTTGGCCTTAAAATGCCAGGAATCCTATCATGTAATTCAATACTTCGTCAGTATTAGCTAGAAGAGTAGTTGCTTTGATTGGTTTTCCAATAATGAGTGTTTTAAAGTGTTTTCCTAAGTAGTATATTAGCGTGACCCGATTAAGGCACCAATATACAGAAAGTAGATAATTTCATATTAAATAAAAAAGTGTGAATGATTAAATTTGAATAAATGATTTAAGTATTTTCAATATATTTTTTCTTTAAAATGCTAAGAATCCTATCATGTAATTCAATACTTCGTCAGTATTAGCTAGAAGAGTAGTTGTTTTGATTGATTCTCCAATAATGAGTGTTTTAAAGTATTTACCTGACTAGTATATTAGCGTGCCCAGATTAGGGCAACAATATACAGAAAGTAGGTATTTTCATAATAAATAAAAAGTGTGTAAGTTGTGATTTGCATAATACCTAAATAATATTCTCTAATGGTAGTCATAATTCCAAACTAACGTATAATGAACATAGTCTCATTCTAACACACTTTTGACCAATCAGGAATAAGCAATTTTCCTAATCAACTCGATCGAGTCCATTTTTTCCAAGGGAGAGTCCATATCTCCGTTTGACGTTTAAAACGTCAAACAAAGTTTTATTGTGAACTAACTTTATTTATTCACTTTTAAACGATTAAAACAGTAAGATGGTCGTGGATAAAGTATAGTATTCTGCTCGTGTATTATGGCTATTACACGCTCGGGTGATTATATGATCATTATACGCTCGCTGAATAATATATCATTTTTATCAGAAAAAGTAAATTATTGAAAAAAAACAAAAAAAACGTTTTAATATGTTTATTTTATGACAATTGTTATATTATCATAATCATCTGTACAAATTAAATATTCGTTGGGCCAAATTACCACATTTTATATGAAAATATTAGTTGAGGTAATTGCCACATAGTAATATAATGGAAAGAATTCATTGGGACAAATCGTCACATTTACTTGTGTAGAACAATCAGGTCAGTTAATCAAACAATAAAATTAATTGTTTACAATGGCAATAGTCGTTTATCTTGAAATATTGAAATGATTAGAATTTCAATCACAACATTTATGTGATTGCCACGACAATGGCCGTAGATTTTGTTTTAGCCCAACTAGGATTCCACATGGGAGGTCAACTGACCTGGGTGTTTCGATAATTCTATGAACTGAACGTTACAAGTACAACTTAGCAGAGATCAACTAATCTCAATTAAACACCTGATAAATTTTATTTGTATAGATAAGTGGCAAGCAATAAAATTTTGTTTTCTTTTCAAAAGTCTTCAAAAACATAACTGATAGCAGAAAGAGTTGGGTTCAAAACTTACTGTATATAAGTGAATAATATTTGTCAGTTGCAACTACAGAAATGTCAACTAAGATCTTTTACGCAAATTCCTGCAAGAAGGTAAAAAATTGTCAAATCTGATGTTAACGAGTCGCGGCTGTCAGAAATACGTTTGCATAACTAAGTTGAATAGTATTCAGATTATAACAATCATTATAATAACATTTTAAAATCGAATCCATGAATTAAACAAATAAAATAATTGAAAAACTAAATATTGAGTTTGCTTGTTATATAGGTAGTGAGTTTGCAAAATATATTTCCCAAATAACAAACTTAATATTTCCGTATTTATAGAAACTGGAGAATTTAACTAAAGTCTGAATGAAACATTTTCCATTGTTATCTTGAAAATCTCAAAATAAGTAAATTTTGATCAATAAGTTATGAAATTAATTATAAGATACACAAGCTAGATACGGGGTGTTTCAGTACTAGAGTTACCAATTCCCCAATAATTAAATAAACAGGTTGGTGTATAAAAATAAAACGAAATGCCCCCTAAAAGTCTAATCTCAAAAGTTTAAAAGTAAAAGATTTTATAAAAATACTTGATTGACCACATGGCTGAAAAATCTTGATTTTGGGGCTGCCCTCCTTTTATTTAGATTAATAGGATTGACTTGGGGTCGACTAAAAAAGAGAATACAACAAAATTACAGCTTCCTCAAGTTTGGTGATAAAGTGGTTGAATTCTTGAAAGGAGCAATACACCCTATTCTGGGTGAGGAACAGCAAAAAACAATTCAGCACTTTATTAAAATAGAGAATAATTATTTGCAATTGTGTTGTCTTCACTAGGACAATAACAAATTTATGAAAAGGAGGAGCCTCGCTAGTCATAGCAGAACGTCCCTGTGAGCGTAGCTTACAGGCAGAACAGATTTCTTCTTCTTCTTTTTATTTTTCTTCTTAGAGATGTTCAATATGGCGGATCCAAGATGGCGACAAAATGTTTAAATCTTTTAATCATTTCTGGTAAATTTACTTTCATATAAAGAAATCCGCATCGAAATTGGTTAACACATTCCTATTTGATCTTATTTTTATTCTTTTCGTCATTTATTTAACATCGACCTATTTCTGCCACAACGGGATGCCAAAAAACGAGCAATCTGAAAATTTTACCGAAACTCTTTTCTGAAGGATAGTGTATTCACCATGCAGACTTCGCCTAATATTGTATAGCTTCTGCATATACGCCAATATACAATCTGCTAGAAGGTAAGGCGAGGTCGCTGTATTTCCCAAAAGATGGTTCTGCCTAATAATAACTGCAACTAAAGTTTCTTAACTTTTCGTGACGAGATACGGATACAGTCAGGAGGGATCTTCGGATCTTCGCTCATTTCGTTCTATGTAAATCGGACCGTAAGTATATTAAATGATTAAATATTCGTGTTTTACAAAAAATAACAAATTGATAAATTTAAAAGGGTAAATATACTGATAATATTTTAAATGGTATCTACATTTAAATACTTACTATGTCACTCGTGGGATGACTTTCAGAACTGCCCATCTTCTGAGAATATGGTTAATAGTCTGAAAAGATATGTATTTTAAATTTAAAAACACTTTACTTAATAAGGATCTAACAGACTCGTTAATAGTGTCATTTTGAAACAAAAAGTCATTCTTTATAAAGCCTTATTTGTTTCTTCTGAAAAGTTCTTAGCCATAGTTAGAATAACGATGTAACGTACAGCATTTTAAGAAATATTGGAAAAATATGTACTTGTAATTCTCCGTTACACGACGGTTCTGATGTTTGTGAATACTTTTAGGCAGGTACATGAGAGAAATCAAAGATACAGTGCGTGTAATTGCGGACTGGGCATGTACTTCCACGTAGTGCGAGAGATATGACAATAGATTAAAAAGTCGGCGCTAGACCACTAAAGCATCCCCGTTCTCAGTTATTTCATTTCAGCCAGCTGGCACACGCGATGTTGCAATTCTTACTCCCTATGCCCAGCTCGCCACTACACACACTGTATAGTTCATAACAACAAAAACAAGGAGCTCACCTCGTAATGAGTTTTTAAAACATAAGCCAATAGTAATTTACCCAAAATTTCTTAGTACGGGTATTTTGAGTGATCTATATAAAATACATAGGAATATTTAAAATTTCTTATAACACTCTGACCACGTTTTTAAAGAATTTGCATCTATAATGAGCTTTCATTCTGTCTTTACTAAATAGAGTGTAACTAAAAAGTATTCCTTTTTGTATATTCAGTCTATTCTGAGAATTAACCTGGACGTTCGAACTGTTAGGGGCGGTAAGAAAAATATCTTTGAAGAGTCAGTTGCCATCCTATCCATATTACATGATCAATTCTGTTACAAAAAAATATTGTATGTTAGAAATAATAATTGTTACTTAAGTCTTATTTAGTAAAACTGACATATTATATACAATTGTAAGAAATGTGAAAATGTGAAACAAAATCAAATGTACGCTTGGCTCTGAAGTATGTTGCACACTTTGCTAATCATGAATGGTATATTATCTGATTAGGGACTGCTTTTCTCCCAGTTTCATAATGTACACAGTTCATGATAAACGTTATTTTATATAGGATCACTAAAATGTTGATTGATTTACATGCGTGCGGTAGGCATTGCTGCCACTCTCAGGAGTTATACAGCTGGGCCTGCTACGTCCACGCTGGGTTGAACTAAGGTCATGCCTGTTGCCAGCAGTGAGCGCCACATGGCGCATGGTAAAGGAATGTGGGATGGGAGGTGTAAGAATTTGTGAGATGCTTTACTGCATTGTGTCTTGAAGGAGCTTTTAAGCTCCCTTTTTTGTGTTTTTGGTTCTGGACTTCTGCCTATTCCGAGTCTTCTTGTGGAATATGTTGCCGCGTTGTGTCATAATATGGAGTGATTATGCTCCTCTTTTTGTGTTTCTGCTTCTTCGAAACTTTTTTTCTTCTGATTCCTCGGTTTCCGATTGTGGTAGAGTATATATCATTGCGATTTCTTTGTGGTGTTCATTTTTTGATCCTCGTCCTCTCAATTGTTGTTCTCCACTGTAGCATGGTCTCCCTGTTTTTAGTTTGTTGCTGTTCGGTGTTAGCGCTTTCTTCAGTAGATGTGTTGGATCTCTTCGTTGGGTATGTCCCCAATACTTCATTGCATACATTTCTATCCTTTTTTTAAATTGTCTTTCCTTCTGATAGTGTTGAAGTTTTGTGTCGTTGCTTTCGTCTTGTTGTTTTTGCAAGTAGTTGGACCATGTCCCTTTCTGCTCCTCTCAAAAAACTTCTGTTGGCTTTTGTTATTGCCGCGTTTTTGACTCCATATGTCATCGTTGGCCGTATGACGGGTATGTACATACACTTGGTAACGTCCCATGATAGATTTTTCTCAATTACCTTTGTGACTCTGAATGCCGTTTTGATTCTCTACTTTACCGTTTTTCTCCATTCCAGTTGGTTTGTCCGGTCTGTTTCTAGGTACTTCAATTTTTTCGTTGTTCTCAGGGTATATTCATCTATTTTGTATTCCACTCCGCTGGTCCAACTCTCTTTTGTTGAAGGATCTCGCTCCTTCTTGAAGTCCCTTCTGAATCCAGATGTGTCCAGACGCGGTTTTATGTTTTCTAGGCAGTTCAGTACGTGTTGTTCTTCTTCTGCGGCGATTAGGAGATCATCGGCGTATGTGTGTGTTTTCTTAGAAAACACAATTTTTCTGAATGAAACCTGCACCACGCATACTCCGTTGAAGTGCTGTGAGAATTCAATTTTGACGCAGTTTATCAACAATGCCTCATTGATTATTTCGGGTTTAGTTTAAAATTAAATTCGTTTTAATACTTAATAATTATGAAAATCCGCACTTAAAAATTTTCCTAAGAAAATGTTATGACAATACTTTAAGAGTAATGCATTTGATGATTACGGGTTTAATTTATATTAAATTGGTTTGAGTATTTTTAATAATTATAAAAAAATGAATTGTTTGAAGATTAACATATGAAACTTATATGACCTTACTTTACGAACAATACGTTTTTGATCATTTCGGGTATAATTCAAATTAAATTAATTTGGGATGTTACGGCTATACTTCAACAATCAATTGCCCTGCCATAAATTTGTCGACAGATGTCGACTCTTCAAGGGTTTGGGCCTAAACTCTTCAATGGTTTTATGCAGCAGACACTTGTAAGTCATTAATACATAAATAAATTTGACTGATAAGGTTGAAATGAATAGGTACTTAGAAATGAAAAGGTACTTAACTTTTATATATCTTTTTTATTTATTGTCTGGTCCGGGGTTGTTTGTTTAAATACTCGTTTCATTATGCACACTAATCGGTTTTGTTCACTAAATTACTCTGTATTAGCTATTTTCAAATATTAATTCTATTCTAACTCTGTTCTTTTGCTATGACACATCGATTTACGCGGAATTTTTTGAGCTACAATTAACCTAAGCTACATCAAATTTAACGGAGTTATATCCGGTATTTTTCGCGTTTTAAGTGGGAGCTTTTAAGACGCTCAACCGTTTACTCCGATCTATCACACTTATCTCCCTATATAGGATCACCAAAATGTTGATATATAAAGTGCTTTTTATTTGAAGCCTCTCCAGTACCTTTTGAAAGTCGAGTTTTATATATTTCTGAAAGAATTAATTTGTCATCAAAATCATCCATATCCGCTGAACAGATGCTCATCGTTTGAATTTTTAAATTCAAACGCCATTAACATCAGTACTAAATAAACATTAATAACTGTTAAATACATTATGACCAATAGGAATAGATAAATAGTGTCTTAAAATAAAGATGTGAATTATAGTAAATAAAATTAATGAGGCACCCTTGTCACACGTAAATGAAAATTATATTTATCGAGAGTAATATTTTGTCGAACTCCTCTCTACATTTCCTTAAATATGTATATAAGGAATAAAAACCAGACTGCAACCAATAGCTATTCTCCGGACTAATGCCCCGCCGAGCGCTGGATTACGAATTACAAGCCTGGCGTGACCGCGTTAAGTCAACTGCGCATTCAAATTTCAGAGGTCCACCCACTTTTATATAGGGCCAGTCTAATAGTAAGAAATTTTAAATTTGGTTATTGAATAACAAACACCCTATATGAAGTATAGAGGTATTTGAGACAACTGCGAATCGAATACGCTATCCAATTTGTCAATAAATCTCGAAATTTCGACCCATTTAGAGGAGCTTAGTAGGCCTTGAAAATATGAAAATTAAAAATTTTTCAAAAGAGTCAAATAAAACTCATCGAACACTATATCCCAAAAAAAAAAATTAAAATTGTCCAACCCGTTCCAAAATATGGTATTAAATAGCCCACACTGTATATATGTCGTGTAAGAAAGTTTCTTTTCCATGGTTCACTACTAATAAAAAATGACGGATATATATTATATGTAATTTGAACACCAAGAAGTTCTTAGTAGGTACATTTCTAAACAAGGTTATGTAATTAAAGATTCTTAAAATAATTATCGGAATATCAATCCTTTACAATTTCATGTCTCTATTGTAAAATATTATATAACAGGTTTTCACCTGATTAATATTTAAATAATGTAAAAACCATTCTTCTATTGGATTTCGCAAACAGGAGATAAAATAATCTCTGACTAATCAAAAATAAAAATATATCTATTAAAATACCAATTTCTAATCTATGTGCTTGGCTGATAACTCATACTCTACATATATGTAAATAAGACTTTCAAAAAACCCCCGGCCAAAAATATAATCGCAATTCTTAAAAAATCGGTAAAGGTATTTACTCAAAACTTCACTCTCTGTTTTTCACACTTTATTTATACTTCTTTTCCGCAACGCCCTGCCGGACGTTTTATGATTCGTAGTTTATTGTATATTTTTCATATTTTTCTTCCTAGACAGTTGTATTAAGTGCATGCGAAATATTATTTCCAACCGTCACATTTTTTCTGTAATTTTTTAGGGTGACCACCCTATATATTTTTTATATTTTTCTTCTTCGACAAGTTGTGCTAACTGCATGTGAAATATTATTCCTCACATTTTTCCACGAATTTTCTTAGAGTGACCACCCTGTCCAAATTTGTTATATCTTTCTTTGACAGTTGTGTTAACTACATGCTAAATATCTTATCGGTCACATTTTTTATTATCTTTTTAGTGTGACGTCCCTATATATTTCTTTCATATTTTTCATTTTTGAAAGTTTTGTTAACTGCATGCGAAATATTGTTGTTGTCCGTCACATTTTTTAAAAATTTTATTAGGGTGACCACCCTCTATATTTCTTTTCCTATCTTTCATGTTTAACAGATGTAATAACTGCATGCAAAATATTACCGTCCTTGACAGTTGTTCTTTGACAGTTCTTTGACAGTTGTGTTAACTTCTTTCACTTTATTAGGGTGACCACCCTGTATGTTTTTCATATTTATCCTTGACAGTTATATTAACTGCATGTGAAATATTATCGTCCTCCGTCGCATTTTTTTAAATTTTCTTTTAGGTGACCAGCCTGTATATTTTATTTCAAATTTTTCTTCTTCAACAGTTGTGTTAACTGCATGCTAAATATTATCGTAGTAAACCACAATTTTTTAAAATTTTGTTAGGGTGACCACCCTGTATTTTTTTCCATATTTTTTCTTGACAGCTATATTAACTGCATGTGAAATATTATCGTCCTTCACAATCTTAATAATTTTTTTGAGTGACCACCCTGTATATTGTTTTTCCTATTTTTCTTCTTCTACAGTTGTGTTAACTGCATACTAAATATTACCAGCTATAATTTCCCAAGAACGTTGATAATACGAAATAATTTTATCACAGTTTCAGACAGCATGTTGCTTGGTAATATCCCGACGCCGCAGGCGGAGGGATATTATCCAAAACCAACGTGCTTGAGGAAGTTGTGATAAAATTATAAGCTATTTTATCAACGTTGGAGGGACATTCGCATAGAAAATTTTCTGCAATTTATTTATTTTTATCTAATTCATAATTTCTGGTGCCGCAAAAGTCCATAATTAATGTATTTTAGATGTACTTTTTACTTTTAATTGTATTATATGGCATGTTTTCTTCTATTATTATATTTATCAAGTCGTTATTTGCAGTGCCAAATCGTAACTGTGACAATGTCAAAAAATAAATTATTGAACTGTCAAAACTGGACGACATAAGTGATATGGGCAAATGGGCAAATTTAATAGGATTTCTATTTGAACAAAAAATTTTCGTGCTAAGTCACATTTTTAAAAACATTTTGTTAGGGTGACCACCCTGTATAATCTTTTCATATTTTTCTTGTTTAACAATCGTATAAACTGCATGCGAGATATTATCGTCTAGCGTTGCATTTTTAAACTTTTTATTTTGACCACCTTGTATATTTTCTTTCATATTTTTCTTCTTCCATAGTTGCGTTAACTACATGCGAGATATTATCGTCCTCCTTCATTTTGTTAGGGTGACCACCTTTTATATTTTTTCATATTTTTCTTTGACAGATGTATGAAATACATATGAAATATTATCGTCCTCCGTCACATTTTTTTTCTTGAGTGACCACCCTGTATCTTTTTCAATTTTTCTTCCTTGATAGTTGTGTAAGTCACATGTCAAATATTACTGTCTTCCGTCACTTTTTTTTTCTTAATTATGTTGTTATGGGATCCACCCTGTATATTTGCCAACGGAACTGTACCAAGCTCTTCGTTGGTGGTATCGTCAACATGTAGGTATAGATCTAATAGACATATAGACAGACTTACGGAATTAAATGGCTTATTTTCGTAATCTACGTAATCTGGAACGTAAAAATCGGGAGAAATCTCGAAGAGTGATTTTTCATGATTACAATACTTCCCTTCGGTAAGCGAGGGAAATAAAAAACAAAAAATAATTCGGTTAGCAAATTTAATTGAAAACATGTAGGTATGGTTAAATATACAAAACATATAGTAGTACTAAAATAAGTTTTTTTTAAAGATTGATAGCGATTGCTCGTAAGGGGGAAGCCTCTTCATTGTTTTTTCCAGAAAATAATATGATATATTTTCAGAGTGATGTCTTTGATTAGGTTTATTAGTGTATTAGTATAGTCAGAATTAAGATCAACCGTATAAAGGGTATACGGTACAACAATAGAAAGTTAAAAGGAAGCGATAGAGGGGATCATTTAGACGCCATATAATCTTATATACCATCATATGATGTTTCGAGGATTTTGACATACCGGTCCTTTTAAATATTGTGGCATGCGAGATCCTCAGACTTCACATCTATCGACTTTAACTTTAACGTGGGAACGAATGAATTAACTTATTTACAAGGTTGTAATAACTGACCACGACCACCTCATCCGGAGATCGAATGAAGCAGGTGTAAGAAATAATGAAGAAATGAGATTAAAAGTCACCACCACCGAAGTGAGAAGAGCACGTAGATGAATTAGAAACGTATTTTAATTTAAAAAAAAAAGTTCTATTTTTACCGTGGTTCGCATGTTGCACATCAAAAGTATTAAATTGTTCTTGATTGTATCTTTGTTCCATTAATTTTAAACATCAGAATAGACATAGATACAAACGCTGTACTTAGTTTTTTTCCTAAAACAATTTTATTGTCTTCAGGGTTATGTTTTTTTAATGAATGTACTATAGCGTTCCAACATAACATGACACACTAAGGAATTAAAACAAATAGGTTGTTAGAGTTATTTGAAAGTATTTTGCATGTGCCATTTTTGAGAAAATACCGTTTAAAGAACAATGTTAAAAAAAGTTTGTTTTGGCCCATCCGTGGTAAAGGGTGGAAGCCATCTTTTTTTTATTAATTTTGAAGTGCTGAAAACGAATCTGTCACCCGTTTTGGCGAAAAATCTTGGAGAAAAAGAAGTAAAAAAATCAAATGAGAAGAGATGACGAATTATTACGAATATACTCTATCTTTGACATAATTGATAGTACCGTGATATTTACATCCTCAATCCAATTCCATCCCAAAGAGGGTTGAGAAATATTTAATAATTTTATTATGATAGGTGATTAGGTAGATTTTTTCCAAAAAAAACTGATTAGTAGTCCCTAAATGGTGATTTTAACCCCCTTTATGGATCGGATAGAGGTGTTTGGGTGCCATAAAGTGAAGATTTTAATTTTCTCAACCAATAGTCATTTAAATAATTAAAGAATTTTTCAATATAAAAACAAGTAATATTTTCTGAATAGGGATATGTACACCGTGTGATATATATGGCTGTAAGAGTATTCAGAAGTAATCACATTATAATCTGATAACCATTTAACGAGTTTTGTTTTTTTTTTAATAAATAAATAACCGTTTATTAGATATTGCAACTTACACTGTTCTTATGTGTGGTGAAGGGTGATGGAAACGAGGATGGGAGGGGGGTGAATTTAGAATGTTTTCTTTTTTTCTACTTACCTAACGAAACTGAGTATTTTGAAAAAATTTCCTGCACTAAAAATAACTTTTTGTTGAAAGATCTAATATCAATTTCAATGCCATCCCCAAATAAGGGTTATTTTTTTACTGTCTTCCCGATGTTTTTAGCCAATTCGGATTACAGATTCCTATATTCAGCACTTCAAAATTAGTAAAAAAATATCGTTTCCACGCTTTACCACGGATGGGCCAAAAAAGCCCTTTTTTAACATTTTAATTTATAGAAGAGCACCCAAGTATTTTAATTTGCATGCATAGTTTTCCTTAATCTGGAACTTTTATTGTTTAGAGAAAATGCCCATTGAAGATTAGAAAACAAATATCGAACACAGATTAAACATTTCAATGACGTTTTAATATTATTTATTAACAGAAATTCCAAAAATAAACAAAAATGTCATTTCTGGCTTCACAAAAATAATTGGTTAGTTGGTATACCAGTGCCACTGAAACATAATATACACACACACAAACAAAAAGATCTAAAAAGGCCGATATCTCTCAAAATGTGTGATACATTGTGTGTGTTTTATAAACACACCATATATAGTAGACACCACCTCCACCATCACTTCCTTGAAACTTTATACCGATGTACCAAACTCCCTGTGTATATAGATAAAATTTGTCTTGTTATATCATTTTTTGGTTCGCATGGATCGTTTAAGCTGACAGTAAAATATCACATTAATTTTTGTGTACCATATAATTCAATATTAAAGAATTAAGTTAATAATCGGTAATGAAATATTAAAATGTGGCATAATATTATAGAAATAGATTTTAATGTGTTCTTACCGTAAAATCTCAAAGTTCAATCTGCTCTGCCAACTCACAATGGTCAGAAGTGATATTAAATTTTCACTTTTATACACTTCATTTTCCACGCTGTATTTGAAGAGTCTATTTCTTCTACCAGATGTCGCACAAGATGGGTGGAGATCCCCTGGCGCCTCTCTGATTCATGATAACTGATAAGATAAACGGTGTAGGTAATTTGCACTTGAAATTGTAGTATAATAAATCTGGCTGGATATATAGTTCAGTAATTAGAAGTTGTAATTTAGGAATACTATAATGTTCAATAAATATTTTTTTTTATTATAATGTTTGAGGACCGGTTTAAGGATAAGTAAAATCATAGGTTCTTTAGAACTGCAGAACGATTTATTTATTAAAATAAAAAAATAAACTCATAAACATAAAAAATAAAAACATTTATAGAAAACAAATACTATCAGGAGTATCAGGAACAAAGAACAATTTAACGAATCTCAAACTAGAAAACTAAACTATGAAAACAGAACGTGAATTTGAATTAGAAATTAAATTAATAAAGCTGTCAATTCTTCAGACGATTGCGCTATCTTATTTAAAATTTCATCGGTATTTGGAATCATTTCTGCTTCAGTGCTTTTAAATCAATGGCTCCAGAAAGTCTTGAATCATATGTTACTTCTTAGCTGGCGGAACGGACAAAAGAAGCCAAAAGTAGGTACTCACATTCACCAGCTCACCACATATGCCAAAACTTTTTAAAATAAATAAACATTCAAACGCAGTTCGTCAGCGATTTGAATGTTTTTGCTTCGCATGTATATAAGCGTATTACGTACTCAAAAGGCAAAAGGCCCAATCGGCATTTGCCGACTCGCCGACCTGGCCAGACCGCCACCGTCTGAATTAGATATTCGATGTCGGTAACGCATGACTGCAACTATCGTTCGTTTCGTAATAGTCACCCATGCTAATCTACAAATAAAATTTTTCTGTCAGAAGTCAATGTTTATTAGGTGTTCGGCAACGCCAGACTGCACATTCTATTCGTATTGGTAATAGACAGGGCCGTTCCTGGCGGGGGTGCAACAGATGCAGTCGCACGGGGCGACACAATTTAGGGGGCGGCATTTTAGCCTACTTCTCTATCTGTATCAGATTTAAGGTTAGGATTTTGCAGAGTGAGAGGGAAATATGCGTTTATTTTCGATTTATCATAAATATTTATAAAACCAAACATAATACAATCTTTAAAACTGTTTTAGATACTTGCTATTGTTCTAAGGAATATTACTATATATATTTATTGTAAATTTCTGTTGCACTTGAATGCCGTAGTTTGTCAATGAAAATAGTTCCTAATTTCATTATCATAGTATGGAATTTAACTATATACAAAATTACGATAAAAACTGTGTATGGTTGTATTCCTTAGAGCAATGAGAAGTATCTGAAACTATTTTAAAGATTATATCAATTATGATTTTTTAAATATTTCTAATACACCGAAAATAAATGCATATTTCCCTCTCACTCTGCAAAATCCTATCCTTAAGGAGAAATATTTAATGTGGCATTGTCGCGGTTCGCGCGATTCGTTCATTCGTTAACACGGTGCTGCGCCGCCGTAATATATCGATTGGAAATTCGAGGAAGGATATTATGAAATAGACCTGCGGGCGGGCGATTCGACGGTTGCGTAGCATTTCGGATTCTGAAAGTGACTGAAAGTAAGTATTATACCTTGTTCTATTCTATCTGTATTGAATTGTTTTTTAATACCTGATAGTAAGGATCGGATTTTGCAGGGAAATATGCATTTATTTTCGGTTTATTATAAATATTTAAAAAACCAAACACAGAGTATAAGCTTTAAAACTGTTTTAGGTACCTACTTGCTATTGTTCTAACTAATATAACTGTATATATTGTTTATTGTAAATTTCTGTTGTACTTGAATATTGTAGTTTATCAATGAAAATAGTTCCTAATTTCATTATTAAAGAATGGAATTTAACTATATAAAAAGAATTACGATGATAACTGTATATGGTTATATCCCTTATAACATTGGGAAGTATCTGAAACTATTTTAAAGATTATTATACCATTTATAATTTTTTAAATATTTATAATAAACCGAAAATAAACGCCTATTTCCCTCTCACTCTGCAAAATCATATCCTTAATAGGAAATAATTTCTAAATTTAGTTATTTAGTTTGTAGTGTAGGAAGAAATAATAATCATTTTAATAAGAATTACATTCATTCATTACATTTTATTTTATTTGATTATGTATTTATTTTTATTTCGTTAAAGGATGTCTGGAAGAAAGACGAAGAAAGAATCAGGGCTTTTATCGTAAACAAAAGCAAATGAGATTCGAAGAAAAACAAAAAATGACTGGATCTCTTAAGAAATTTTTAAAAAATTCTTCCGATTTTCCGGTACCAGCCACATCATCATTAATGGCATTCATGGATTTGGTCGATCTGGAAAAGGGCAGTGAAGTTGATTGAGGTTGAAAACGAGAGTTCCACTTTGATAAATGAAGAAAATTATCAGGATCAGGAAAGCAACGACGAAAATATATTGGAAATGGATTTCGGAAGAAAAGAAGAAGATATAATAGAAGGTGGAGGTGAAAATTAACTAGAAGTTCGAGAAGAATATAAAAGGTCCATCATCCATTTTGACCGTTCTGACCCAGGTACGTGGCCAACTATTTTGACCAATCGTGTAATTGAAGTTTTGATTGAGAAGGGCCCAATTCATTTACAAGAATTCAATTTTCCTGTAGATGAAAAACAAAAGAAAATTCAGCGTGAATTTATTCAATAAAATTTTGACAAACGATGAGGAAGTTAAGAGAAATTGGTTAGTTTATTCTGTTAAACACAATTCCGCGTTTTGTTTTCTGTTTAATACAAGAAATAGAGACATTAAATTGATAAATGGTGGATATTCCGACTGGCGCCATGCCGCTGTATATTTTTTGAAACAAGATCTGTATCTGATTGTTATTTTCAATATTTATGAAGGTTTTATCAACAAAGGCTTCAGGGTATTGATTGTTTGTAAGGACCTCTGTTATAAACCGTTTCTCATTGTTTAATATTTCATTATTAGAAGCAATGATTTTGACCCTATATCTTACAAACGTTTTAAAGCACTCCTCTTAACACCTCTATTGGTATGTGTTGGTTTTCTGTAAACACTTGTTTCAATTATACCATTTACTCTTTTAATTAAAACAGCTAGAAATGGTAACTCATTTCTAGTTTCCTTTTCTAAAGTAAATTTAATAGAAGGTTATTTATTACTAGCTGATGCCCGCGACTTCGTCCGCGTGGAATTTCAACCCCCTTTTTTACCTCTTGGGGGTCGACTTTCGAAAAATCCCTTCTTAGTGGTTGCCTACGCCATTCGAGGAACCTCTATGCAAAATTTGAAGTTTCTATACCCAGCGGTTTGAGCTGTGCGTTGATAGATCAGTGTGTCAGTCAGGGTATTCTTTTATACATATAGATTTAAATTTTCAAAAAAATTATCTACTAACTTCATACCGTGAGGCCAAATTGCAAAGATATCGTCTACATATCTCCACCAGATAACCGGTTTGTATGTACAATTTTCAACATGTCTCAAAATCCTCCATAAACATATTGCTTAAAATTGGTGACAACGGAGAGTCCATTGCCATACCGAAATACTGCTGATAGAAATCATTTTCTAACTGAAAATAAGTTATTTTGATACGCATAGTTGAAAGTTCCATTGTGGTATTTACACTCAATTTAATAATTTTTCCAGTAAGATACTGGCTAATTGTATTATTTTGTGGATTCCTCGGACGTCAATTAGAAGTAAAAATACATGTGGCAGGAAGTCCCAAAGAGAAAAGTAAGAGTTAAGAAAATGCCATAAATAACATATAGACAATATTTAAAATATATACTACTATTTACAAACAAAAAAAATATTTTGAAAAAATATATTCGATCCATAATTTATGGGGCGGCAACGACCCTGGTAATAGACTTATTAATAATACCGTAATACAATTTTGAGGTAAAATTTTTATATCATTTAAATTCGTTCGAACCTGAAAGACGCATTGTATATTTCAGTTTAATTATCTTGTATAGTTGAAAAAAATCTTAATAGTGATCGGGGTTATGACGTTAAGCGGGGCGAGACGAATGAATAGACCGCCATCGGGCGGCAAGTATATCTCCCGTCTTTACTCCACTTTTACATTAAGTGAGATTCTCTCTTACTACAGATACCCGCCATTCATCTGACGTAGCCTTTGGGCGTAAACTTAGGAGTGTCTTGTTTACCCAGGGTCGCAATTAGACCGGAAACGCAGTCGAACTTATACTGTCGAGGTGAAGATATACCTATTTCGATAATTACTTTATATTTATTTATTTGGTAATGTGTTTTTGAAAATAATTTTAGTAAGTCTTTAAAATATTATAAAAAGTAAATGAGCGAGCAATATAGTTAAATCCGGCTCTGCGTTCTGCACTCCTTACCTTTCAACAATACCGCTTAGGTAGGCGGTACGTTTATCACTATTTCGATTGAGGCAACTAGACATCTTTGCATTTTTATATTCTTAGTCAAAAATCTTTGGAACATTTTTCTCTAAGGTTTTAATAACTCATAGTTTATATAAAATGATCTGATGATCACCCTGTAGAACTAGGAAGTGTTCTACCATGCTATTTTGTATATGTTTTGTATTTTGCATCTGTATCAAAGATTTTAAGTTCAACAGAAATTATCGTGTTTAATAGACATTCACAATCGGAAACGGCCGACTGTAACTTTTATTCTTTTCATAATAGTCTTATTAGTGAGTAGAGAAACAGATTTTAAAAAAGCCTTAGATGACATTTTTCAGTCATTTCAACTGGACCCAACAACTTGTGGTCCTACTCGAATTTTTACGAATTGTCATGGGAAGACATGCATCAGTACATTAGATTATTTAACCACAAATATGCCGAATGATGTGTTTCATGCGAAAATTGTAAATGCACTTTTAGCGGATCATCATGCACAAATTATTGATATTTGTATCAAAGAAAAATTCAGCTCAATAGAACCTAATAGAGAAATTACATTCAGAAATATATCAGTTGAAAATATAAATTGCTTCTTGTGTAATATCCAAAAACTTGATTTTTCATTTGTGTATTCTTCAACTGATGCAAATGTGGGATTCAACTATTTATTAGAATCTCTAACATGGTGTTTAGAAATTAGTTGCCCTATTGTAAAAAAGAAAATACGTGGTAACCAAAATATCAATCTTTGGTATACCAAAGACTAAGAAGTGAAAGAAATGAGTTAAATAAATTACACTGGATAAATAAAAATTTTAATTGTGGGAAAAGCAAAGAAACTTATAAAATAAAAATGCATGCGTGCAAAGAAAATATAAGACTTGCTAAATCAAAATACTACAAAAATAAAATAAATAATTCTTTAAACAAGGCACGTGCAACTTGGATGATAGTTAATAAAGGATTAGGTAAAACTAAATCTAAAAAAGATAATAAAATTATACTTAAAGTAGAAGATAATTTAGTGAGTGAGTCTGGAAAGCTCGCTAACACGTTTGCTCGCTGTTTTTCAGATATAGCAAAAGTGAAATTAAAACAACACTTTGGTGAAAATCTTTCTTTGCCGTGTACAACATCAGAAAACCAGGTAAATTCATTATTTGTACCTTACTTTGATGTAAAGGAAGCAATAAATAACTTAAAAAATAAAAAATCTACTGGTTTAGATGAAATCAACGTAATACTATTAAAAACAATAAGTGATACAATTTGCGAACCATTGACGTACTTAATAAACAAATCTCTCGAAACGGGCATCTTTCCAGATATCTTAAAAACAGCTTGTAGCATACCACTTTATAAAAAGGAAAATCCTTTAGATATCGCAAACTATCGTCAAATATCGCTTCTTAGTGTTTTCTGAAAACTTGTTGAAAGGCTGGTACATATCATAATAACTAAATACTTAAATAAATCAAACATCTTAACCACCAGCCAGCATGGATTTAGAGAAAACATGTCTTATCATATTCTGGACTTTGTATACCAAGAGCTAGATAATGGCAATTATGTAATGTCATTGATGTTTGACCTGTCTCGTGCTTTCGACACAGTTGATGTTGAGTTCTTGTGTCAAAAGCTCTTTTCTATGGGTATTCGGGATAGCTTGTTGTTGTGGATTAAATCGTACATGACAAACAGAGAAATGTTAGTAAGGTATGATAACAAATTTTCCGAAAAACTTAAAGTAGAAGTGGGAGTTCCTCAAGGCTCTGTGCTGGGACCTCTGCTTTTTATGTTGTATGTAAATGACTTGCCACAACACATTTCAACTGGTAAAGTTACTATGTTCGCTGATGACATGACAATAACCATCTCCGCACGGACTCCTGAAGAACTATCATTTCACATGAACAGTCCCAATGAGAACACAAACGTTTAAAAAACGTTAAAATTAACGATAACCGAACGTTTAGTAACCATTGTACTACGGCGTTGAATCAACGGACGAATGTCCCGCGGTTCAACGTGTATTTCAAAGTATTTTATAACATTTTTGTAACGTTATATTTAACGTTAATTAACGTTATATCATGACGTTTTTGTAACGTTACATCTATAATATTACTTAACGTTGAAGTTGACCGCTAGTGAACGTTTTTGTAACGTTATGTATATAATATTACTTAACATTGAATTTGACCGCTATTTAACGTTTCAACAACGTTAACTAACGATCAAATTCAACGTTAAATAATATTATAGACATAACGTTACAAAAACGTCATCCTATAATGTTCACTAGCGGTAAAATTCAACGTTAAGTAATATTATAGATGTAACGTTACAAAAACGTCATCATATAACGTTAATTAACGTTAAATATAACGTTACAAAAATGTTATAAAATACTTTGAAATACACGTTGAACCGCGGGACATTCGTCCGTTGACTCAACGCCGTAATACAATGGTTACGAAACGTTCGGTTATCGTTAATTTTAACGTCTTTTAAACGTTTGTGTTCTCATTGGGATCAGTATTAACATTATTATTGATATGATTGGAAAACAACTGAAATAACCACGTTGTATCGCGAGCCACAAAATAATGATCTTTAATCTGATCCCTATAAAATCCGTCCATATAAATCGTTGTTCCCTGAAAGAATTATGTTTTTTAATTTCTATAAATTCATAAGGGTATAAGCTAAAGCATGACAAATTATTGCCAGTGGTTTGTAGGTATCGCCATCTACAAATAACTTCTGCAACAAACTACGTGGTAAGCAGGCAAATTTAATGCATTAAGATAGATGTGTATAAAAACGTTTAAAAAACGTCAACATCTACCATTTATTTTACTTGTAGATTTAGAACGTCAGTGTATTTTAATAAGTGGAAAGCATCAGTTATTTTAACGTTGTATACGGTTAGTGGCTAACCCTATATTTCCTTTATATTTTAACTTATCCACTTGAAATTTGGGGTGCATAAACTACCTGTAAAAATGGATTTTTCGGCATAAAGAATGGTATAAGGCCATTTCCGGTTTACCCGGAAATGACCGCAACTTTCGATTTTTAAATGGAACACCCTGTGTATTTTTACATATTTGGATTCAAGACAACATTCTAAGTATATCCTGAAATTTTCGCGAATTTTTGAGTCGATGTTCAGTTTTTTTATGCATTTTAAGACATTCGTCTCGAGTGCTTTGGAATACCAAAATTTGTTCTAAGGCAGGTAAAGTCCAAGGGAAAAATATAATTTTTCCTCTAATTTCATTAATAACTATTTACGAAGCCTACGAAATTGAACAAATCACTTTTTTATCGAAAACTTTTTTTTTTCAAATGGGAAGATGGTGGCTCCTAGTGTTCATTAAATTATAGATTTTTTTCTGATTTCATTGATATACCCATTTCAAATCTATGCTATTTGTTTTTCTATTTTATTAAATTTATTTAAAAATAAAAAATCACTTTCAATATAATTCTTCTTGAACTTTAACATTGTTGTCTTTGCAAAAATCATATGTCTAATAGTGAAATGTGAATAACTACCTTTTTTGTGAATAATAGCCTTTTGGTTCTCTCTTTTGTTTCTTAATAGGTATAAGTACTAGTGCAAAGTATAAGAATCAATAAAAAATATTTTGAAAGTGATTTTTTATTTTTAAATAAATTTAATAAATGAATTCAGAAAAAAAATCTATAATTTATTGAACACTAGGAGCCACCACCTTCCCGTTTGAAAAAAAAAGTTTTCGATAAAAAAGTGATTTGTTCAATTTTGGAGGCTTCGTAAATAGTTATTAATGAAATTAAAGGGAAAATTATATTTTTCCCTTGGACTTTACCTGCCGTAGAACAAATTTTGGTATTCCAAAGCACTCTAGACGAATGTCTTAAAATGCTTAAAAAAACTGAATATCGACTCAAAAATTCGCGAAAATTTCAGGGTATACATAGAATGTTGTTTTGAAACCAAATATGTAAAAATACACAGGGCGTTCCATTTAAAAATCGAAAGTTGCGGTCATTTCCGGGTAAACTGGAAATGGTCCCATACCGTTTTTTATGTTGGAAAATCCATTTTTACAGGTAGTTTATGCTCCCCAAAATTCAAATGGATAAGTTAAAAAATAAAGGAAATATAGTGGGGAGCCACTAACCTGTGGCACCCGGTATAATGTAACTTCAATATATAATAGTTATTAATGATACTAGTTTGATATGAACATTATATAACGAAACGCATATGAAGTTAACCATGAGGCGGAGCCGAGTGATTTTATCACACTAGTTTCATTAATTGTCATACACTTCTATCATTCAAAATTTAATACATTCATCTTTAAACTTTAAAATAACATTTAGCTTTAAGATATGGTATATTTTGATATAATTTTACAGTCAGTAAAAATGCTTTTAATAAGAGTTATTTAATAATTTACTGAATATGTAAAAAGAAAATTATATTTTATAGCATGATTCATTAATATCTTACGTTTAAAACTCATCTAAACAAAACGTGTTTTCATATGTTATTTTTAACGTTATAGTCAGTGAAATTTTACGTAATTAGAACGTTCATAACAAACTTCGGTAAATAATTAGCTTTGAACGTTAAAGTAACGTCCAGTGTTAACACATGGTATATTTATCATTAATTTCTTACATTAAAAATACGTACAAAATTAAATTGTTAAACAGCAATATGTTAACGTGAAAATCACATTTGACTTTCACGGGAAATATATTTTTACTGGATTTTTGTCGTTTCCAGAATATCTTAAGTTTAAATCTCGTCTAACCAAAACGTTTTAAATTTGTAACGTTATAATCACCAATACATTTTTACCCAATTAGAACGTTCATAACATACGTTGATAAACGTTTAACTTTCAACGTTAAAGTAACGTCCATTCTTAATACATGGTATATTTATCATTAATTTCTTACATTAAAAACACGTAAAAAATTAAATTGTTTAACAATAATAGGTTAATGAGAAAATCACGTTTGAATTTCACGGGAAATTTATTTTTAGTGGATTCTTGTCGTTTTTAGAACGTTAAAAATTTACGTTGTTTGATAATTCACTGAATAAGTTAAAATAACGTTATGTCTTAAGGAACGATTTATTTTTTGTTAATATCTTACGTTTAAAACTCGTCTTAACAAAACATTTTTCCATACATTATGTATAACCTTATATTCAGTAAAATTTTACGCAACTAAAACGTTTAAAACAAACGCTGATAAATATTTAACTTTGAACGTTATGTAACGTTAATTTTTAACACATGTTATATTATCACTCATTTCGACCATTAAAGACACGTAAAAGATTAAATTGTTAATCATTAATATGTACATGTGAAAATCACGCTTGAATTTCACAGATAATTTATTTTTAGCAAATTTTTGTCGTTTTTAGGACTGTAAAAATACACGTTATTTGATAATTAACTGAATACGTTAAAAAAACGTTAATACTTGAGGTATGATTAAATTCTCGTTAATATCTTACGTTTAAAACTCATCTAAATAAAACGTTTTTCCATATGGTATTTATAACCATATATTCAGTAAAATTTTACGTAATTAAAATGTTTAAAAACAAAGTTTGAAAAGCATGTAATTTTGAACTTTACGGTAACGTTTAACACAACGTTTTTAACGTTTTAATACAAGACGTATTCATCATTCATTTCTAACGTTGAAAACGCGTAAAAATTAAATTGTTAAACAGTAATATGTTAACGTGAAAATCACGCTGGAATTTCACAGACAATTTATTTTTGGTCAATTTTTATCGTTTTTGGGACATTAAAAATATACCTTATTTAATAATTCACTGAATACGTTAAAATAACGTTATGTCTTAAAGTATGATTCATTTTTCGTTAATATCTTACGTTTAAAACTCGTATAAAGAAAACGTTTTTTTTATATGTTGTTTATAACCATATATTAAACGTTTAAAACAAACGTTGATAAACACTTAACTTTGAACGTTACAGTAACGTTTGTTTTTAACACATGCTGTATTTATCATTCATGTCTAACATTAGAAACACGTAAAAAATTAAATTGTTAAATAGTAATATGTTAACGTGAAAATCACGCTGGAATTTCACAGACAATTTATTTTTGGTGAATTTTTGTCGTTTTTAGGACGTTAAAAATATACGTTATTTAATAATTCACCGAATACATTAAAATAACGTTATGTCTTAAGGCATGATTCATTTTTCGTTAATATCTTACGTTTAAAACTCGTATAAAGAAAACGTTTTTTTATATGTTGTATATAACCAAATATTCAGTAAAATTTTACGCAATTAAAACGTTTAAAACAAACGTTGGTAAACACTTAATTCTGAACGTTACAGTAACGTTTATTTTTAACACATAATGTATTTATCATTCATGTCTAACATTAAAAACACGTAAAAAATTAAATTGTTAAATAGTAATATGTTAACGTGAAAATCACGATGGAATTTCACAGACAATTTATTTTTGGAGAATTTTTGTCGTTTTTAGGACGTTAAAAATATACGTTATTTAATAGTTCACTCAATACGTTAAAATAACGTTATGTCTTAAGGCATGATTCATTTTTCGTTAATATCTTACGTTTAAAACTCGTATAAAGAAAACGTTTTTTATATGTTGTTTATAACCATATATTCAGTAAAATTTTACGCAATTAAAACGTTTAAAACAAACGTTGATAAACACTTAACTTTGAACGTTACAGTAACGTTTATTTTTAACTCATGGTGTATTTATCATTCATGTATAACATTAAAAACGCGTAAAAAATTTAATTGTTAAATAGTAATATGTTAACGTGAAAATCACGCTGGAATTTCACAGACAATTTATTTTTGGTGAATTTTTGTCGTTTATAGGACGTTAAAGATAAACGTTAACCCAACATATTAGTTTAACGTTTCTTAATAGTAATTTTAACACTTTAGGTTATTTTGTGCTGTTACATTAACGTTTAAAAAACGTTCAGTTGAAAAGGCGTTTAAAAAAAACGTTGTTTTTTTAACCATTAACGTTATTTCAACCAAGGCAACGTTATTTTAACGTTTTTTTAACTATTGTGTTCTCATTGGGGTGTGTGTGATGAACTTGATGCTTGGTGTCATCGAAATAAATTAATTTTAAACGACAAGAAAACAGTTTATTTGAATTTTCACACCGTCAAATTTTGAAATAGAGAACAATATAAGTTTATCGCAATGCACTAAATTTTTAGGAACTTACTTAGGTAGTAAGCTGGGATGGGACAAACATATTGATCATGTCTGTTCCAAGTTAAATTCTGCCTACTTTGCGATAATTCAGTTGAAATCGTGTCTAAATACCGAAGGCCTGCTAAATATATATTATTGTTTGGCTTATAGCCACATTTCAAATAATATAGTTACCTGGGGAGTTGGTAAATCCATAAATAGAGTATTCGTAGGTCAGAAAAGAATCATTAAACTAATATATAATATATAAGTTAAAACCCATGGAGAGTTGCAAACCTATTTTTAAAGCTAATAATATTTTAACTATCCCTTCTGTATTTTTATTTAAATGTGCTTTATATGCCTATAAAAATAAACTGCACTTTGCGCGTGTCGGGGACTCTCATTGCTATGGTACTAGACATGGAGGCGATCCCTAAATCCCTAAACACAAAACTGCTACTTTTAAGAACTCACCAGCTTGTAGTTTTATATATGTTTACAACACATTACCAGCAAATCTGAAAGAAATTACAACCTATTACGCATTTAAAAAGCAAGTTAAATTATTTTTCATTGAAAAAACTTTTTATACCATTAATGAATTTCGAAATTAATTCATTGTTAACGTTTTAATTTTACACTACATGTTTTAGTACCTGCTATTTTATACATTTCGTACTTTGTACATTTTTGTCTATGCACCTTTATACAGTTTATACATTCCTATACACTTATATATTCTTGTACATTTATATATTTGTAAATTTTTTACTCTTTATACATTTTGTATGTTCTATTTTTTATTCTTGTACATTTTTGACAATTTTCAATGTGTACGGACTTTTTTCTTATATACAATTATTTGACATATCATATGTACTATTACTGTACTTACAAATGATGAATAAACGTTATTATTATTATTATTGTTATTATTAAAAATACCTCAGTAGCATTTTAAGACAAAACTGATATACAATAACCTGCGTACAGTTCGTTTGAATTTGAACAACGTACTGTATTGCAGTTTAGATATCTTTCTTACTTTTGTTTTATTTTATGTTCTTAATAAAAAAACTTTTGGCCTATAAAGTTATAATAAAATATAGTTTATGTAAACATGATACACATTATTTACATCATGCTTTTGACGATCACCCTGTATGACGAAAATAATCCAATTTCAATAGGGAGTATTCTACCTTGCTATTTTATATATGTTGCAAATTCGAAATGGAAATTGTGAGTCTAATAAAACTTGATCTACCATGATATGCGGAAAATTTATCAGTTTATTGTCCCGACCGAAAGAAGTTAAAAAAAATGAAAAATTAAAAAATATGACCAAAAAAATTACCTTATTTTTTTGTAGAAATGCGCCGCCAATGACTTTAACCAATCTGATGTAACGCGATACAACCATATCACTTTATCAGACTTGGGATTGACACTACTGACAGCAAAGCTGGATAAGATAGAAGTGACTTTTTGGTTTTAATCAAATCGCACTACAAAAATAGCGAAATAAATCGAAAAGACATTGACCCTATGCTAGCGAACTCTACAATAACAAGTAGATATAAGAGATATTTACTTAAACCCGTCGATAACACAAAAACACCAACTTCGGCTGTATCTGCCGATGTCCTGATTGTTCGACCGAAAGCAAAAACGCGGCACTTTGATCGCATCCGCTGGCTTCACTTTATGCCAATTAAGGAAATGTAAACATCTCCAATATGTTCTTTCACAAGTAAGCAGTAGTGTATTATAGCGACTATAGCGACTCACTCACTGGAAATCGAGAAGTTCCAAAAGCGAGAAGTTTCCATGGAGTCGCTAAGAAACAAAAAGGAAAACTCGATCCATAATGGAGAAGTTTCCATGGAGTCGCTAGAAAAAATAAAAACATTCGATATAAAAATATAATATCAATATACTAAAAAATACTAAAATCACATAAAATATGAACATGTATTAAAAACAAATATAAGTATATTTACTTCCATTTTAATTTTATTTATAGCGATAACGCTATAAATTTGGTGACCCCGACGTGATCATTTGATGTCCAACGTGATAAATATATACAAGAAGAGATTCGATATATCAACTACCGTTATAAATTGACCATTTTATGAAGAGAAGAATTTTCCCGATGAATTTTGAATAGAGGTTCCAAAGTTGAATAGATGTTCCTATAATTTATGGTAATTTCCTAATTCAATCAACTGAAGTTGTATATTACAAGTACTGTCATCTGTTGGTGAGTGAGTTAAAGTACATTCCTTTTTTATCTGAGAGAGTAGTCAATCAATCAAACAATCACAATCGATTAGTTATGCAAAGACAACCTTCAGACGAGGATTTTCCTCAAACTCATTATGTCACCTCTGTCAAACTACCCCCATTCTGGAAATCAAAACCAGAAATTTGGTTTACCCAGATCGAATCACAGTTTTCTGTTGCAAAAATTGTCAATGACAAGAAAAAGTATGATCAGGTTATAGCTAATTTGCCATTAGATGTGATAGATAATATATACGATATAATATCTGATCCCCCGGAAACGAATCTCTATATAAATTTAAAGAAAGTTTTAATTTCACGGTTATCATCGAGTGAGGAAAAACGTCTGAATGATCTGTTATCAGGTTCTCAAATGGGCGATCTGAAACCTTCAGATTTCTATAGATCCATGCTGAATATGGTTGGAGGATTCAGCATGGTTAGTCAAGATTTATTGATAAAGCTATGGAAAAGACGTTTACCTCAAACAGTATATATTGCCATTACAGCTTCAGGGAAAACAGACACAAAAGAGATTCTAGATATTGCAGATCAGATCTGGGAGTCCTGTCAAAATTCAATGGTTGCATCGTACTCCAAAAATCCTCTTGACTCTGAGTCAACCCCGTTATCAGATTTAACTACCACTATCAAAAATTTTTCAATCACTTTTCATGATTCAATTAATCAAGTATTACAAAAACAAGAAATTTTTAATTCTCGATTAAACTCTTTAGAATCCAGACTTTCCAATCAATCCTTCGAGCCTCAACCTTCTACTTCATGCTGCAACAATTGCAAAAGTAGAAGCAATTCACAAACTCGTACCACTAATCGCAATCGTTCACCCAGCCGTAATAATGTTTCCAATAAATTTGATCGTACAGACAATACTATTTGTTACTACCATCAACTTTATGGTACCAATGCCTATCGTTGTGGAGGTGAATGGTGCAAATTCAGTAAGAATTGTAAAAAATCTGATAATTCTCAAAGATGACTGAAGTTTGATAATTCTATGACGTCTGATTTTGACATTTCTAACAGCAGACGTCGTCGACTTTTTATTTACGATAGATCTAACAACCTGAACTTCCTAATTGACACTGGTGCCGATTTATCTGTGGTGCCACGCAATGCTTTCACAGATTTAAAAAAGAATTTCGATACGATATTAACCGCGGCTAACGGTTCAACCATTTTTACATACGGTAAGAAATTGTTAAAAGTCAATCTAAACTTACGTAGATTATTTCCTTTCGTTTTCAATATAGCAGACGTTGACATACCGATAGTCGGAGCAGATTTCTTGTCTCATTTTGGTTTAGTTGTCGATCTTAAAGGAGCTCGAATAATTGATAACAAGACTAATTTGTCAGTTAATTGTTTTATTAAAAATAGTCCTTTAGACAATTGTAGATTAGATTCACTTAAATTATTTCCTTTGACAGATAAATATAACAAATTACTTTTACAATTTCCTAATTTAATTAGTTCCCCAGATTACAATTTACCTATTAAACATTCTATTGTACATCATATAGTTACTGAAGGTCATTTACCTTTTTCACGACCTCGTAGATTAGACAATCTTAAATTTAAAATAGCTCAAAAAGAATTTAATAACATGGTAGAATTAGGTATCTGCAAACCATCATCTTCTCAAATTTCCTCTCCACTCCATCTAGTGGCGAAAAAAGAGAAGAATGACTGGAGACCTTGTGGAGATTATCGACAACTAAATACGATTACCATTCCAGACAGATATCCATTACCTCATATCCACGACTTTAGTTCTCAGTTGCACGGCTGCACTATTTTCTCCAAGGTTGATTTAGTGCGAGCGTACCATCAGATACCTGTCGCTGAAAATGACGTTTATAAGACAGCTATAACAACTCCATTCGGACTGTTTGAATTTTCCCGCATGCCTTTTGGTCTACGCAATGCCGGTCAAACTTTCCAACGTTTTATGAATGAAGTACTTGTCAATTTACCTTTCGTTTTCGTCTATTTGGATGACATATTAATCGCAAGTCAATCAGATGTGCAACATTTGGAACATTTGGAAAAGGTTTTCAAGAGATTAGACACATACGGAATTAACATTAAACCATCTAAATGTATCTTAGGAGTTGACAATTTAACCTTTTTAGGTCATCACATCTCTTCATCAGGTATTTTACCATCAACTGAGAGAGTCGAAGTCATTAATAATTTCCCTTTACCGACAACTCTCAAACAACTACAACGTTTCATAGGTATGGTGAATTTTTATCATCGTTTCATACCTCATTTTGCTGAAATATTATTTCCCCTATATTCTCTTTGTAACAGTTTATCTCATGATAAAATTACAAAGATAAATAGTTGGCCTGATCAATGTTTAGACGCATTTTCGAAAGCCAAAGATGCAATAAGTAATGCAGTAGTTTTAGCTCATCCTTGCAATAATGACGATAGCGATAACGCTATATGTATCTTCGTAAGTTTTAACCATTTTTAATATACAGTGACTTACCCAATGATCATCGTCCTATTTCAGTAATCCCGTATTTTGGCAAAGTTCTCGAAATGCTGTTAAAAACTCGTCTGTATACTTTTATAGAGAGTAACAAATTATTGAATAAAAATCAATACGGTTTCCGCAAAAATTGTTCAACGGACCAGGCTGTGGCAAGGGTGGAGGCTGAGCCTCGAGGGGGTAAACAGAGTGCTGTCAGATTTTGTGACCTCAGCAAGGCCTTCGACTGTGTCAACCACACCTTGCTACTGGATAAATTGGAGTGTTACGTCATTAGAGGAATAACTCTTTGTCTTATACAGTCTTATTTAAAAAACAGACAACAATGTGTCATAATTGGCGAAAATAAATCCGATTTTAAAACTATAGAACATGGTGTACCCCAGAGTTTTGATACTGGGGCCCCTGCTCTTTATCGTATACATAAATGATCTTTCATATTATCTAATGCCGGAAAAATGTATCTTGTTTGCGGATGATACAACGTTGGTTCATACTGTCCCAAATATGATTAAGCTTAACCAGACAATGAAAATAAATGAAAATAAAACCGTAACGTGGTTTACTGCTAACTACTTGAAATTAAATCCAGATAAAATACAGAGGCTTTTTTTCTCTAGTTCTAACAATAATGATAATACCATAAATAATGTTAAGCTCTTGGGATCACTCTCGATAGTGAGCTAAATTGGTCTGCCCATATAAATAATTTAAGTAGTAAACTGGCAAGTTGTAATTATCTCCTTAGGCAACTAAAAAAAAGTATTAAGCCCCAAAATTTTATATACTGCATACTTCTGATTATTTCATTCACATTTAACTCATGGCGTGATATATAATCTATAAACATTTTCAGACTCCAAAAGTATGCAGTAAGAGTATTAGCTGGTGCAGGACTCAGAGATTACTGCAAACCACTTTTTATTAAATTTAGAATAATGCCATTTCCTTCGGCATATATTATATTATCAAGTTTTAGAAATACATAAAAATAAATCACTGTTCTGTACACATGCTAATGTTCATAATTACAACACCAGATTTGCCGAAAAAATTGTTCCGGATAAGTTCAGGCTCACAAAATCGCTGAAAAATTCCTTAAATACAAATCTGTATAATATCCTACCTTCTAATGTAAAAAACTGAAACGATTTTCAATTTAAACATAGAGTAAAAAACTATATTCTAACACATTGCTTCCATTCAATAAATTAATATTTAGATACACCAAAACCCGTTGAAATTTAAGAAATTTATAAACCAAATGACATTCAGTACATTAATTTTATACATTAAGGTACTTTCATCTCCAGTTAAGTCTATTCTATAGACAGATCCCATGGAAAAACTTATTGCCAGAATTGTGTCCAAGGAAATTATCTGGAAAATTTTTAGCACAATTAGCAATCCTATTAAACCAATCAGAACAGAATTACACTGAAAAGATCCCTAAGGGATCTTTTCACTTATGTCATTCAGTTTGACAGTAATGACAGTTCAATAATTTAAAGTTTATTTTTTGACAATGTCGATTTAAAACTGCAAATAATGATTTAATGAATATAATAATGGAAGAAAACACCAAATAATACATAATACATAATCTACATTTAATTTTACAAATTGCTCTTTTAATAATTATGTTTTTAATAAATAGTTTTGAACAAATAAATAAAATAGATTGCAAAAAATTTTCTATGCGAATACCCCTCGAACGTTAATAAATAGCTCATAATTTTATCACAACTTCCTCAAGCACGTTGCTTTTAGGTAATATCCCTCTGCCTACGGCGTCGGGATATTACCAAGCAAGTGCTTTCGGAAACTGTGATAAAATTATTTCGTATTATCAACGTCCTTGGGATATTATAGCTGAGAATAAATTTAACGGGACATGAAAGTACCGAGCCTAAGTGTGCTCACACCAATAGTTTCGCTGACCATTATTAACTTTTAGTGGAAGACCAGACCCTCTGAATTCGACACCCTCTATACAACTCGCGAACACCCACCTAAAAAATAGGTAATCTGATGTAAAATAACCTGCTAAACTTGATTTTTGAATTCGCCCATTGATTTGAGATTGCCAAAATGACCAAATTGGCAATTTTCTAAAAAAAATAAAAATTATGTGTTATTTTTTGTTTTTCATATAACACGTCATATATTTTTTATTTTACTTCAGAATTTTTTAATTTTTTTACATAATATTCTCTAACTATTCTTTGATATGTTGAAAGTAAAAAACTTTACCCAAAAAATAATTAGTTGGCAAAAAAAAATAACAACTTTTCTTTGACGCAAAATCTTTAAAATTTGCAGAGTAAAATGTCCGATCGAGGTATCTTTTTTATTTTTAAACTTAGGTGCCTACTATAATCGAAGAAAATGTTCCGAATGAACTAAATAAAATCTTTTATAAGAAGTTTTTTTTGAAATTTTGCTCCCTTATCGAAATATTCATTGTTTGTTTCAGCGTCCGAACGAATGCGCGCTACTATGAATCCTCCGCAATCGCATCTAGAGCTAAACGCGGGCACGCGCCGGGTGATTATTATTTTCCAGGGTCCATTTATGTTAAGTTGAAAGTGCTTTTTGTCTGAGTCCTTATATTTAGTGTGTTATAAACACATAGTTTGGCATAAATTATAATTACTCGGATAGGAAATCAAAGGGAACAAGCTAAAAACGTACTCTTCGCCTGTTCACTGGATTTTTATATAATTGTTATACATTCAATAGGACTTTTCGCAGTTTTTTGTAAATAATGTTACTTTAGACATTTTTAATTTTATAGTACGATCTTAGTTGGTAAAAGACTTGGTAAAAAAACTATACCAAACCCCATTTGGGTTTCGATCAAAAGAACTACACCACCACCTTACACGTAAAAGAATGTAAATTTTTACATTATGAGACACGAGCTAAAATCATATTTCCACGGTTGTATATTACATTATGAAATGTATATTTGTAAAATATATAAATATTTAGATATTAAAATGAAATATCATTTCACCAGATTTCTATTCAATTACAAAAACATAAAAATTAAAATTTTTTTTTCAAATTTAAATCATTAAGTAATAACATTTTTATTTATCGATCGATTTTGTTCTAACTAACACTAATTTACTGTCCAAATTTTAGTACAATCGGAATTTTCTTTCTTCAGTTATCGTGCTTACAAGAAACGTGACGGACGGACAGACGGAATTCGTTCACTAACACAATGGTATGAACATTTTTTGTCTGCGAGCGATATTTACGGTTTTAGAAATGTACCGATCAAATGCAAAATCCGATTACATTTCTGTGGCTCTAAAACAATATTTAGAACAGAAAAATTTATTTTTATCACTAAATCCAGTTTACCATGCACAATGTAGAAGATCGTATACCCGAACTGCTTATAAAAGAAAATCAGAAATTGTAAATTCTAGTACAGAGAATACAAGTAAAAAGGGCATATCTGAAATGTGCTATTTACAAGACAGCCTACCAAATTAAGTCCAGAATGTCAAATGTTTTAGATTTTGGATGGTACCTAAAGGAGGAAATCTTATTTCCAAAGATGATGTCAAAAAGCCCAAAACCCAATTTTATTGAGTTAACTCCATTTTATAAATGTAAATTATATAACTGTACTACAAGCTGCAAGTGTAGCAAAGCAAACGCGCAATGTAACATCAGTTGTTTATGCGAAGGAAAATGTAATCTTTAGTACCCACTTGCTGTTATAATTAATGAAAATATATTTTTTAATGTGTATGTTTCGAGATTATCTACATAATTTTATAACATTTACTTGCAAATAGAAACTAAATAATCCGTAGTCTCACTTGATCGCTTAAACGACACCACAGATGGGCGATGTTAACAGAAGTTATGCTTTAAATTAATGCGGACGAGTTGCGCGGCCGCATTCAACAGCGTCATCTCGTTACATGAGCCGAATTTCAAAAAAATCTCTTTATAAAAAAGTTTGTTTAAAGTATATGGAACATTTTTCTCGTTTATACTATAACTCTCTCTTTAAAAATAAAAAAGTTACCTCGATCGGGTATTTTTTAATGCAAATTTTAAAAAACCGCGACAATAGAGGGTAACTTTATTTTTTTTAGGCACTATATTATTAGTTACACTATATTCTTTACCGTCAGCCTGTCCAAGAATATTGGAGGGATAATGTGTAAAATATTGGTCTAAATCGGAATTAAAATAAAAAAGATATGATGTGTTATGTGCAAAACAAAAATTAACACATAATTTTAAAATTTTTCAAAAAATTTGAGAATTGACCGATTTGGCAATCTCAAATTAACGGGCGAACTCAAAAATCAAATCCAAAAGGTCAATTTACATAATATCATCTGTTTTTTAGGTGGGTGTTCGCGAGTTGTATAGACTACTTTTAAAATGCTTCCTAGAGATTGGCTGCTCTCCGACTATTTGTTTCCATAGTAGATTGCCACGCACGTTACTTCAAAAATCCGGTTAAGTATGTACTGTGTTTTCATTATTTCATTTTTCATTTTGTTGTATGTTAAATATATTTTGTCCATTCTAGTTTGTTGGTTAATCATTTATTATTAAATTATATTATACCTAAAATTGTTTGTGTACATGTACATCTTTCGTTTTTTTTGTCTCTATGCATTTTAATTTTTTTGTTGTTGTTCATGTATGACTTGTGTAAATACTATATGTATAATACATCAATAAATTCTATTCTATTCTATTCTATACTAAATTACCTCGAAGCACTTTAAAATTTTGCAAGGGCTTTCCTACATCGAATGAAGACTATAGACCAGGCAAATCTCAGTGTAAAATGGGTTTGGCGTGAACTATTTGGGGACAGTTATTTGTTTATCGCAATGGATAACTCTAATAATGTAGGATAAGTACATAAAGTCGCAAAAAATCCCGACGTGAGCTAAAGCCGCCATTTAGAAAAAATGACCGCCAGAGACATTTTCTTTAAAATCATATATCTTAGCAACCGTTGCTCCGATTTTAGATTTCTTTTTTTTGTTCCATTCCTTACTTCACATTTTACAGAAAGTATGATTACATATTTTACGATAAATTAAACGATAAACTTAGGAAATTAAAAAATAATTTAAATATTACGGAAATTTAAACTTTTGTAAACTCGAGAAGTTTGTACTGAAATTTCTAGTCAATTTTTGAAAAAATAATTTTAATAAAAGTTCTAGAGCACACAATTAGCTTTCATTTGTTTTTTGACCGATGCTACTAACTCAAATATTAACGGACTAATAGTTATTTATATATAAAATTGTAATCATTTTTAATAATGTACATTAAGGTATAAAAAGGGTGTCCAGTCAGTGTTCTCTCGGAAGATTGTGCAAAACGGCTAACTTTATAAAAAAACTTTCAATGTTTGGTCCCTACTACAACTTAAAATTATTTTCAATTATACAAGTTGTCACAAAAACGAGTCACACAAGAAAGTATCATTTTTTTTAAATGGAACAGCCTGTATTTCCTCCTGTATTACACCCTAAAATATTATGCCAAATTATTTTTTTCTGTTTTTTTTGGGCAGTTTACAAACAATTTTGACTGGCATATCTCCGCGATTTATTAATCGTTATTTCTAAAAATGTGGGATGTTGTTTGATAATGATGTATTTACTGAAAAATATTTTTGAAATAAATCTTTAGTATATCGTGTGTCCAAAATATTTGCGTATTTCTTAATATTTAATTATTATTTTGCTCATTTTTTTTTTTTTTAATGGAACGCCTAGGTATATTTTTTTTACATGAATGAATAAAACATGCAATTCCTCACATTTTAATATCTCTTTATTTCTATTTCAAACGTTTTTTGAGATATGATTATATCAAATAATTTTTGCGTTTAAGGTGCTCTGTATTTTAGCATTAAAATCTATATTTTGTTTTACATTTTTTTCAACTTTTTTAAATGAAATGACTATAATTTTTTTAAGTGGATGAGAACGCTTACAATTTCTCACATTTTGATATCGTACACATTCTTTTATGAACGGTTCTTGAGCAATGATTTTTTTTCACGATATTGAAACTAACCTAACAACTGCTCAAAATGTCTACCATTTTGATTCAGGTAACACTGAGGTCTGTTGATAAATGAGCGCCTTACACAGTGTAATATATCAACATTTATACGATTGAAACACCGACGAATCCTTTCCATCATATCTTCTCGAGTCGTTGGTTCTACTTTATAAACGTCTGACTTCACAAATCCCCAAAGAAAAAACCCACTGGAGTCAGGTCGGGTGACTTAGGCGGCCATGTAATGAGACCTAACATAATTTAATAAATTATATATTATTTAACAGTTTATCAAAATATTGGACCTCCTCTTCCTATCCACCTTTCAGGAAACTGATTACTAATGGCCTGACGAACATTTCTACTAAAATGTGGTGGTGCACCCTCAAGTTGTAACCACATATTATTTATAATGTAATCAGAAATATGCTCGATTATTTGCGCAAACGTATTTTGCGTAAAATCTAAGAAGACTGCTCCATTCTCATTTCCTTCAAAAAAGCGAGGATGAATAACATAATCATGTACAATTCCTTCCCTTACATTTAAACTCTGGTACTGATTTTTCTGTGCAACATGAGGGTTTTCTCTGGCATAATAATGGAAATTGTGCCTATTCACAAATCCGTTGCGATGAAACGTTGATTCATCCGTGAACAACGCAAATTTGAAAAATTCTTCATTTTCTCCAGAAACCCAGCCCACTGGCAAAAATTTAATCTACGATTTAAATCCACATCCCAAAGCTCTTGATGTAGCTGAGCTCGACAGGGGTGAAACTTATTTGTACGAAGACATAGGGAAACACTAGATTCATTGACCTCTAAATCCCTACTTAACTCCCGAACACTTGCCGTAGGATTTTCGATCACCTCTAAAGTTATAGCCAGCTCATTTTCTTCATTACAATACATTTCGTCGTCTCGCCTTCTTTTTATATGCAAAATTTCCAGTAAGTTCAAAACGTTCTTTCAAATTTTCTAGAGACCTCACATCAGGACATCTTTTATAGGGATATTTTTGACCATACACTTTTGATGCCAGTGAACAATTTCCATCACATTCACCAATAACATAACATTTACCATAGATATTAAATCTTATTGACAATAATTATAATTCGTATTTTTAAATATTAACAATATTAATTCAACTTAATCACGATAATCTTAAACACATTAGAGAAATGTCATAGAGTGAAAAACAAACGCAAAACAAAAGACCAAAGCCATACTAGATTTTAATGCTAAAATAAAAAGCACCTCAATTTACGCAAAACTTAAATCTCATATCTCAAAAACGGTTTGAAATAAAAATTAAGTGTATAATATTAGAATATGGGGAATTTTATGCTTTATTCATCCATGTAAAAAAATATAGGCATTCCATTAAAAAATTTGAGAAAAATAATAATTAAATAACAAGAAATGTAAATAAATATTTTGGACACCCGGTATAATAATAATTTATCACAAAAATGTTTTTCAGTAAATGTATCATCATCGAATAACACCCTACATTTTTAGAAAAAACAATTAATAAATCGCGGAGATATGGTAGTCAAAAAAATGTTTGTAATTTGCCAAAAAAACAGGAAAAAAATTATAACTTGGCAACGCTGCATCCAATTGGCAAAAAATTTTAGGGTGTAATTCAGAACCCTTAGAGGCTTAATTGGCGCTAAAAAATTAGAGGGTATTCCGTTAAAAAAATTATACATTCTTGTGTAACTCCTTTTTGTGACACCTTGTATAATTGAAAGTAATTTCACGTTGTAGTAGAGATAAAACATTGAAAGTTTTGTTAGAAAAGTTTTTTTATAAAGTTACCCGTTTTTGCACAATCTTCCGAGGAAGCACTAACTGGACACCTTATATATTTCCAAGAACTCAAGTCTTATTTTCTTCAGTTATCTTCTATTTTATGAACAAAGATGTAATAACACTTTCGATTGTACATAAAAAGGGGAAGAGAACAAAAAAAAGAAATCTAAAATCGGAGCAATGGTTACTGAGATATGTCCTTCTAAAAGAAACGGTTCTGGCGGCCATTTTTTCTAAATGGTGGCTTTAGCTCACATGGGGATTTTCCGGGACTTATATCCTTATATCCTCATTCTACATGAATAAAGCTATCCATTTCGATAAAGAAATAGCTGTCCCCAGATATTTCATACTCAAAACTGGATTTGCCTGCACTACTAGTACACCATTTTATTTTCCGCATATCATGGTAAATCTCGTTGAATCATCCAACTTACATAAAGTCGGTTCGAACCTGAGAGACAACCTGTATATTGCGATTTAGGCATCTTATACATCTTCATATATTTGTATGTTTACTTCCTAACTACCTCCAACACATTCCTGAAGAGGAATATTCTCCCCTCCTCAATGTTCTCTACAACTCTTTCGTTGACTGGACTAAACATTTTACTATAGAATTAAAGAAAACATTGTATATAAAAGATAAAAGTTTAGACACTTCTAACGGTCGCTCTGTATAACTAATATGATTCAATCTCAGTAGGAAGTATTCTACCATACTATTTTATATACAACGTGATCTACCATGACATACGGAAAATAAAATGGTGTACTAGTCTTCAACGTGGTAAAGCCCCTGTCAAATTTTAGAGTGATCCGAGGTAATTTAGTAATTATAGTTGCATTAAAATTTGCAAAGATACGCTACTGAACCATGGAGTTTGGCTACCTTTAATGCCTTCAATTGTTCATATGCTATTTTTAGTTGTCTGAGGTCAGTAAATGGGGTAGTGACCTTACATGAGAAAGACCATATCGAAGATGTTTACATTTCCTTAATTGGCAGCCGGCGAGTGTGATCAAAGTACCACGTTTTTTGCTTTCGGTCGAACGCCGTGGCAGGTATAAAGTACGGCCCAGTTTGCTGTTTTTTATTGACGGGCTTAAGTAAATATGGGTTTGTTGTTGTAGAGGCATAGGGTCAATGTGTCGAAAGACATTGACCTTATTAAAATTAAATTGTATTCGTAGATCGATTACGCCGTTCGTCGCTTAGAATAGTGCATTTAATGTAACATTTTCTTTGACTTTCCATTATTTTTACGTTATGTGCTGTGCTGTTTTCTGCAAAAATTATTACGCGGTACGTCAGATTAAAGTCAGATTAAAGATTAAAGTCATAGGCGGCGCATTCCGGCAAAAAAATAACATAATTTTTTTGGTCATATTTTTTTAATTTTTCATTTTTCTAACTCCTTTCGGTGGGGACAACCTACTGTTAAATTTTCCGCATGTCATGGTAGATCACGTTGTATATTCCAAATTTTGAAGAAAAATATTAATCCCAACATAGTTTATCGTATTTAATCAATATTCGCAGTCGGAAATGCCCGACTGCAACTTTATTTATTTCATAATAGTCTTACAAAAAATACCGTATGACATATTTCAGGGTAAAATTGATATATCATTTAATCTATATAAAGTTGGTTCGAACCTGAGAGACACCCTGTACATTGCGGTTTAAAAATTTTATGTTCATATTTTTATGTGCCTAATGAAAAACCTTCGTAACATTCCGCTCTGAAATTAAATAAAAGTTCTTTCAGATGAAAATGAGAGTTTGCAGTCCTCTGGTGATCACCCTTATGAGGGATATGCCCAATTTCAATAGGGAGTGTTCTAATATGCTGTTTTATATATGTCCTAAAGAATTAAAAATTTTAAGTCTAACAGAAATTATCGTGTTTACAAGAAACAGTCTATACACATACAGTCATTTTCATTCAATGTTTGAATTCAGTCTGTTATGATACGGATTTCTGTACAGATTTTTTTTTCTACGATGCTGATTAAAAATTTTTGTCCGGCTATAATATACGGGAGATGTGGGAGAGTTGCGACAATTTTCAAAAATTAATTTTTAAAATTTTTATTTTTGAAAATTTAAAAAAATTAAAAACACAGTCATATACCTTTACATATTGGACCACTTCTTGCAAATATTAGTTAAATTTATATGGTAAATAGCGTTATGGAAAAATATTTTCTAGTGTCATGTATTTGCCCCAAATCTCCTTCTTACGAGGGAGAGTTGGGACTAGCGATGGGGAGATTTGGGACAGGTAATTAAATCTTAACAAAGATATGAAAAAATATTTTATTATTGCAAAAAATAACAAACAACGAGAAAGAATAAAATTAATTCAAAAATCTGAGAAATGCTCAGAAGAAAAACAAAAATATAGTGCAACAAACGATAAAAAAATTTTTGCTAGCGCAAATCAATAACATTGCAAAAATATTTACGTGGAAATTCGATCATATTTTTGGAACGACAGGATAGTTCTTTTTTTTCTTGTAGCGTAACGGCATACCTAAAAACGATCCAAATAATATAAGAAAATTAATTCATACATGGTATGGGGGGATATAGAATGGGCCAACTGTCCCTTAAAATAACGTCCCAACTCTCTCGGTGTCATTAAAAGTGGCCAGATTTATTTTTAGGTGAAAGTGAATCATGAAATGACTCCAATATTTAATAGGTAAAACGTCGGTCGTTACATGTAAAATAACTCTCCAGCAACACTTGCACCCACAAAGCAATGAATTGGATAATTTGAACAAAAAAAAGTTACTTTTAAGCACATAAAACAATTAAAATTACCTGAGATTTGAAGTACACAACACACGGGCGAAATACGGCATGTTTAATTACTTCTGTCACAAATATACATAACCTGTATGACATACAATATCAAACTATCAGCCAATCGGTATAAGAAGTCACTGTCCCAACTCTCCCACGGTACCAACTCTCCCACAGCGCCCCTACCTATTTGAATAAATTTAATTGGTATAATAAATGCATCAAAGAAATGTTTCTATAGTATGCGGGGTTTTGCTAATTTATAGTCGGTGGATGCCACGCCACCCCTTTTGAGAATAACAATAATAACCATTGGACTGGAATGAGAATGATATTTTGGAAAAAAGGCCCCATTCACTTTCTCATATAAACTGATAGTCTTTAAGTTACAACGACTTGAAAATTGCGATTTTTCTTGGAAAAACAGGTATTTCGAAACGATTTTCGTCGAATAACTCTAAAAGCATCACGTTTTAGCGGAAAGGGCTAGATATCAATAAGAAAGCTTCTAAACTGTGGATGAATTTGGTTTTTTGCAGAATTAATAGTTTCGGAGATTTCAAAGTATAAAAATGGCGCGTAAATCGCAGTATTTAGCTTAAATGTTAAATATTTCAAAAACTATGTCACTTACATCAAAAATGCTAATGACCAAAATGAATGTTTATTAATTAAGCTTTCAAATAACGTTCTGTCTATTTCTATAGTATAAAAAAATCGAACCGCTTTCAAAAAATATCTCTAAAAAGTAATAAATAAAATTTCACTCAGTTTTACAAATACCTGTCTACTTATTAGTGGAAAGTAACAAGGAACTCTACCTTATCACCAAATATCAAGTCGGTGCAAAGAAAAATTACTAATTTCAAAAATACGTTTTACACCGACTTCAGATTGATATTTGGTAATAAGGTACAGTTCCTTGCTACTTTCCACTAATAGGTAGACAGGCCTAGGCCTATTTGTAAAACTGAGTGAAATTTTATTTCTTATTTTTTAGAGATGTTTTTTGAAGGCGTCATCATTAACAGCATTGAAAACAACGACATGAGCGAGAGCATGCCGTATGATTTATTTGTAAATGCAAATTGTTCAGTTCATACTGTTGTAGAAACATTGTTCGGATGATTCGCCTCCATGCAAGGCTCTCTTTCGTTGCGAAATGGTATATGACATGATATGAAGTTATAATAATGCCTTGGTGTTTGTGAAAAATTATCATTATTATAATAGAAAACTAAAGGAGGGTCGATTTGGGCGGTTTTTGCCCCAAATTATTTTTTGATGAAGAAATCAGAAAATATTTTTTTTAATGTCTACAATAATAAGTCGATTTTACCCTAAACGGACGATACCCCACCCCCCCTAACCCCCCTCAATCCTGTATATGCCATCATTTGCTAATGGCGTTCTTGGGGAGATATATCGCTTTCAAACTTATATTTGCTTGATAAAATACCACACTATCACACGAATTCCCTTTTAACTGTATCCGCTCTCATTTATCATTTTTTCCCTTTTTACCCCCCCAAAGTATCTGTCGGTCTGTCTGTAACTTTTTTGTGCGCACGTTTACTCTGGAACCGTTTAAGATATTGACTTGAAATTTGGTACACATATGTACTTTAATGAGATATGGAACTAGATTGTATTTTCATCTTATTCCGTCGAAGGGTTGGGGGGTAAATTGGGGTATCGTTTTATAGGTTTTTGGGGTAGAGGATTTCAAATATATTATTAAAGTTCCTTAAGCAATTATTTCCACATACAAAATTTTTTCGTTGTGAATTACTTGGATAGAAAATCTGGATGTGGAATTAGTTATTCCTTGGACAGCGGTTTTTTATGTAGGATCAGTACTTTACGAGATACAGAAAGTGGAAAAATCGCTAATTAAAAAGAAAATCCAGTTTTAATGACATAAATGAAATTTTAATACTAAATGAATTTAAAACTAACGAAGGGTAGGCAGTGCGGCTATTATATGGCATCTGCACGTGACGTCACAGCTAACCTCAAAAATATGTGTTTCTTAAGGTTTAAGAGTATTACGCAGCTGTTATTAAAATTTCTGCCTGGTTCCCGTATTTTCAACTAAAATCTAGTTCAGTGTAATGTTTATGAAGTTCTAAATACTTTGTCCTAATAAAATTAGTAGGTTGAAAATATAACCTGTAATTAGCAGTCTATTTTTATTAATCAACAATATTGAAACATTATTTACATGAATTTTTAAATATTTGCTTGAAGCCAACACTCCTCCAAGCTAGAAATGCGTATACAAACATTAAACATGAGAATAAACTTGAAAAACTTAAAATTTAAGGTTATGTTGGTTACATAATGCAAATTAGGCAATCCATAAGTGTATTTCAATACGGCGCACAGTGGGCCAGAATTGGATTCTAGCGCGCCAATATTCCAAAAATTCGACTTGTAAAAATTATTATTATTCCTTTATATAACCACCGCCAACATTCCAGGAAGCAATAAACCGACCCGACAAAAAAATTATTACTACCCACTTGGGTGGTAGGGACTGACAAACCGACCGGTATTTACATACTATTTCGCAGATTAATCAGTCGTCCGTGCACTTGCGTTTGTAATAATTGTGCACAGCGTAATTTCAAAGTTTATTATTGTGAATTTGGTCCGATATGATAAAGGTATGTACTTAATATTATAATTTATTTGGCATTGATTTGAAGTGCAAATTCGTGCAAATTCGTGCGACTAACTTAGAGATTTTTTTTGCAGGTCAACAACTAGTTCTTTCAAGAAGACTCCTATTTGATAAAATCAAAGGAGACGATCCTCCAGTGATAAAAACTGAGGATGAGCTGCTAAAAGCTGTAAAGACAATTCTGCAATTATCCCATTGCTCACAAGAAATGGAGAACGAACTCAAAATAAAACTGCGCTCTTTCTGGATTATGGTGAATGATAGATGGAAACGATGTAGCCGCAACAAAAATAGCCGCAACAAAAATATTAATTTAAACAAGCACCATGACTGGCTCTGTTGTGACATTATAATAAAAAACTGGGATCTTCCTGAAACCAGTCAAAAAGCCAATGAGTCAACCCCTCCTACTACCGTATGTTATGCATGTTCATTTTATTTCATTATTTAATTCTTATAGGTTCTATGTGTGTAACATTTATATGCGTCCAGTTGCGCTTTAAAGAGATATTTGTGTTTACAGGGATACTTCTTACTGTGTCAAAAAGAGAACTTCATGAAAAATTAAAAGATAAAGATAATAACCCTGGAACAGCCAGAGTCAAGAAATGATGTGTGATGTGATGTGAAGTGATGTTAAAAAATTAAAACATTGACAACAAAATTTTTTGAAACTTTCTTACATAGTTATTAAAGTTTTATTATTCAATCCTCTAATATCCAACCCCTCATTTCTTAAATTTTTTTACTATTTTTGGCGAATTCGCGGATATAATATTATCATGTCCACAAAGTTTCAGAATTTTAAAATAATAATTTATCTTTCAACCCCCTCAAAAACAACCCACTACTATTCATAATTGTTTAACTATTTTTTAATATATTCACAGATATCATTTTATCATACTCACAGAGTTTCGGCACTCTAGAAGCAAATTTATTTTTCAACCCTCAAAAACCACCCTCTTAATGCCTAGAATTTGTTCACTATTTTTTCGGTCTTCTAACAACTATTTGAAGCTCATTTGGAGATTTGTAGAATTTTGTCCACCTAGAAGTTGCAAATGGCCCACTGTGCGGCGTGGCGCTCAAACACGAATTTATTTCTATTGTTTAGATTGTGACCAGTGCAACATTTTTTCATGGCGCGTTTCTCAATAAACGTCTCAGTTCATACTGTTGTCGTAGAAAACATTGTTCGGCTGATTCGCCTCCATGCAAGGCTCTCTTTCGTTGCGAAATTGTACCTATATGACATGATAGGAAGTTATAATAATGCTTTGCTGTTTGTGAAAAATTATCATTATTATAATAGACAACTAAATTTTTAATTTGTATCACCGGCGACTCCGCCAAATCTTCGAATATGCTCGTAATATAAAAAATTGTTTCCAAAATGTTTCCAATTTTTTTATTCACCTTACACTAGATGTAGCTTGATAAATTGTGTAGGACCACCGCCGCGTCATACCATAGCCTACACTTTGCAGCAGGTTTGACAGAAATCGCTTAAGCTACGCCAGAGGAATCATTGAACACATATATAAAAAAAACATACGGGTCGAATTGAGAACCTCTTCATTTTTTAAATTTTACGAAGTCGGTTAAAAATAAAGAATTATGATCGAAACAATATGCGTCTACATATTTTTTAAATAGATACTTAATTTTGTTACTGTAATTAAAAAATATTCTCCGATACTATTTTTCGTTAACAGATCGTATGACCTAGGGGCTTACATTTTTTTGTCCTTTCACAGCACTACTTGCTTTACAAAAAAATATACTTTAAACTATAAGGATCTTTTAGAAGAAACGTTTTTCTTGTAATATCTCATTAAATATTAGCTTTGGCAAAAAAATGGTGGACACCAAGAATAAAGCTTATAAATTAAGCATAAAGTTGGTTGTTTACTTCTCTTGTTTACCGAAGGGTAGTATTGTAATCTGTGAAAAAATCACCATCCGTGATTTGTTCCAATCTTCACTTTTCAGAGTATGTGGTTTACGAAAATTAAAGTCATTCAATTGCGTCAGTCAGTCTATCTGGTGTCTGTCTGTATGAGAATCTTGATAACCTCAATCTACGTAACACTACCAAAACGGGATGGAAGATATCTGTGACAAATACAGATTACTATTAGTAATAAAACAGGCCAGTAAAATAATGCTGTATATTCCTCAATTCAGACTTCAAGATATTCAATCTTGAAAAATATCTATTGAGCAAGAACGTCAGAGACCAGGATCGAAATAAAATAACGGTTTCATTTCAATCAGTTCTACCTGTTTTATATTTCGGCTTTAAAATGTAAAATTACACTATTAATATAACCTAACTTGGCCCGGGCGTATTTTTAAACTACGAAAGCTCTGAAGGGTCACATAATTTTTTTAAAAGTTGAAATTTCAACCTTTTTTCTTAAAATTTCAACTTTTTTCTTGAAATTTCAACATTTTAAAAAGTTGAAATTTTAAGAAAAAAGTTGAAATTTCAAGAAAAAAAAGTTGAAATTTCAACTTTTTAAAATGTTTAAATTTCAAGAAAAATTTCATCATATCGCCTTTTTTTGGAGATTATCTTTGTTTACGAAAATAAAAAATAGCTTTTATCCACGACCACTATATTAGGAAGGTATAATACGTCTATTTTCCGTGGATTAAAGGCCCTTTAATACACTAGTGGATTAGAATTCATAATTCTTCGATTTCATAGAATTTTATTTAAAATGATTATTAATATTAACATTAACATTTATATCAAGAACGATCTTCTTGCTATTCGCTGATAACAGACGTAATGCTGCTTCTTGAGCTTCTTGCATGATTCCAGCCGGAATGAAGAAATTTTCAGCATTCTCACACATTTTTTCTGTCGACTTTGCAAATTTTTTCGCTTTTGTCAACTAATAAACAAACTCATGTCAAAGAAACGATTCAAAGACCTTCTATTTTTTTCTCAAAATCAAAAGATTCTTAGTCAAAATAAACTTGTCAAATCTGACGTTTTTCAAAATTAGATTTTTTCACCTGTTCTCATATGGCTTTCACGCTCCTAATTTGGTCGTGGATAAAACATTGAATTACATTCGGGGATTAACAGCCTTTCAATCTACTAGAAAAAATGTGACTCTCGGCTGCGCCTCGAGTGCATATTTTTTCTCATAGATTAAAGGCTTGTTAATGTTAATCCCCTTATAAAATTAATAACTGTTAACTAATTGAAGTTTATTGTATGTCTGTAACTTACTTAACTAGAAAATATAATGATAAAAATTAAAATGTAAAGTAGCTGCCTCGATTTTCTGAAAATTGTTCGCACTTTGCATATCTACTCTTAAAATTTCAATTTCATTTTTAATAATGTATAAAAGCACTTAATCAACTAACCATATTTTATTTGTGTTTGAAGGTCATGATTACTACTATTGTCAGCAAATTAGATCGCATAAAGACAGAGCTCAGGGTTATGGTTATTTAATTTTATACTAGCGCATTTAAAATTTTTTCTCTTTCCATTATTTTAAAAATGAAGTAGATATCCGCCCAAGAACAGTGTAACAGTAGACCAAGTTGCAAAACAGTAGATCTGGCAACACTGAGTTGAGACTGCCGTATCAGCAGCAAATGTTGAAATCTCATCAGTGAAAAAGATGAAATTTCAATAAAAACAGTTGAAATTTCAAGAAAAAAAAGTTGAAATTTCAATTTTCTAAAATGTTGAAATTTCAAGAAAAAAGTTGAAATTTCAAGAAAAAAAGTTGAAATTTCAACTTTTTAAAATGTTGAAATTTCAAGAAAAAAGTTGAAATTTCAAGAAAAAAAGTTGAAATTTCAACTTTTAAAAAAATTATAATGTGACCCTTCAGAGCTTTCGTATTAAATAAAATTAAACAAAAACTTATTTATTGTTATTCCGTAACTCGCTTATATGTATAAAAAAAATGTGGAACATGATCACTACTTAAATTCACTCGAATATTTTTCCGATTTTTTCAATTGTATTTACTACATGTAGGTAACTGCATTGACGACAGTTAACATGATTTAAGTTGTCACCGGATTCAACATATCACCCGAATTATGTGACTATTATTTATCAGTTATTTAAAAAATATTATAATATACCAGGAGTTATTGATATAATTACAATGTAACTGTTACAAAAAACTTTATTTTAGTATAAAAAAAAGTTATGAAACATTTTATTCAAAATTTGAAAATTTCATTGATGTTCCCCAAGCCAATGGTGTACAGGACGTTTCTATCTGACATTCCCACAATAATATCCAAGCTTTTTGCATTTTTCACATAACTCCTTAAGGTGGGGCTTTTTCGAATCTGATACATCTAGACCATCTGGTTTCTCTAGGGAACTCTGAAATATAAAGTATAATTAATTTCAGGTTACACGGTTATTTCAACTTCAATATTAACTTTTTATTTGGCCACTCTACATGATTTTATATATTTGTGACCAGTCAAAGAAAATTACAATTTCTAATTTGAAATTTGGTGTGCATAAACTACCTGTAAAAATGAATTTTTGGACATAAAGAGCGGTATGAGACCAGTTCCGGTTTGCACGAAAATGACCTCAACTTTAGATTTTTAAATAGAACACCCTGTATATTATAACGATATTTTATAGTTTACAATAATTTAAAATTATTGTGCTCGGTTAGCAAACAGTGGAGTTACTCCAGGGTTCAATAAAAGTCAAGTGGCGATTTCAAGTTAACAAGATTTATTCAGTATTAGGACATCATAAAGAAACGAGTCAAAGTTATTTACGAATATAAATAAATACTATAAAATTACAACTATAACGACATATGAAGAAAGTAATATCAGACCTGACTTTAATCAAACCTGGCGACCCTTACTATATTGAGTGATTTATTAACGGTTCTTTTAAAAGAGAATATTCTGTTTGAGATCGCAGAAACCAGATCGACACTCGTTACGTCAATTTAAACTTTTGATATTTAACCAATAAGGGCCAGTTGTACGAACTAAGTTGAGCCAAGTGTAGCTTGAACCAAGATCAAAAGACAAGGTTACGATTGTTATAATAATCGTAACCATGGATTTTGATCTTGGTTTAAGCTGAACTTGGCTCAACTTAGTTCGTACAACTGGCCCTAAAACGATTATTTGTCACTTCAACAATTATCTACTTTGACGTTTAACAAACCGGCATATAATTGACGTAACGTCTATCAAAGTAATATTAAATTAACGCGTCATGTGACAATTAATTAAGTTCATAAGACTTCAGAAGTCAGCAACGAAATCGAACAGACAAGCCAACAAGTGATACGAGTAACTCTTTTCACAATCGCAGGATCGGTCAATTCTCGTTCTGGAGACTTATGTCGGACAGATCTCAATCATAAGCCAGCATTGTGAATTCAGAATCACTCATCACCTAATATTGTCTATCTGACTCGGTACTGAATTTTGAGGTTATGAACCTTGTCTGATCCGCGAAATAGGAATGACTGAAATGAGCTCCTGCGTCCCTTTATATACTAAATGGTTGCCAGGTCTGACGTATTTTCTTAGTTACCACAATAACGAAAATACCATGGATACTAAGAAAGGTTTGTTCATAACGGTGAATTCGATTAATCTTTGTTAGTATGTGCCGAGTTATTTTAATCTTTTGAAAATTACCGATTTATGTTTAGATTAGGGAATTCATCGTTACAATATCTTTACATATTTGGATTAAAGACAACATTCTGAGTATACCACGAGACTTTCGCGAATTTTTGAGTCGATGCCCACCATTTTAAAACATTTGTCTAGAGTGCTTTGGAATACCCAAATTGTTCTACGGCAGGTAAAATACAAGGGAAAAATAGAATATTTCGTTTAATTCCAAAATTGAACAAATCACGTCTTTATCGAAAACTTTTTTTTTAATGGTGGCTCATAATGTTCAATAAATTATAGATTTTTCTCTGAATTCATTGATATCCATTTCAAATCTATGGTACTTGTTTTTTTATTTTATTTTATTTATTTAAAAATAAAAAATCACTTTCAATATAATTTTTATTGAACTTTGTACTTGTACTACGATTTGATACAATATTATAAAACAAAAAAAAAGTGACAAATGTAAACAATTATTGATATTTCTTAACATGAACTACACCAATAACGAAAAAACTGACATGATATTAATTTATGGCGAATGTTGAAGAAATTCCATGCTTGCAGGTCAAATGTATGCTCAGAGATTTCCTGAAAGAAAAGATCCGTTTCGTCATTATTTCAAGAAATTTGAGAGAAAAATGCGGCGAGAACCACGTGTCCAAAACTAAGAATTCATTGTAAATGAAGAGTTGGAGATCAGTGTACTGGGAACCGTCAGCCACAGTCAATCAACCTCAGTTAGAGAAATAGCGGAATGACTAGGAGCAAATAGGGAAAGAGTAAGAAGAATTTTGGGAAAACATGATTACCGCTCGTTAAAATACAATCTGCATCAACATTTGTACAAAGGAGATTCTGTAAGACGAATTGTGTTTTGCGAGTGGTTAATTAATAAGTTTCAAAGAGACAATAATTTTGCCTTCGACATCCTTTTCTCCGATGAAGCACATTTCACAAATAATGCGATGATTAACCGGTAGAAAGTAAGATACTGGTCTCAACAAAATCGAAGATTAGTTGGACAAGGGAGCTTTCAAGAAATATTTGGGATAAATGTACGGGAAGGTATTTATGGAACATGAATCATTAGCCAAATATTCTTCCAAGGTACGCTGGCAGGACAAAGGTATCTCGCATTCTTACAAAATCAAATTTGGCATGAAATCAAATCGAAAAAGTTCCTCTAGCATAATACCGATTGTTGTATTTCCAGCAAGACGGAGCACCGCCCCATAACAGCAAATTATTATGGATTATCCCAATGAAGCTTACGGCCCACAACTTATTTCAAACCAGGGTTTCATAAGGTGGCCTGCAAGGTCACCTGATCTAACCCTATTAAACTTCTTTTTTGGGGTTATATCAAGGGACAGGTCTACAAAACTTCCGTTATGACCATCGAGGATCTCGATTTGAGAATAAAAAGAGCTTTTAGTAACATCACTCCACAAATGTTAAGGTATGTATTGATTGTGATGGAGTTGATTTTGAACAATATTTGTAAAATTCAAATGACGGTCACCATTTCTAGCACACTTATAATTGAACACTTAAGTGGATAAAGGTGTTATGTCGCATTTTAAAAAAAAATTACTTTATGCAATTTTTGAACACCCCTGATATAGATTTAACACCCAATAAACCGTGAATTCTAAATTTGTAATATTTTATAGAAACTTTTTAATTATAAAGGCGCCATGTCATACATACAACCAATAATTTTAGTGGCTGTACACAGTTTTGGACTGAAAAATCTAGTTTCATAACAGCTTGATATTGTTCTTTAATATTAATGTAAACAAAAGAACATAACCCAAAATTATCTATTTTATGATGTATTACTCATTTGAATCGAAGACAAAATAAATAAGTTCCAACTCAAAACCGCTTTGTTTAATTTACTCAAAACTTTAAAAGTGTGACATAACACCTGTATTCACTTAGGTCTTCAATTGTCCGATTTGCAGTTGTATAAACTGAAAAAAAATCATGTCTAATAATGAAATGTCTAATAATGAAATACGTTTTTGTGAATAACAGTCCTTTAGTTCTCTCTTTTGTTTCTTAATAGGTATACACGTATTAGTACAAACTATAAGGATCAATAAAAATTATTTTGGTAGCGATTTTTTATTTTTAAATAAATTCAATAAAACAGAAAAACAAATAGCATAGATTAGAAATGGATATCAGTGAATTCAGACAAAAATCTATAATTTATTGAACAGTATAAGCTACCACTTTCTCGTTTCAAAAAAATAGTTTTCGATAAAAAAGTGGTATGTTCAACTTTGGAGGCTTCGTAAATAGCTATTAATTAAATTAAACGAAGAATTATATGTTTCTCTTAGACTTTACCTGTCGTAGAACAAATTTTGGTATTCCAAAGCACTCTAGACACATGTCTTAAAATGCTTAGAAAAACTGAACATCGACTCAAAAATTCGTAAAAGTCTCATGGTGTACTCAGAATGTTGTCTTGAATCCAAATATGTAAAAATATATAGGGTAGGGTGTCCCTTGTTTTTCGACTTTCATTTTTTTTGTCTCACCACCTAAAAAGTTTATAATTGATATAAGAAGTACACACCCAAAATTTCAGCCTCCTAGATGAACCCCTTCCCGTACCGACGCACAGTGGGAAAAATATGCCCTTTTTTGGACAAACATCTGCCGACAGTAGAGATTTCAATCAAATTAAATTAAAAAAATGGCAAATACCCTTAAGACATTGTACTTCAGAGTAGTGCTGCGGCAAAGTGGCTTTGGGTTAACCTAACCTAAAAATCGCAGATATTACTTCCACATCCAGTGGAAGTATAGAAACAACAAAAAAATTGAAAAAAGTTTTATTGTTCAAATAGGCTTAGAATGTCATGAAACGTTGAGATTTTAAGTTTGAGCAAAAGCAAATGTCTGTCTGTCTCTCGGTGTATCTGTAACTTTTTTGTGCGCACGATTACTCTGGAATCGTTTAAGATATCGACTTTAAATTTGGTACATATATGTATTTTGCCGAGATCTGAAAGTATATTATATTTTCATCTTATTCCGTTGAAGGGTTGGGGGTAAATTGGGGTAAATGGGGGTAAATAGGTAAATCAAGCAGGTAAGAGTCCATAAAATTGGTATTTAGTATATACAAGAGAGGTTAATGTTAAAAAAAAATGGCATATTAGCCATCCCCATTACTACTCCCACCCCATTATAAAAAGAATTATTTCGTCGTAGATGATCATTCGAAAGCTTATTTTAAAGAGGAAGATTAAATGATGTATTTATTAGAAATAAGTTGAAAGACTTTTTGAATCCTATACAGAACCTCAAAAGTTGCCAAGAAAGTCATTTTTTAAGTACCTAACCTGAAATATTTCAAAATCCTGACAGGATGGGCCAATTCTGAGGCCAGATTCGGATTCAGCGCGAAAAATTACTTCAGAAATTGGATAATGTTAGGGTTAAAACTTATTATGTTAATTAATACATACAATTTTTCACTTATAGATTATATTAGGTTTAAAGCTGTTAATTAGGTTAGTCTGAATGTATAGGAATAAAATCATGTGGATAAAAAGCTATCGTTATTTTTTCCCGTCAGTAAAATAATATTTACAAGTCTAAACGCAACTGGTGACGAATATTTGGAATATCGTAATTTTTAGATCAACCCCCGTTTTCATTCCATTGATGGATCAATAGTAAGATTAAAGAGTAAGATTAAAGATGAGATCCTGAAGAACAATTTTTAATCACTTAAACGTTATTTCACTTTATTAATCTCGAATTTTCACCATCATAAACCTTCAACTCCTATTTTATCTCCTTAAAAGGGTTATGGTTCATACGTTAAAAACGATTCAAGAAACTTAAGCAATTAACTTATGATACCATAAAAATGAAATTGGTATCCAATTTACATGAACACTACTTCGTTTGTTTGTGACTCTCGACCAAGGAGGTAAACGCAGAATAAAGAGAAAAAAACCGCTGCCCAATGAATCACTACTTCCACATCCAGTCTCTGACAACGAAAAAAAATTCGTACGTGGAAATAATTGTTTATGAAACTTGAATAAAACAATATTTAAAATCGTCTACCCCAAAAATCCATAAAACGATATGCCACATCGGTAGTGGGGCTCGGGTTGGTGGAAGGGGTGGTAGTGGGGGTGGATGAAGTAAAAAAAAGTTGATGCCTTTGGTTCTTGTACACGTACTAAATCACAATTACACGTACTAAATCACCCTTGAATTATTTTTTATAACCCCAAATGACTGTTATTTGGTATAAAAATAAAGTAAAAGCAATGTGAACCCCTATACCTACCCTTAACATCACAGGTTTAAAAGTAAGTTAAAAATAATTTTTCATGTAGTATTTATTGTTCAAAATGATTAAAATATTTGTTTTAATGTATCTTTCTTACAATTGTTGCAGTCAGATTTTCCCATAGAAATAAGTGTTAAACAAATACATTATTTATGGCAATTTATTTAGCTTAATTCCTTCGACAATTTTTGTTATGGTATATTTTTACGCAAGAAAAAAAGGATATATTTGTAATCTATTTCTAATTTGTTATGAAAACTATGGACGTAACTACGTATAGCATTTATTATCACTGAGTAGTATGTTTTACTGGTAGTATTCCACAAAAGTAAGAAATGCTTATTAATTTTCGATTTTTCCATGCTTCTTGGTGTGTTAGGTTCGGTAAAAATTCCTTTGGTTTGGCCTTTGCAGTTATCTGAAAATGTAGAAAAACGATATAAAAATTAGTGAGCCTTATGTAAATATTGTATATTGAGTAGGTTTAGTTAGTAATTTAGTAGGTAGTGAGTATAAGTCTTTAAGGGCACATCTTTGTGTATGTTTGTTATATTTTTACTTACCTTTTTCCATAGCTCGTTAGTTTGAAATAGTTTACTCCGGATTTTGTATGTGGTTTAACTCATGTCTTAGGGCTTATATGATGGCAATGTGAGGTTCAGTAGTTGTCTTTGTTGGCACAGAATTTCGTCCTAACTTATTTGTCTTCTGGAGGCATCAAATCATTCCTACAAATCTAGGGTTAGAATTTACAATTATTCAAAAAAAACAACAAAGCTTTTCTACCTTTAATGCCTTCCACACAGATAAATTATCATCTTTTCTGTGGATTCAGATCACTGTAATCGTGCATTTAACGTATGTAGCATTGGAAATACGTAAAATATTCTCTAGACCGTGTTTGTTTACTGGCCGGCCGGTCGGCTGTCAACTGCACGAAATCGTATGATGGCAGCTAGACATACGTACCTGGTTGTGTTTTGGGGACGATATAATTTTTCTGTTAATAATTGTTAGAAATTACTGTAACTGGCTATGGACATTTATAATCGATATTTGGCTAAGTTTAGTGGGTAATACGAATTTTTGATAGTTTAATAAAATATATTTACGGCTATCGGCATGAAGCCATCTATCGTGTAATAGCGGCATTTTCGTCCGCTCAGACCTACGTTCCTCGGCATCATTATCGCAATTTTAACGTTATTTGTTAATAATTAATTAGTTGAAGATTTTTAGTTATCATACAACTTCCCTGTGGGTACTTCTCAAGTCGCTTTTTAATTTTTCAAGTTGTTAAAAAGTTTTTCATAATCTCAGTAGAACGACCTCTATTAGGTTACCAGGGAATACTTGGTGGGGTAGTTTTTTTGAATATTTCCGGGTAGATACTCGCCATTCTAAAGTTCGGCTTGACGGTGAGAAGAAGCAAATTGATCTGCGATCATCCATTAAGGGATGTATTCTTCTACCGTTTTAAAAGTGATTTTCAACCTGTTTTATGGTGCTTTGTGATATATTGCTAATAGTCCAGTGAAAATCGCTCCAATTTTGGGATAAAATTGCCAACTTTATAAATACCACGTTCTTCGACGAATTTTCGAAGATTTTTGATTTCTATTGAGGAAAGGAAAACTCTTTGGGAAAAGGTAACGTTTCTTTGTATATTAGTACTTATAGTCGGGTAATCTAGGAAAAATATTCTGTATGTTAGTGTCCAATCACGCAGGTATTTTCGGCAAATGCCTTACTATTTGTGGTTTCTTTAGGGTTTTTTTTTATGGGACGTAATTTGGGAAATTCCCCTCCTGGTGCTACATCTGCCTGCTGTCGCCTAGTCTGTGTTTTCCGCCCAGCCAGCCAACCTTTATGTGGTGGAGTTGCTGTCATTAATCCACTGAAGTTCTGGACCAGCCCAGTCAGCTGCAGGGAGACGATAGTTACGACGTGACACGCAAGTTTTACACACAGTTTTGTTTTTTTTCTGATATCTTTTTCTTAATTTTAAGTGGGTGGGGTTACCATATTTCCTTCATAGAAAGAAATTCGCGATCCGATAGTTTAGTGTATATAGCGGGTTTAATTTTTTTTTATTGAAATATATTGGGTATTTTTTTTTATTTCACGCTGATACCTATTAGTTTTTTTTGTATCTCATTCTGAGATTAGAAATCAAACTCAGGTTGTTTTCTTAGAGACACAAACAGAGGTCTAGTGTACATATAGTTTTTTTTTTAATTTTTATACATGTTTTATATCTCTTTTACCATAATGATTTATACTTAGGTACCCTCTTATTAATTATAAATGATATAGTACTACTGATTATATCCACTAGTTTATCTGCTGTGAGCCGCACGATATAGATCTATATCCGGAACGAAAACCAGCCCCATGAAGGGGTATGTGATTTTAAATATCTTTCTTTATAAATTGGAAAGCGTATGTGCTCCATGATCCTTAAAGTGAATCATTACTTAGTCAATTTACTATTTTACTTCATTCTCTTGTTATTTTTATTAAATAAACTTAGGTGTAATTTGAAGCATAATTTTTTTTTAATTGTATTTTTTTGTGTGTGTGCTACGACACCTCTGCTAACCAAATTAAATAGTATATCACCATTTCGGGGTTTTTAGGGTGGTTACTCGCTGATATTTGGCGAACCTTTTACCATCACAGGTTATCGGTGACTCTCTGGTGTAAACCTCGTGGCGCCCATTTTTTTTTATCAATATTTTATATACCCAGCCCGTCTCCAACTGTAGCTGGCAGCCACCAGAGAAGGTCACAAAAGGGGGTTAATCGTTATTGTTTATATATATATATATATTTGCCTAAATTTTTTTTTTGAGGTTAAATTTTTTTTTGTTTTGTCATTGACGCTAGGCGGCGCTACACAATTTGGATATATTTTTCTGTGCTCTTGCACACATTGCAATACGCATTGTATTTGTTTTCATCCTTTGCATGGAAATTCTCCATTAATTTTACCGATATTTTGGCAGTGTGGTTGACAACTTTAAGTGACATTATTATTTCTCGTCCATTCGTATTAGAATCTTGCGTGTCTCATGTATTCGGATTGTGATTTAAAAATTCCGAAGGTATTGAAACAAGAAATTAGATCCATGATATTTTTTTAAATGAATGTGTCAATTGTTCTCGCTGAAAAGTGAGAACAATTAGATACCAAATTCAGTGAATGAATTACTTAATGATTATATTAACCATTTCAGTCCCGATTTTTTGATAAGCAAGAAACATTTTTTTGGCATAGATTATTAATTAATACCCCGTCAATAACTCTTCAACCAAATTTAGACTAGTTCCCTCCACAGATTTATGAACTAGGAAATAGTGGCAAATGCCTCATCAGGTCAAGAAGAAAAATAATTAAATATGAAAATTTTATTTTTACTTTATTTTACATGGAAATTTTTTAAACAGTTTTTGAATTTAGATAAACGTAGATGCACCTTGCACTTCTCACATTGAATTCGTGAACGCCCTCCACAAGTCTCGAGTTTGGACTGTGGTTTTTGACGTTTTATTGATACTGGTGAATTTCTATTACCACAAAGTATAAATATTTTTACCCCCCACGGGTTTGGCTTTCCCTTATATACTATTTGACTGATAGTTGCCCCTTAAACGGTATTGATTCATCAATACAAAGATTTTTTTCAATTACCAATTCTTCACAAAGATTTTCGAATAATTTTATAATTGGACTTTTCAAAGCTTATCACTATCATCGTTACGTTCTTTGTTGAGATCCACAATATTTAAGTTCTTCTGAGAGATTCAAATCTATTATGTGATATGCCAATTTCATTCAGAAATTTGATTCTTGTCACAGGTGCCTAATACAATCTCAGTCTAGGAAAACGAAGTATGCCCATTATAATATACAAAGCTACAAGTTTCCTAATTTCACGCTCATTAGTATTGATGTTTTTTCGAGTTTTTTCCGCCATTTCAGCAAATATTTCCTTTGGAAAGTATTGTGAAAGTATGCGCGTTTGATTGTCATGGGTATTTTCATTCTTATTGTCAGGTGGTGACAATTTTTGGTGGTGACGAAACTAATGTGATCATCAGGTCGACGCGACCGACTGATGATACAGATAACTATGCGCAAACGTGTTTATAAGACACAGTTGCGTTCACAACTCACGTGGTTTCTAAGGAGACGGTGTACCGAGGGGATTACCAGAAAAAGCATAACAAAATTAATCAGCTTTAACAATTGAAATGTGAGGCATATATGTGTTTTTACTTCAAAAATTCACTATTTTGCTTAACTGGTTCTGGTGGTAAGGGTAAATATCAACCATATGGGTTGAAATCATTATTTTCTTCTTTTTATATCAAATATATATAATTGAAGTAACAATTTGAAAAAAATTCCATCTTCATGTTTCTATTTAAAAAAATGCTTTTCACAAAATTCTAGGTTCCGTGGGCACGGGAAGGAATATATCCAGAAGTCTGAAACTTTGAGTGTGTGGTTCTTATATGAAATGTAAATTTTCTGGTGAGACCGAAAAAATTTTAAAAATTTTTTTCATCAAGTATAAATAAGGAACACCCTAATATACGGTGTTCCATTTAAAAATCGAAATTTGCGGTCATTTCCGGATAAATCGAAAATGGTCTCATATCGTTTTTATGTCCAAAAATTTTATGGGTAGTTTATACACCCTGAGTTTCAAATGGATAAGTTAAAAAATAATAGAAATATAGAGGGTGAGTCACAAGCCTATAATATAATCATAATTATAAAATAAAAAATAAAACAGACAGACAGCTAAAAGTTTACCTGAAAGAAGTGTCAGGGTTTGAGTATGGTAAGACGTCGAAGTCAGGAGGGGTGTCAATAAATTCAACAATTGAGTAAAAGCAATGGAAAAGTAAAAATTGTTTAGTTATTTTTAGAATTTAGTTGTTTAATATTGTTTGGTAGATTATTATAAAAACTAATATGTAACAGATTGTTCTGTGACTTTGTCAATCCATACTGTATAGGTTTGATGAGTGAGCACCTCTAGGATTATAATTATGTGAATCTGAATTTGTTGTGAAAGACGGTTTCTTTTTATGAATCTCTAAGGAATGTTGGAAAATGTAAAATTAAGGGAGTGGCATAATGCCCAGTTCTTTAAATAAGTATTCTGCACCTTGTATTATCCTTATAGCTTGTTATTGCAATCTAAATATTTTTATAGCATGAGTGTTAACCCAAAAAATTAGTCCATAAATGATATGAGACTGAAAAGGTGAGAAATAAGAAGTTGTTAACCCTTCAGATTTTAAAACGTTTTTTAATTGCCTCAGCAGAAAGTAATACTATTTAAAGACTAATTTGCTCTTTCCATTTAGAATTTAATGGGATATTTTTCAGTAAATCAATAGGGTCCGCCCAATTTTTGGGCAAGTTTATTATATTACCTTTTGCTATTGTGATAAAGAAATTATTAAATTCGGAAGTATTGATATTTACACCATCATGTATTAGTTAGTTGTTAGTTTGTATAGTAGCGTGTTGACTTCATTCAGAATAGCAAAGGGTTAAGATCCTTATTTAAATATTCTCCAAAAATATATGTAATGAAATGTATAGAATTGTATTTTAAGTTAAAAAGGTTTCTTGTAAAAAGTAATTAAACTTAATTTCAAGCTGCTGTTTGTTCTAATAGGCACAATACATAGTTAAATGACAAACTTGACTCCTCGTCATTCTGGATAGAATCAACGAAGCGAACTATAGTCGATACCAAAATTAAGACCTCTAAAATTACCGAAAATTGATTATGATTTCTATGTAAGTTAAAAATTTTTGATTTTTATGTAAAAGCACCTCACAAAATATGTTTATGAAGTCGTGATTTGATTTGAAATTGCGATACTGAAAAAAATTGCGTTTTTCAATTTTTTTTAAAGAAAAATTCTATTTTCACATCTTCCATGTTTCTAGTCCTCTTCTCTGTACCTATCATTTGTTGTAAAAACTTAATATTTTAGTATTATAATAATATAAATAAATAAATTGCAACGTTCAAACTGATTCAGGAAACATCGATTGGTTTGGATGAATCTTATAATGGTAAGGTTAAAGATCATTATACTGTGGCTGTGCCGAGATAGCATAAAAACTAGTGGGTGCTTAACCGATTAATTGTCCATTCATCTACATATGGTGGCTCATTCTGTAACCTATCATACATTGAAAATGGAGACCTCCTAGTGCCCTTAAAATTCACGTGTCATTTTGCACCAAATTGGTATTATATGTACCGGGTGATTCATAAGTAATGGTACAACACTTAACTGTAGATATTGGGAGTCAAAATATTAAGATTTAGCTAATAATGCCTTAATGAAATGTTTATAGGTAAAAAGATACAGGGTGTTAGAGTTAAAACTAAATTTTTTATCCTCCTCTGTAATTTAATGATTTTTTAAAATTTTATCACAAAAATTGGTGAGTGGGGGTTATTTGTGGTGGAAAATCATAAGACACCTTCAAATTTCGTCTAGCTCCTAGAGGGCGCTACGTACGCTATGTTTAATGTGTTAAAAGTGCCATAACTTTTTCACCCGCACATTAATCGCAAATTTCGCTTAAAGTTTGTATTCCTCTATCATTTCTTATACTGGAGCGATCTGGTGAGAAAAATAGGAGTTTTGAAACCAACTTTTTTAAATGATTTTTTTTGACAATTCGGTTACACCCGTTCTCTTTTATCACGTTATCAACTTAGTTCAGCTTAATCACACGGGGTGGCGGAGGAATTCGCATTTAAAATTCGCAAAAACACGTTTTTCCACGATAACTTTGTTATTATTGACCTGACAAAAAAAAAGTAAAATTAAAAATTGAAGATCTCGCGGAAGCGCAAATCGGACGGTAACTTTTCGTGAAAAATTTTTTTGAAAATACTCGTTTTTTGCCCTAACACTAATACACAAAAAAGTAATTCCTTAATTTTTTTACGAAAAAAAGAAGTTAGGGGGATGAGATTTTTTTGAGGTAGGTAAAATAGATAAGAATTGATGGAGCCGGAAGATTGGGGTGGTGGGCCAATTAGGGGAGGGGATGGAGGTAGGGAAAGAAAAATTATTCAACCCCCTCGAACTTTTTTCCCTGTGCTGCGATTTTCAAAAACCAAAAAAATTTTTTCGTTATTACGTCTAATATTTGACTGAATATTTTTTTTTATTTTTTCAAGTAAACAAACTTGTGGGAAGGAAAAAACCTTTTGCATTTTTTTTAATGCGTTTTTGAGTATGAAGGAAAGGGCTCAGAAGAGACATTGTTTTACAGGTAAGCGAGATTTTTTTTATCTTTAATTTAAAAACAAATTTATCGCAATCCAAGCAATAGGAAGGGAAGAAGGGGGCATAATGCGTTTGCAGGAATAAATGGTTAAGGAAAAGGAATAGGGACTTCGGAGCTTAATATTCGGATATATAAATCTTTTTTCCATCTTAATATTTTATCAGTCTACCCTCCATCAAATATTAAACTTATTTTAAATAATTATTTAACACCGTCACGAGTTTTCGCGGCGCATTTCTCTAGTTTTAGGTGTGTATTGGATATATATAACAATTATTTTTCCGCTTAACTCGCTCTAACTCAAAAACGGCACAACGGATTTCTCTCAAATTTTTATCGTGTTATCACTATATATTTGTTAATAAAATGTGTTAATATGTAAGGTCAAATATATAGGTCAAATTTTAATAAGTGTAGAAAGCATTATTTTTTTTCTAAGGCTATGTCGAAAATTTGCATTCTCAAATGTAACATGCGGGAAACTTTTTTATCTGTTGTGAGTGTTGTGACACAGCATTACCGCAGTAAATAAAGAAGCATATTTATCAAGTAGGCATAAAAACAAGTACCTGTCAAACAATTAATCTTTCAATCCATAATTAGTTGTTGCGGAGAGTTTTATTTCATTAAGTGTTGTGTTTTTTATTCATTTCTAATATAGTTTTATAAAAATGCCTCGCCATACATTTTTTTCGACTTCTGAAATGAGAGACATGGTTCGTGTGTATCGCAAGTAAATTTTTGTGGTCGTGCTGCAGCTCGAAGGTACTTAGAACTGTGAACTGTATTCAAACAGAATGCAGCCTGATCATAGGTTATTTAAAAACCTTTCTGATCATTTGAGAGAAACAGGTGCATTCCGCCCAAAACGTGATATTGCTGGTCCTACAAAAAGAATATATGTGGATCAAGAAGAAGACGTTTTAGTTCGTGTGGCAGAAAATCCACAAATAAGTACGTGACGGTTATCGGCAGCAACTGGTTTAAGTCAGTCATCAATTCATAGATTATTAAAGAAAGAAAAACTTAAACCATATCACTTTACTCCAATTCAAAATTTGTTACCTCGTGACCTTCCACAAAGTTTTCATTATTTTTGCGTAACAAACATAATGACCATATGTTAATTGCTTCAGTCAATAAAGGAGGTGTAGAGTGCGTGACCAGGGACCAAAGCGATTCCTTTAGAAAGTTGTTCAGGGTGCTTAAGGAGTGAACATACTGAAAGTCCTGACGTCTAGGAGGTGAGCCGGGGCACAAAGGAAGTCACACTTTTGTTTTTTTTTGCTTATATCTCGAAAACGGTGCGTCGTAGGGAAAAATTAAAGCTCATGAAATTCTCTGCAACTTCCATTTTATATATTTTTTTAGAATTCGCAATCGTTTTCGAGCTACATGCTCCGGAAAAGTGAAAAATTTCGAAAAAACAGATTTTTACCTGGAAAATAGAAAATTGTATTTTAAAGATGATAAAAAAAGTAGGACCTCCGGTGCTTGTAATTGCACCAGAGTCTCTCCTACATGTTTCCATCCCCACTCTTGAGGGGGCAGCTCATTCCCGAGCCACTGCTGCACTTGGTAGGTGTGCCGGAAATGCTGTTTAGCTGCGCTCTCTGTTAGTGGGAGGGAGCTGATGTCAGGCTTAATATTGCCACTGACCTCATGAACAACTGGAAGTGGTACTGGTCTAGGGAGGTCTGTCTTGTTGGTGCCTCTTACCATTTGAGGAAACAAATCTTCCCAGCCTCTTCAACCTCGCTTTGAGTGGAGGAGGGGTTGTAAAAGATCACTGCCGCTTCCTTGATTATTTCTGACTTAAGTGCAATTTTGAGAAGCCCACCTTGCTTTTCCTTAAAGTTGAAGAGGTAAAAATCTGTTTTTCGAAAATTTTCACTTTTCCGGAGCATGTAGCTCGAATTCGAAAAAAATATATAAAATGAAAGTTGTAGAAAATTGAGATTTAATTTGGTATAAGAAAATTTTTCCCTGCGATGCACCGTTTTCGAGATATAAGCGAAAGAAACAAAAGTGGGACCTTTCTTTGTGCCCCCCCCCCCTCCGGCTCACCTCCTAGACGTCAGGACTTTCAGTATGTTCACTCCCTAAGCACCCTGCACAACTTTCTAAAGTAATCGCTTAGGTCCCTGCACACGCACTCTACACCACCCTTTAGATCATTCGTTGACTGAACTATATGAAACAAATATTGTTTACCGATGAGGCCACTTTTACCAGGCGTGGGGTATTTAATTGAAGAAATAGTCATTCGTGGGAACTTGAGAATCCATATCTGGTTAAGTGGAAGAGCAGAAAGTTACTTGTAACTATTTCTGAACTTCGCCATTTGTAAATTTTACAACTTGTATGTTTACAATAAAGACATTTATTATTATTATTATTATTTTCACACTTTCTCAGTATTTATACTGGTAAATAAGTAGTTCGTGCAATCGGGGAGAGTGTTCCCTCTTTCCCAATTACCCGTTTTTTTTTCTTTCTTTTATTATTATTATTTTTTTCCGTAAAAGCCAGTCACCCTTTATACTCTGTGGCTCCGACACTCACAGAGGGGAGCTGGTAGTACCGGCAGCCACTCCCCACGTCCGTGGGGTGAGTGACTACTGGGTCCGAGAATCGTGTGCCCTGAGTAGACGTAATGAGCCGAGGATAATGGCCTTCTGCATCCTGCCGGCTAAGATCTCTGCCGAATTTCGGCATGCCGGTATGATCTTTAGTTCTGAAAGCAGCGTGTGTCTCGTTCAATCGGGGGCTCCTATGATCAGGACCACTAGCTTAACAGTATGGCCAGGGTAAAGCCTGCGGAGCTCGAAGAGCAAATCTCGATATTTCGTCCGTTTTTCCTCCTCCTTCAAGACAATGTTATTCTCCGCGGGAGCCGAGAACTCCACGACAAACATTGTCTTGAGTTGGTGGTCGAGGAGGACCACGTCAGGCTTATTAGCTTGTATTTGCCTGACTGTGGGAAACGAGTAGTTCCAATAAATTAGACACTTCTCATTTCCCACAACGGACTCAATATCCCCCGGAGCGTAAGGCAGCACTGGTGTCTCGTCTATCCCATACGAGTGCCTTAAGTGATAATAAAGCACTCGTAATGCTGCGTCGTGCCTCTGGATATAGGCCGAGACTGCATATACTGGACAAGCCGACAGCAAATGCATTAATTTCTCTGGCGCCCTGTGGCAGGTCCTGCAGCTGACATCAGGGACCTCTATACCCATGACACGACTTCGATAGACGAGTGTGTTCAATACACCATCCTGACACGCCATTATGAATCCCTCGGTCTCAGACTTCAGCCCGGCTGACCTTAAGAAAGCAAAGGTCAGTCTTTCGGATAAGCCGCGGTCTTCTATATTTTTATAGAAGACTCCGTGCAATGGCTTATCCGAGTGTAGCTGCAGAAATAGATCAATTTCAGCAGCTTTGACTTGGGCTTTTTGCCGAGCAGGTTCCAACTCGGTGACAGAGTCGTGATTAACCCGCTCAGCGTCGAAGACCAAACCGAGTTCATCGGCGGCTCTGCGCGCTGCCTTAAACAAAAAGGCTCCTACTCCTGCACTTTCATGGTCTCGGACCATGCAGAGGAGGGGATCCGAACTCCTTATGACCTTACAGGCTCCATCCAGAACCATCCTGTTATGGAGACTCTCCAAACTCAAGAGTCCACGGCCTCCCCGATACCGTGGGAGATATAACCGTGGAACGGACGATTTAGGGTGCAAACTCCTATAGAGATGCATCTTTTTTCGGGTTCCTACATCGAGTTGTCGCAGCTCCTCTTGATTCCATTTAATTACTCCAAAGGGGTAGAGGAGGATCGGAACGGCAAGCATATTGGTAGCAGACACCTTGTTCTTCCCCGACAGCTCTGAAGACCAGATCTGTCTGATATTTGCCGCGGAGAGCGTTTTTTACTACACTCACTTCTTGGGTGGAGCGTTGCTCGACACCCAAGTAAGTGTACGACTTTCCGGCATCTAGGTGATGTAAGATGCTTCCATCCACAAGCTGCGCATCCTCTCCGTAGTCACCGCATCGTCCTCTCTTGAGGTGGACTAGTGCACACTTGTCCAACCCAAATTCCATGCCGACAGCCTGCGTGTACTCCTGTACCACCCTGAGGGACTGGCGTAAATCCCTCTCTCCGGAGGCATAAAGTTTAAGGTCATCCATGTAAAACAGATGGGTGACCTTATGCCTCCTATCGCCGGGGGTACCGTAGTTGTAGCCACGGGTATTTCGCAGCGAAACGGATAATGGCAGTAGTGAGATGCAAAACAGAAGGGGGCTTAGGGAATCTCCCTGAAATACTCCCCTTCTGAACAATACCGGCTCTGTCTGGACTCTGCTACCCGATGTTATGGTAAAGCGAGTCCTCCAGAGCGGCATGAGTTCTTCGATACATCTCACTATGGGACCGGGAACCGCAAGACATCTGAGCAAGTGGACAATGAGCTCATGGGATGTCATATCAAATGCCTTGCGGTAGTCGATCCAGGCCATAGAGAGGTTACGCTTATACTGCACGGAGTCCTGCGTGATACATCTGTCGATCAGCAGGTTCTCCTTGCAGCCAGCGACACCTCTCTTTGACCCTCGTTGCTCATATACCCGTTCGTAAACCCGTTCAACTGCTTGGAGCACCCGCATGTACAAGATGCGTGTAAACAACTTGTAGCATGCGTTTAAGCAAGTTATCGGCCTGTAATTTTTTGGGTTAGACAAATCTCCGTTCTTCGGGATCAGTACTGTCCGCCCCTCGACAACCCAAGAAGGAATTTGCTGCTCCCCATTTAGCCATGAATTAAAAATTCTGGCGAAATGGTGGTGGGTACTGGAAAACTTTTTCCACCAAAAGTTATTTATCCCATCGGGACCTGGAGCAGCAAAGTTCTTAGAGCCCTCAAGAGCTCTTCGAACCTCTTCTGGGGTTATCGGTTGGCACACCTCGTTTGGTTGTTGAAACCTTTGGCAAAAGGCTTCAAAGTGTGCCAGGGCTGGAGTGTCTCTGTTGAGTGGGAGCTTCTGTCCGTAGAGCGTTTTCCAGAAGTTTTCCACCTGATCTACAGTCGGCGGATTCTCTACAACACGCTGAGGCGCTATTATTATTATTATTATTTACGGATTCCACAAAGTTCATGCTTTGGTTTAGATTTCCATTCCGGTACATTTGTACAAGGATATGGTAAGTATTTTAATGATGGTGGTAAGTATATACTGTAGGTATATTATAATTTGTGAGACTTAGATGTTTAACACTTTTCTGACTATTCCACAGGTTTCAAGTAATACTATCTTTTGCATCTCAATAAACAGGCGCTCATCCAGTTGCAGTTTTCGTAAATTTTCCAAAGTGGTATATGATATCTCGCCTGTGGCTCCGATAACAATTGGGATAACGATGACTTTCTCCTGTTCCCACATCTCTCTGATCTCATTTGCTAGGGGTAAATATTTGTTTAACTTTTCAGTTATTATTATTATTATTATTATTATTATTATTATTATTATTATTATTATTATTATTATTATTATTATTATTATTATTATTATTATTATTATTATATTCCATATTCCATATAAGGAAAAATACTTACAGCACGAATTTAAAATAAATGTGTGGTGTGCTATAACTGGAGATTGCATACTAGGGCCGATTGAGTTACCACCAAATTTAAATCGTGCATCCTATCTGGACTTTTTAGAAAACATTCTTCCTGAAATCTTATATGATGTTCCGATAAATTTAAGAAATAATATGTGGTACATGCGGGATGGGGCCCCAGCACATTATTCGATAGAAGTACGTAATCATTTAAATATGCACTATCCACATCACTGGCTCGGTCGAGGAAGTGAATTTCCTTGGCCACCTCGTAGTCCTGACCTCATTCCTTTGGGTATTTACTTTTGGGGCTACTGTAAGTATTTAGTATTTAGTATACAATGATAACATAAATATCCGGGAAGAATTATGGGAAAAAAATTGTGAAGCTGTGGAAACTATTAGGAATAACAGAGAATCGTTATTTAAAGTTAGATATTCTCTAAATAAACGTTTCAAAAAAATGTATTGAGGTTAATGGTGGTCATGTTGAACATTTATTGCAGTAGTTATTTTAAAGTTGTTCTTATTATTGTTCTAGTTCTTATTATTTCTGATATATTGTTTACCATTTTGAATTAAATTATTTATGTCTACTAGTTAAAAGTGTATCATTATTACTCTTCGCAAAAACGAAGAGTATATTGTATTTGATCGGCACATTTCTAAAATCGTAAATATCTCTCGTAGAGAAAAAATTTTCATATTATTATGTTAGTGAACGAATTCTGAACAACTTTCAAAATGCCCGTCTGTCCGTCCGTCCGTCACGTTTCTTGTAAGCACGATAACTTAAGAAAGAAAAGTCCGATTATAAATATATAAATAAAAAAGTTATTAATTATTTAATTAAAAAAAAAAAATTCTCTTAATTTTTGTCGCTTGTACTAAAATGGAAATCTTACGAGATATTATTTCCATAATAAATATTTTTTTGCTTATGAAGTTTACTAATATATATTTCATAGAAGTGAAATATGTATGAATGTCGAAAGATATATATCATAGACAATCAATTTTTGTAGCAATAGGTGGTGGCGCAGCGGCTAAAGCTTTGCGGGCAATCCAAAGGTGTTGGATGTTTTTTTTTCATTTTTTTTCATACAATTTTTTTCACAATAAAGATGGTATCACAAAATTTAGGATGTCCAAAAACTAACATTATTTACAAGAAAACTGCGAAGAGTATCCTATAGAATGTGTAACAATTATATATAAAAAGCTCAGTAAATTGGCGAAGAGTACGTTTTTAGCTTGTTTGTTTTGTTTTAATGTCGAAAATTATCACATAAGCGGTATTAGCTACACAGAAAAAAATATTTACAACTAAAGTGTGTCGAATTTTCCCGCCAAAATAATTTTTCAAATTGTATAATGAATTTGCATGCAACTTTTGATTTGCACTTTTCTCAAAACCTGTTATACTTAGAGATTTGAAACAAGTATACCTTTTTTCTTAAGAAATGATAGAGGAATACAATCTTTATGCGAAATTTGCGATAAATGTGCGGGTGAAAAAGTTACGGCCCTTTTAACACATTAAACATAGCGCCCTCTAGGAGCTAGACGAAAGTTGGAGGTGTTTTATAATTTTCCACCACAAATAACCCCCACTCATCAATTTTTATGACAAAATGTTAAAAAATCATTAAATTACAAAGGAAAATAAAAAATTTAATTCTAAATCTAACACCCTGTATCTTTATATCTATAAACATTTCATTAAGGCATTATTGACTAAATCTTAATATTTTGAGTCCCACTATCTACAGTGAAGTGTTGCACCATTACTTATGAATCACCCTGTATATGATATTATAAATAGTTCTGTAATCCATATATAAAAATGTTATTAAATTTTGAATATAGGAGTTCCAAAGCATGCTGAACAAAAATATTGCGATGGTTTTTCTGTAAAAATGGCTAATGTGACTTCTAGAAAAATCTTTTTTAATGCACGCCAATGAAAAAACTTTTATTTTACCCAAAAGTAATACAGAAAAGGCGTTTGATCCAAATTGGATGAACTCAAAAGTTATAGTAAAAATAAGGAACAACTACTGTACCTGTTTATGTGGATAAACCATGATACGACAACTTTTGCATTCTTGACCCATGTTTCTCCAAGAATTTGCCGACATCCATCTTCTGTTACACTTTGAGCATTTATATTCACCGAAACATCTTTCATCTGTTTGCTGAAATAAAAGAAGAAATATAAAAATTGCCATCTTTGAATCAGTAACTTGGATTTAAAGTAAAATGTAAAATATTAGAATAATTTATTTCTTGAGTATATGCGAATATTTTCTAAAAACTCAACGGTCTGCTTGACAATCTAGAGGGAGAGAGTTCATATGAGAAACATATGTTTTTATTTTGAGTTATAAAATATCAACATCCCAAATATCAACAAGTATGCTATGGATGTTAACAACCACAGAAAATGTTTGTTCCGTTTTTGTCTTTGAAATATTGGTACCGTAATATGGTTCCCCTATCAAATTTATACAAAAAAAGGTCTTCTTTTTTAAACACGATAAGACTAACTGTTTTTTATAAAAACTGGTTTAAAATAATTGTTGCTGGGCCATTTTGTGGCCCGATTTCAATTAGTAATCTGAATTTTGGCTTTAATTTAAAATCACATGTAATAATTTGACAATAGAAACAGTTCAAGTCCACAAGGAAGCATCTTAATTTTAAAAATATTAAAACAGAGAGGACATTATTAAAATTAGTAGAAATGGGATCACAAAATTAACCTGCAGCAACTATTTTAAAGCTATTTCTATAAAAAATGGCTAGTCCTACAGTGTTTTGTTAAAATTTGATCAGGAAACCATCTTCCGGTATCAAAATTTAAAAAACAAAAAGAGAACAAAAAATATTCGATTATACATCCCTGAATTTTAAATTGGCTAATACCATGGAATATTAGGCCGATGAACGTGATAACCAGTACCACAAGTGAAAAAGGGTCTTACTGACAGTTTCCATAAGGCTCAAGTTATCTAAGTGTATAGAAAAATTAGCTTGATAGCTACAGTGAAGAAACTAATTCAATTAATGGCAGTTTTAATATTTGTCACGCTAATGTACAAAGTTTATTAAACTATTTTAATTGAATCGAGTTGTTTTTAATTAGTCAAAAAATCGACATATTCTGTATACCAAAACATTGGTAAAAAATAAACAACATTTGTATTCTTAATATTTCCATATACAAATTGATCTAAGATAGTAGGAAGAGCATATATACGGGGAGATTCTCTTATACTGGCACGTTCTAAGGGCGTAACTAGTGATATCTGTAATAAGTAATTTATCTATGGAATGCCATACTGAAATTCTGTGCTGTGTGTTTTTACTTAGGCAGGCAATAGAAAAGTTATTATCATATCAGTATAGAGGCCGCCTAATGGTGATATAAATACATTTTTTGATAGTTTATAACGTTCACTTAATATTGCTAAAATAAATTTAATTTTATTATTTTGTGTGATGATTTTAATATTAATTCTAATAATAAATAAATGTTCAACCACAAAAATACTTTAGGATTTACTTAGTTCTATAGAACTTAATATGACTTCGACTAATGTTTACAAATAAAAATGGGCACACTACCAAAACTTGTATCGACTACATGGTTAAAAATATGTCATTTAACATGTTTGTTGGTGAGCTATTTAATCCTAATATTGCCAGTCATTTAGCACATTTGTTACGTATTAATACTTCCTGCCAAGTATCGACCAAAAAAGATAGTTTTATCATTAGCTACACAAGGCGTAATACAGCGGAGAGTAAAATTTTGCGATTAAATGTAATGTTATATAAGGTAGATTGGTTTTACTTAGTTTACTGTGATGTAAATAATAGTTTTAACTTATTAGTTGGTACAATAGTATATTATTTAATGTAAGTTGTCCACTTGAATATATTCATAAAAATACATGTTCAATCAAACACAAACAAAACCTTGCTAAATAGAGAATTAATAAATCAGTGTACATAACTAAAAAATATTTCTTGGCTTTCAAATAGCTTAAATAATCCGGAACTCAAATTGATGTATCAAACAAAGAAAAGGGAATATAAAAATAAAATGAAAGTAGCTAAACAAGAATATTAAAATAGTAAAATAAATGTGGGGTCGAGGAAATTACTAAAGATTTTGTTTCATGAGACATTTTAACGTTTAAAATTTTAAAATTTGGTGGATAAAATTTTCTAATATGAAAATTCATAATAACTGTTTCATTTTTATTTAAAATTAATTTGTTTCTCTCATGCCAAGCACTTAATTGATTTACGACTTCCTCTGCTCTCATCTTAACTTCATCAATATTCTCTGCAGAAATTGAAATAGCATATATAGTTACGTGGCCGTTTATATAATTTGGAAGATCATTAGCATACAACAAAAACAGCAACAGACTCAGAACAGAACCCTTGGGGACACCAAGTTTAACATTAAGAATAGTTGAGTTTATGTTATTATAATTTACTATTAATATCCGTTCCTCCATATACGACTTTTCTATTTTAAAGGTGCCTGTCTAACTCCTAGGTTGAATAATTTCTTTATTAGAAATACCACTCTGTTTGGTGTTCAAAGCCTTTGACAAATCAAAAACAAGGAAATTACATGATTTCCATAACTGAATAAACATAGTCTAACATATGGTAAGAAACAGTCTAGATTGATCTACCTAATCTGAAGCCACGTTGAGATGAAGATAAAATATTATTTTTTTCGAAATAGTCAAAAAGACGAACGTAGAAAGCTTTTTCTACTACTTTTATAAACTATTTAATAAAGATATTTTTTTCTGTAATTATCAATATCTTCTGGACAAATTCTTAAGGGAGGAAAAACCTTGGCAATTTTAAAAATATCTGGAAAGCATGGCAAGACGATTGATTTACAAAGGAAATATAATAGTCTCTCTAATATTCTTAAGAATAGAATTGGTAAATCGTCAACTCCAGACAAGCTTTTATTCTCTTATTGATTTATTATATCAGTGATTTCTTGCACAGATACAGTTCTATAAAAAGATCCAATTCTGTGTTTGCAGATGTGGTAAAGGGTAGTGATAAATTTAGTCCAAATTGTTCTGAAATCTTATTTTCAGCTCTTGTAGAGAAATGAGACCCAAATACTCGTTAACCTGAGAAGAGTCAGATATGCTTTTACTATCATATTTCAGAACTATATTTTTCTTATTTTCTTTGCATCTTCCGAGTCTCTTATTAATAGTATTCCATATTTCCTTGATCTTATTTGATGACTTATTTATTTCATTATTATAATATTCTTATTTAGCTACTTTTATTTTATTTTTATATTCCTTTTTCTTTGCTTCATACACCAATTTCTGTTCTGGAAAAATATTTTTTAGTGTTATAGCCTCATTTGTTAATTCCCTATTTAGCCAGTGTTTTTTTGGTGTTATTGATTGAACATATATTTTTATGAATACATTCAATTCAATACCATGCATTAAAATAATGTACTATTGTCCTGACCAAGAAGTTCAAAGCATCATTTACATCACAGTAAACTAAGTAAAACCAATCTACCTTATATAACATTATATTTAATTGTAGAATCTTACTCTCCACTATATTACGTCTTGTGTAGCTAATGGTAAAACTATACTTTTTGTTAGATACTTGTCTGGAGTATTAATTCGTAATAAATGTGCTAAATGGTAGCTCACCAACAAATATGTTAAATGGAATATTTGTAATCATGTAGTCGATACAAGTTTCGCTAGTGCGCCCATTTTTATTTGTAAGTATTTGTCATTAAAATTAATATGAAAATAACCACAGAAAAAAATTAAATTAAACCATCAAATGGCCTGTTACTGATATATTAATGACTTTATTGTTGCTCGAATTAAAACCCACAGCACACTTTTCAATATGGCATTCCACAGATAAATTCATTATTATTATTACAGCTATATACCTCTATAGGCATCTATCGGAGTTCCCTCTAAGTTGCATGTATGAGTAACAGAAAGCTAAGCATAGTTAGTTAGTTCGGCAATCGTCCCAAAGATGGCGTGAGAGGTATTGGCATCTGGAAATTACAGACCTCTATCTAGAACATTGTAGAATTTGTAAGGAATTCCAAAATCACTTACTTAGCTATATAAATAGAGGGCGACTGACAGTACAGAGAGTCCAGTTCAGATAGTGGAACTGAAACTGGAAAACAAATGTAGGACCTACTTGTGGAATTTAGGAAGATGATGGAGCAGCAACGCCAGGAAGAAAAACAAGAGCAAGAGAAAAGACGTCAAGAGGAAGAAAATCTTCATCAAGAAGAAAAAGAAGAGCAAGAAAGAAGACGCAGGGGCGGACTAACCGGGTGCGGGGCCCTGGGCTATTAATTGCTTTGGGGCCCTTCCCATTTCATAAGATAATATTTTTTTGAGATCATGTCAGATCACGCACCACCAAGACATGTTTCACTGTGTTTTGGCTAAATACCGAACTAAACTATGATAATAATAGCGAGTAGCGAGTAGCCGCATTACACTGGGCCTTGGTTGGGACCAGGGTGTATTAAATAGGTGGTGCGACGACAACTCTCACAGTGGCTTCACAAGTGCTTACTTTGTACATAATGTAATACATGGCAAGACCAATAAGTTCTCTCATTACTTACGCATAGATAGATAATTTTACAGGTTCTGTGCATACGTGCATACAGTGTTGCATACATTCCCAACCTTTTGTTTTTGTTTAGTGAAACGAGAGTCCAGTGACATCTGACATTAAGTAACTAAATTAAAACATTGAAAGAATATATGCAACACTACATGCAGCATTGCACATGTCGCCACAGCTAACCTCAAAAATATATATTTCTTAAGATTTACAAGTATTACGTAGCTATTATTAAAATTTCTACCTGGTTCCTGTACTTTCAACCAAAATCAAGTTCAACGCAATGTGTATGAAGTTTTAAATAGTTTGTCACAATAAAATAAGACACTTTTAGCAGGTTAGGAATCTAACCCATAATTAGCAGTCAGTCTATTTCTATTAATCAACAATATTGAAAAATTATTTGCGTGAATTTTTAAATATTTGCTTGGAGCCGGTATGGCTCCAAGCTAAAAATGCCTATACAAACATTAAAAATGAGAATAAACGAAAAAACCTCAAAATTTGAGGTTATGTTAGTTATACGATGCACATGCCCAGGTAATTGTAGGACCTTAAGGCAAACTTAGATTATGCACTTTAAATGTACACTGCGGATTATTCATCACTATTGAATAGTGTAAATTGCACGTTCACTGGTATTTCATACAGGATGAATGTGACAGTGAGCAGTGAACAAGGTAGAACCGATTCCTACTTTCGATGAAATAGTTGGATGAATTCATCCATTTTGAAAAGTGTAAACTTGATTTGGTGAACAGTGAATAGTTGTTTGATGGTGTTTTGGTGTTTAAATATCAGAAAATTAAGCTTCACTCATTCTTAAATGTTTTTGATTCGTATCAGGATCTTGTTCTGCTAATTCATCTAATAATTGATTAGATGCTCCAAATAAATTTATTTCTTCGTTGAATCCATGGCCTTACCCACCAATGAAGTCGATGGCGATTTTTCTTTTCTTCGACTATCTTTCTGGCTTCCTCTGCAATGGTAACAGTTATCTCCAGAATAACTGCACACGCTAATTCACATTTCGCCATTTTGTAATGAACTGAAAGTTATACAAGTGTAAATTGAAAATCTTTCACCATTCACCATCACTAACGATGAATCATCCGCAGTGTACATTTAAAATGTATAATCTAAATTCGCCTTTATTGCTCGCGCCATCTACCAAAGTACCATGCACTTATGAAGCCATTATTATAATAGGAAAGTGCCGTACGTCGGACCACCTATTTAATACACCCTGGTTGGGACTGATCAAATCCAGATGCATACAGTGGCACAAAGACTATGGATTGCGATGCGGAAGCAGACAAGAAAAATGTTATATATACTTTTATATTTATTATTTATGCTGTCAATGAGATCACCAGTACAGAGCATATCATATTTGGTCCGTTTTCAGTATTCGGGGACCCCTTCAGTATCCGGGGCCCTGGGCTTAAGCCCCTAAAGCCCTCCCTTTAGTCGGCCCCTGAGAAGACGTCAAGAATAAAGAGACGAATTGAAGACAATTATGGAAGATCTGGAAATGAGATGCCAAGAAGAAAAAGTAGAACAAAAAAGAAGACATCGAGAAGAACAAGAAGAAAAAGAACAAGACAGACAACGTCAAGAAGAAAAAACCGAACTGAGAAAAATGATGAAGTCCTGAAAGTACGACGTCAAGAGGAGAAAGAAGAACAAGAAAGACGACAACAGGAGTATAAAGAGGAACAAGAGAGACGATATCAAGAGGCGAAAGAGAAACAAGAAAGGCAATGTCAAGAGGGGAAAGAGGAACAAGAAAGACGCCAGAAAGGATTAAGGAAAATTCTAAACGATCAAATGAAAATACAACAGGAAGCTACGAATGCAATCAATAACAAAATAAAGGAGGATATGTGAGTTGTAAAGGCTGAAGTCAGCAAGGTAGAAGAAAAAATAGATACAATCGAAGATAAAGTAGGTGAAGTCAAGACAGAAATAGTCAAGTAAAAGGAAAAGAAAATAAGTTTAAAGAACGGGTGAGTGAGTTTGAAGGAGGAGTAGAGCGACTTAAACGACAATTGATAGAAAAAAGGGGCCAGCTAGTAGCATCGTCATGTCCTCGGTTCAAACCTCCCTCCTTTGACGGCCAAAGCTCATGAACAACCTAGAAGAGACAGTTCGAGGCAGCTGCATCTCCGAATACCTGGAATAATGAGGAAAAGGCTATGGCAGCATTAGTTCTAGCTCTAAGGGGCCAAGCCTAATTGGACTTGAGAAATGGCGACCAACACCTCCCCCAAGTATACTACGCTCAACTGAAATTACGGACGCAAAAAGCACGAAGCACAAGAATTCGAAGCTGTGATCGAGAGATTGGCACACTTACAGTTGTAATGGACTTTTGGCTTGGAAGGAAACACAACTTCTAACTATGATTTATTTTGGGAATCATGTTTGAGAAAAATCGTAGTTAATAATAATACTTAAACTTAACTTAAACTATTACTGTGTGAATTAGGAAGTTTCCTATTTTAGAAATATCATGTACATTCAACTTCATTTGTAGTCAAACAAAAAAAAAACATCTCAATATCTAAAAAACTCACGAACTTATTTAATTTCTTATTTGAATACTTCGCGCTAGACTGTGACGTCACAGTACACAATCACTGTTATTTTAGGCATAATTACTTCTTCAAACGATTAAAACGTTAAACTAGCCCAACTACAAAAATATCTTACGCTGTGTCCGGTAAGAATAACACTGAATGAACTACACTTCCGGTGCCCGTGACCGCTCGCTGTTGACGGAATCATGTACTGGACGTCATCGAACCTCAGTCCAGATGAGCGCTAACTTTTTTATTTATAGAAATAATTTAAAAAAAAATTATAGATATTTTTTAGATTTTTACGAATATTTATTACGAGAAAATGAGAGAAATGGAAACTTCCTAATTGAATGGATGATGTATTAAAAGTCTGTTCTTGGTGATTGTCTAATGATCTTATAAAATAAAGATTTAACGTCAGTAAAAATATTAGAATAGTAATTAATTAAGTATAAATACAAAAATAGGAACGAAATGAGTTTATAGTAAAATGTGAGAACAGTCGTTCATATACAATGATAAGAGTTCCTCCAGTCTTAATATAATTACTTGTTGACAGTAATATTCCTAATAACTACGCAATAATGATTCTGACTAAGGGTAAATATTTTGCATCTATAATATGCAGAAAAACAATATACATAGTGTTAATTGGTATATTACATAGTCATACTTGACACAGTTAGAGATATTACTTAAAGAAATTCGTTATTTTACAAAAAAAGAATGAAAGTGTGAATATCTCGATAATAATAGAAATAAGTAATGGGTACTACATTTTTCGTTGCTATTTTACTTAAACACTTACCTTATTCGTGCCTGCCGTAGGACGACTTTCACTACTACCCATCTTCAGAGAATAAGAGTAATAATCTGAAACAAATATGTAAAAAGCTTAAAACCATTTTATCTAACAACGTTTTAATTCAAATACAGATTCATTAATATATTATGTATTGATATATACTAATGATAAGAATCCCTAGCGCGTTTCAAATGGAGGGTATAGTAATGTCTATGAAGATATAAAATAGGTTTCAAGTTGTAGAAGCTCAGAATTCTCAAAAATTATACATATAAAGGAAGAGGCTCTCAATTCGTCCAGTATGTTTGTTTTCCCTATGTGCATTCACTCATGGGAACAGCTTAAATCATTTCCATGAAATTTAAAAAAATGTAGAATGGCTCGGCAGTGGTCCCGTTGAACTGGAAACTGGATCAGAAGTCAGAATTGACAGATTGGCTCGTTTTCCACCCCCAACCCCTAAAAACACCCCCAAGACAAAAAAAGTGGTCTGTTCGGTGGACCATACTAGTGTATCTATGTATTTTGACCCGCTGAATCCGAATCCGAGGTCAGAATTGTCATGTTGGCTGGTTTTTCACCCCCAAACCCCAAAAAACACCGCCAAACCAAAAAAAAGTGGTCTGTCCGGTGGACTATACCAGTGGATCTTTATGTATTTTGATCTGCTGAATCCGAATTCGAAGTCAGAATTGTCATTTTGGCTCGTTTTTCATACCTAACCCCAAAAAAACACCCCCAAAACAAAAAAGTGGTCTCTCCGGCGGACCACACCAGTGTATCCTTATATATTTTAACCCGCTGAAATCGAATAATAATTGTCAGATTAGCTCATTTTTCACCCTTAACCCTCAAAAACACCCCCTCCCAAAATGGTCTGTCCGCTAGGCCATACCAGTTTATCCTTATATATTTATTAAGGATACACTGGTATGGTTCGCCGGGCAGACCACTCTTGTTTTGTTTTGGGGGTGTTTTTTGGGGTTAAAGGTGAAATACGAGCCAATCTGACAGTTCTGACTTCGGATTCAGTTTCAGCAGGTCCGAGTACATAAGGATACACTGGTCTGGTCCGCCGGACAGACCATTTTTTGGAGCGTGTTTTTTGGGGTTAGATGTAAAAAACAAGCCAATCTGACAATTCTGACTTTGGATTCCGTTTCAGCGGGTCCAAATACAAAAGGATACACTGGTGTGGTCCGCCGGACACACCACTTTTTTTGTGGAACTGTGTAATGGAAAAAAATTGATACCTTTGGTTTATGTATACGCTCTAAATCATCATTTTATTTTCTTACTCCTTTTAATAATTGGGTGAAGTGTGGATAATGCAGAAAAAAATTTTGAGGTCTTTTTTCGCTTTAATAATGAGATGGAGAAGTGGTGGTGGCTAATGCAAAAAAAAATATGGGATCTTTGGTTCTTGTATACACGTTCTCTTATATGTACTAAATATCAGTCCTATGGACTCTCACTTGCTTGATTTACCTATTTACCCCCATCTACCCTAATTAATCCTCCAACTCTTCAACGGAATAATATCAAAATATAATCTAGTTCCAGATCTCGTTAAAATACCAAACAAGTCAATATCTTGGATGTTTCCAGAGTAATCGTGCGCACCAAAAAATGTTAGAGACAGAACGGTAGACAGACATTTTTTTTGCTCAAACTTAAAATCTATGCATTCTACAATAAAAATTTGTCAAATTTTTCTTTTTTTGATTACTAAACTTCCACTGGATGTGGAAGTAAAGATAAATTTATTCTGAGTTTGTAAGCTTTATTTTTGAATTCCACTGTTTTTTCGCTAAAACTAATATTTATTAAAATATCTGCAAAGAAACAAATCTTTTACGTTTTTCCGAAAATCTCTTATAGTATAAAATTTTTTTTTTTTTCTAAAGCAAGTGCTGTAAACGCAGCAAAAATTTAAACGTCTAAGTTATGCTATATGTTAACGAAAAGCTATATATCATTTTTTAATTACTTACTACTTACGGTAACAAAATGGCGTCATTTTTGTTAAAATAACGTGAAGAAGCACATTGTTTCTGTCATAATTTCTTTGATTTTATGCTATACAAATAGTCAAAAAATCATTTGGAAGCTTAATTAAATATCTTTTTTCTACGATTGTGCTGAAAGTCAAATTTTCTAACTTCAAAATGAGTGCAGAAAATATCACTTTGCCGCACGCCGTGCGGCAAAGAATTTGCCACACGCCTTGATTAGATCTTCACGCACCGGAATAAAATAGTGTGTTTACCTTAAAGAATTTTATATTACTTACTGGTAATAACAATTAAATTCTATAAATGTACATTAATTACACATGAATTGCAATTACAAAGTCAAATTTTCTTACTTCAGAATGACAGCGGAAAATGTCACTTTAAATAAAATCTGACAAGCAGCAAATTTAATATTTTGGAAAGACTTTGAAAAGGGAAATAACTTCACAACCGTAGAAAAAATAGTATGTAACACACGTGTGGCAAGCTTCATTGCAAAACTCGTATGATAGGAACACTCGCTGCGCTCGTGTTCCTACTTTCATACATCGTTTTGCAATGAAGCCCTTGCCACACTTGTATTACAATCTACTATTATTTTAGTCGTAGGCATTCTTGATGTAGATGCCATGGTTTCTGAGATATTTAACATTCATACTAAATACTTCGTCTTTTAAACGTCCAGACGCCATTTTTATATAAATCTTCGAAATTATAAATTCTACAGAAATTTAAAAAACGAAATTCATCCTCAGTTTAGTAGCTTTCTTATTTGTCTGTAGCATTTTTTCATTAAATGTAATACTTTTCGGGAATTTTGACGAAAACCGTTTTGAAACACCTCTTTGTATGTTAATTAATTAGTATGTTTGTTAGTTAGTATGTTTAGGTCAAATCTTGCAAGTCAATTTTGAACCACTTAACGATGTCCAATTGAGATAAGAGATTTTACATACACGTGTAGTTCCGGTGACAATACAATAATATGATACCAAAAAGTGTGTTTTTTAGTTTTTTAAAGTATAATATGATTGGATAGTGTATTCGGTACCTTTAAGTACGGACGACGAAATGAATATAAAACTAATAACTAAGACGTAACTAAAAATTTTAAAATAAAATTCTAAGTAAAAAAACTTATTATTTAGGTGTACTAAAACGGAAAACCAAAATTCTTAAAATTCTTAAAAATTTGTCGCATGAATAGAAAAAAAAATACTTACTTAGATACTTGCAATCTCTGTCAAACAAAATGAATGCCTCTGTACGAACTTCTCCAAATATATTTTTTGTTTGTTTTAGTATACCTAAATAATAATAAAAGCTTGTTTTTCAAAAGTTTTTTTACATATCAGATTTTTTTCAATCTAAAAGCGCCAATTCTCAAGATGTTAACTTACATACCTACTATCAATTTATATGAAAAGTTGCATAGGACCTTATCTTCTAACAATTGTGATTCTTTTTAAGCTCCAATGTTTTTGTTCTTTTTAGGATGGCATCCACCCCCTATAAATTATCAGTCAACGCATAATATAGAAATTTTTCACTGGTGCATTTACTATTAAATTGTCTAAAAGAAGGAAATCTAATTCATATGACATTATTCCGAAATAGATACTGTGTCAAACCTAAAGAACAATATTCTTTTTATTTCTCTATAGCTGAACGTATATAATATTTGAGGAACCTAATTAGATACATTTATTAAGATTTGGCATAATTTTCCTGAAATACACAGTATAGATTTCAATATTCTTACCTCAAAATCTCTTATTTTTTAATCCAAATTAACTTTACACTACCACAGTTCAAATCACTCTGCCTACTCACATCATCTCGTCTTCCACGTTGCACTATAAAGTACTCATTTTCCCTACTAGGTGGCGCACTGTGGTTAAAGATGAGTAAGAATCCCGTGGCTGCTCTGTCATTCCCCGATAACTGACTAATAAGTATTAGTTGCTTTCTTTCTACCAGTGAACTGAACTAAACTTACGAAATGTAACTTAGTTTATTTGATCTTTCATCTCAGGTTAGCTGCCAGGGAAGATCCACAAATTTTAATTTCGATAAAGTTAGATTCACTCTTTATTATACCTATTTGATTTAATGAAACATGACAAAATTTTTAATAATCATCATAGAACATGTTTATACAGAAATCCGTTTCATAACACACTGAACTCAAATATCGAATAAAAAATGTGTGTGTGTGTGTGTGTGTCTGTCCGTATGTGTGTGCGCGTGTATGTAGCCTGTTTCTTGTACATAAAGACGATAATAACTTGTTAGGTACAACATTTTATTTCAAATTTGGAACATAAGTAAATTAACATGGTAGAACGAATAGTTCCGATTGAAATCGGGCCATATTCGTCACGCAGGTTGATCGTCAGAGACATGTAAACTCTCGTCTTTTGCATAAACTATACTTTATTATAATGCAAAAATATTACCATGGCTTATTTATTAAGCACACAAAATACGAAGATACACAAGATAATCTAAACTGCAGTATACAGTATGTGCCTCAGGTTCGAACCAACTTTATGTAGGTTAAAATAAATGATATATCAAATTTATCTTGTATCCAAATGTCATTAAAATATTTTTAATAAGACTATAACAGAAAGAATAAAATTTTCATCTGGACATTGCCGACTGCAAACATCTATTAAGCCCGATAACTTTTGTTCGACACAAGTTTTTATTTCAAATTTATAACATACATAAAATAGCATGACAGAATACTCCCTATTGAATTTGAATCAAGTCATATACAACGAGTATTTGTTTCCCAGAAGAGATTACTAAGACTAATTTTTAACCTAAGTAATAGATCCAGTTGTAAGGAATTATTTAAAAAATATAATATTTTTACAGTTCCTAGTATCTATATCTACAAATGTCTGGTATTTGCAAAAACAAATTTATACACCTTCTCCACTTCCGGAGATAATCATTTATATAATACAAGACATAAAGATCTGTTGTTGATCCCAGTGCATAAAACAGCGACATTTCAAAACTCACTGCACTATAATTGTATTATTTTATTTAACAGCGTTCCTAAAACTATGAAAGAATTGAACTTATCTTTATTTAAAAAAGAAATAAGAAAACTATTAATAGAAAATGCATTTTATAGTGTTGACGAATTTTTAAATAGATAAAATTTGATATTATTATTATTATTTTTAATCTGTTGTGTTTCATTTGTATGGACAGAGCTCTTATAAGAGGTTTGTTTGTTTTTATACATATTTATAAGTTCTTTTATTAATGTGTATTTTTGTGTATTTGTGTATTTTATTTTAAGTTTTATTGCTGTAATGAGACAGACAAATTGTTTATTTCAATTTGTATCAATTATTGTAACTAAATATTGTTATTTTGACGTGCCAAATGTACATAATCTATGTATCAAAAAAATGGCAAAATAAATTCTATTCTATTCTATTCTATTCTATTCATCATACAGGGTGATCATCAGAGGCGTGTAAACTAACATGTTTTATATAAACTATATTTTATTATAAAAGTGCAAAATGTTACAAAGGCTTTTGACTAAGAACACAAAGATACAAAAATATACATTAGGGTAGGCCGAAAAACATGAAAATTTTAATTTGCAAATGATATAGTTTATAATTTGTTGCTATGTATCTAAAACTAATTCGGCTAAATTTTTAGCCAAACCAGTTAATATCTAGCCGCCCCTCACGGCCTTGAAAATGAAGGAATAGGCCGATTTTTCGATTTTTAACATTTTTCAAATTGACGCGACGTTTGAAATTTTTTTATGACTCTTTATTAATGTCTAAGCGTGTGTGGCAAAAGTTTTCCGAATAAAATATTTTTCAGTTCCAGGGAAATTAGTAATGTCATCTTATTTTCATCAAATTCTATTATTTAGTGAAAAATTTCTAATTTGCATGGAAGTAAAAAATATTTTATTCAAAAAACTTTTGTCACACACGTTTAGACATTAATAAAGAATCATAAAAATATTTCAAACGTCAATTTGAAAAATGTTAAAAACCAAAAAACCGGCATTTTCCTTTATTTTCAAGGCCGTGAGGGGCCGGCTAGATATTAACCGATTTGGCTAAAAATTTAGCCGAATTAATTTTAGATATATAGCAAACAAATCATGGACTATATCATTTGCAAATTCAAATTTTCATGTTTTTCGGCTCATCCTAATATACACTTCTGTGCAATAAAATCCCGTATACTTGAAAAGTCAAGTAATCCAGTTTTTACTAATATTAAGCAGGGCCGTATCCAGCTTTGGCGGGCCCCGGGCAAAGTAAATCTTCCGGACCCCCCTTTTGGAAAGGATTAAATAAATTGAAAGGATTAATTTTTATTTTTTTGCAGGCCCGGGCCCCCCTTATAGGGCCAAGCCCCAGGCAAATGACCCGAGAAAACCGGTCTGAGTACCCCTGATATTAAGTGATGTGAATCAGTCTTTTTGGAATTTAGATTTTTTATTATCATATAGGTTATAAAAAAGTGACATTGATTGTGAAATGTCATAAGTAAGGTATTTGGAAAAATGTTAATGATTTAATGATTTCGATTTACAACAAATGTAAAAACTGACGTTGAAAAATTGTGTGCGAAATAAGGCCAGATTTTGAAAGCTCAAAACATTAAAAAGCGGTTTTCTGCATAGCTGTTCTACACGTGTCTGCCTGTGATAATTTTACTTCCATATCCGGTGGAAATATATTAAGCTACCATTACCCATAATACGCCACGCTACACCAGGGCCTTACATGCTTATCCATGCCCAAAAATTAACAGAAAATCGCCCGGACCTGTTCCGCGGAGACACATAGCGTTCGTGAAACTTGGTGTTTGCAGGACGGTAGGTACACCCGAATATGTTCGTCATTACAAGACTGAAAAACTTTTTCATCTGTAAATACAACATTGTTCCAAAACTCCAATTTAAACAAAACAGAATGCGGGCTTGCTTATGTTCTTCTGTTAATATGATCTTCTTGGCATTTACACAGTTTTTTAATTCCGATTTTCCTATCCTTTGGCAGTGATTCTTGTAGCAAATTTTGTCAGCTTCAATTTTGTATAGGCTGGTCAAGCCGCTACGACGCTAGTGGGCTTATGTACAAATTTATGATGTTTAGTGATAAACAAGTTTCTATTAACCAAGCTACTAGGTTGTTATTTTTTAATAGTTTTTACTTAGTACGGTATATTTCGTAACGTAAACTTGTGTTACTCCAGTAAAAGTTTGACAGCAAGGTGAGGTCAAAACATTTTTATTACCATTTTGTTTTTCAATTTCATTAGTCATTTAATAGTCCAATTTTATGAAATAATTTCAATGTTTATAGTAAAATAGGGTAGGAAGTTTGCTTCCATCTGTTTATTTGGTTGGGGAATTGCCTTTATTTTCCCTCAGCTGTTGTGAGTAGTTTGCTGTAAATATCTGATTTTGTTTTACATAATTTTTTAGTCATTGTTTATCTCATGCTCAATAAAATTTTCTGATCACTGGTATTCTTTGAAAAACCATATTTTGTATTTGCAGTGTAATTTATATTTTGTCCATCTTTCATGAACCAAATCATTGAAAAACTGTAACTTCGAATTTCAAATTTATTATTTCAGATTTAATTGGCCTAACTTTCACTGGGATCTTGATAATTGACCAACTAAGCTAGGTCATTATTTCTTGTTTTTCTCTAGTTTTTACGAAATTGTTTATCAGGTTGTCGCTTCTTTGCCATTAGAAGTAATAACAATGTATACGATGTAATAGCAAATCCACCAGAAGTAGATTTATATCTTAATTAAAAAAAAAAACATTAATCGCGAGACTAACTTCTAGTGAAGAGAAGCGTCTCGACGATTTATTATCAGGTTCACAAATGGGGGACCTCAAGCCATCGAATTTTTACCGATCAATGTTAAATGTCGCTGGAGGCTCCCATATGGTCAGCCAGGAACTTTTGATTAAACTTTGGAAGAGACACTTACCTTCTACTATTTACATTGCTATTACTGCTTCGGGTAAAACCGACATTAAGGAGATTGCTGACATTGGTATTCCAATCATCGGAGCTGAATTTTTGTCTCATTATGGATTAATAGTAAATCTTAAAAAATCACGTTTAATTGATGGTATGACTAACTTATCAATAAGTTGTTTAATTAAAAATAGTCCTTTTGACTCTTTTAAATTACTTCCTTTATCAAATGAATACAACAAATTGCTTTTACAGTTTTCTAACTTAATTAGTTCTCTAAATTATAATTTAACTGTCAAACATTCAGTTGTTCATCATATTGTTACTGAAGGACATCTACCCTTTTGTCGTCCACGTAGACTAAACAATGTAAAGTTCAAAATAGCTCAAAACGAATTTAATAATATGGTTGAGTTGGGTATATGTAAACCTTCGTCTTCCTCCGTATTTTCACCACTTCATATGGTAGCTACAAAAGAGCAAAATGACTGGAGACCGTGCGGAGATTATCGACAACTAAATACTGTTAGAGTTCCCGACAGATATCCATTACCCCATCTAGACGATTTCAACTATCGATTATATGGCAGTACTATTTTCTCGAAAATAGATTTAGTTCGAGCTTATCATCAAGTACCAGTTGCAGAGAGTGATATTTTCTAAACAGCAATTACTACGCCTTTGGTTTATTCGAATTTTCTCGGATGCCTTTCGGCCTGCGTAATGCTGGGCAAACCTTCCAAAGATTTATGGACGAAGTCCTTTCCGGTTTGCCTTTCATCTTCGTTTATTTAGACGATATTTTAGTTGCAAGTAATTCAAAAACGCAACATTTAGAACATTTAAATCTTGTTTTTGAACGGTTAGACCAATATGGTATAAATATTAAACCGTCTAAATGTATTTTTGGAACTGATGGTTTGACCTTTTTGGGACATCATATTTCTTCACAAGGTATATTGCCTTCTTCTGAAAGAGTCGATGCCATCAATAATTTCCCCTTACCAACTACACTTAAGCAACTACAGCGTTTTATCGGTATGGTAAACTTTTATCATCGTTTCGTACCTAACTTCGCTTTACATTTCTTCTGTACAAATCTTTCTCATAATAAAATTACGAAAATAGATGATTTTCCTATTGACTGTATGAACAGTTTCTTAAAAGCTAAAAGCGCTATTGTCGATGCAGTTATTTTAGCTCATCCTTGTTGTAATGATGATACATTATCTCTTACAGTTGATTGTCCACATGTTTCTATGGGAGCAGTTTTAGAGCAACGAGATAGCAAAGAAATGTTTTCTCCTTTAGCTTTCTTTTCGCGTAAACTCACCATGACAGAGACGAAATACTCAGTTTTTGTCAAGGAACTCTTATCCTTGTACTCTGCTATTAAGCATTTTATCAATGCTTTATTTACGAAAGCTGAAAGATCTCCGAGACAAATACGCCATTTAGAATATATTGCTCAATTTGGTTGTGAAATTAAACATATTAAAGGAAGTGAAAATGTCACGGATACCTTGTCACGTATTTATGACACATCTTCTTTAGAGCAATGTATTTCACCAATTCAAACAGGAAAATCTCCTTTATATAACGTTAATTTTGGTTTGAAATTATTAAGCCAAGCACAAGAAAAAGATTCTGACCTTGAGCACTTACTGTCAAATCAATCTTCAAATTCTAAACATACTTTCGATTTGAAAAGAATTAAAATTCCAGATTTGGATGAATTTCTTTGGTGCGATGTTTCTCGTCCAAAACTACGACCTTACGTTCCAATCATTTACAGAAGAATGATATTTGATATATTTCATGGTCTTTCTCATCCTGGAAATAAAGCTGCTAGAACTTTAGTATCTAATAATTATTTTTGGCCGAAAATGTCTACTGATTGCAATTTGTGGGCCAAATCGTGCGTTAGCTGTCAGACTTGTAAAGTCACACGTCACTTAAGAAGCTCGCTAGGAAATTTCGAAATTCCTAAATGCAGATTCGATCATATACATATAGATTTAGTAGGACCATTACCTCCTTCCAAAGGTTGTTCTTACATCCTCACAGTGATCGAACGTTTTACTAGATGACCAGAAGCTTATCCTCTGCGTGCTATAACTGCAGAAACTGTAGCACGCACATTATTTCAAAATTTTGTGTGTCGCTACGGTGTTCCCTTAACCGTGACCACTGACCAGGGAGTTCAATTCGAATCCAAATTATTTAGCGAATTTTCAAAATTATTGGGTTTTCATAGATTTCGTACCACTACTTTTCACCCACAAAGTAATGGATTAATTGAACGTTTTCACCGTACTCTTAAAGCCGCATTAACAGCTAGGGCTAATACGTCGCATTGGGTAGACGAACTTCCGATTGTATTATTAGCTCTCAGATCGACTCCCAAAGAAGATCTGCAATGCTCTTCTGCCGAATAATGTATGATCAAACTCTACGGTTACCTGGCGAATTTTTCATTAAATCATATGATACACCAGACATACCTTTATTCATTGCCAATTTACGCAATTACTTTAACAATTTAAAATTTGTTTCTCCAGTTCCTCATGTTAATTATAAAACATTTGTTAATCCTGAGATTTCCAAATGTGATTTTATATTTGTTCGTAAAGAATATTATAAACGTACATTTACTCCACTGTACGAGGGTCCATTTAAAGTTTTATCCCGTACAGACAAGTTAATTACTTTTAATAAAGCAATGTTGACAGAGTCAAACCTGCTTTTTTATTAGTTGACAGATGTGATATTCCGCCAACCCATATTAAGAAAGTACGTTCTGCCATCCATGCCTTAATTAATTGATTGTTCTTTTTGCTAACGGGGGGGGGGGAGGTTGGAACTCGCTCGCCAGTGAAGATCCTACCAAGTTACCGATCCGAAGAGTAACCTAGGATATCAAAAACAGAAGAACAATAATAATATATATATATTTTTAAATATCGAATGTTTATGTATCCGGTTAAAGAACTTATATCTAGATACATAACAGGCTATCTTTTCACTATATACCTTGTTTGTTCCTAACATAGTCACATTATATGTCCATTAAGAAGAATAGATGATAATCACATCCCATGGGCAACAGTGGCGTTGTGTGTGTAGAATGGTAAATATTTTCATTAAAATGAATTATTGCAATTCCTGCATTAAGATAATACAGTAAGATAAATATGTATTGAAAGGATATTAAAATTTAATTGCTATTCACTTTATAACTGTAAACTGAACTTCATCATGTTACGACTATGGAACGATCGATTTTCTTCTTTTCTAAATTGCTTTCTGCAAACGGCACAGCACAACCATTTTGCACTAAATATATTATCACTAAACTATGTAAATATGAATAGAGAATATTATTTAGGTATTAAGCAAATCACCAACTTAAAATAAAAAGACTTCTTCACCACATTTTGATCGAGAAACACGAAAAGCACTTATTAACATTAATGGCGGACACTGTCAAAAGTGTCAAACTGAGATTATGATAATCGAACTTACAGATCGTGCCCGAATCGATCGCGAATAGATCGACTAGCCAATCAAGAACTTATGGGCAGAAGTGCCTTAGAGTGTAACTAACTCAGCAACATACAAATTAGTACAATTATGTATGTAGATATAAGTTCTTTAATCGGAGGTATATGTATATATAAAATGAAACTGAAATTATTTCTGATTTTCAATATACTCTTATAAATCCATTTATGATTTATTTTAAATTATATAAAAATTATAGTGAAAACCACTATAAATTGTATTGTTTGTACCATCATATCTATTAAAGAATTACGACTAGAAGAACGAGTTCTTGGTCTAGAACCGCCTGAAAATTGACAATTACAAACTGATGTGGAGGCAGGAGGATCAACAGATTTTGAAGCAATTTGTGTTTGGATACAATGAAGCTGAGAGCTAAAAACTTCTTGTCGTTGAAAAACTTGATCTAAAGAATTTTCAAAATCAGTCGTCAATTTTTCAAATGCCATAACTAAATCTGAAATAGAAGATTTAGATTCTGTCTTCAATGTAGAAATTGATGAATTTATTTGTGAATTGGGTAAATTCACAGACGCCAACATGGAGCCTTGGCACGACTCCCAGATCCGGTCTGCAATGTCAGCAATCTCCTTAATATCGGTTTTACCCGAGGCAGTAATAGCAATGTAAATAGTAGAAGGTAAGAGTCTCCTCCAAAGCTCAATCAAAAGTTCCTGGCTGACCATATGGGAGCCTCCAGCGATATTTAACATTGATCGGTAAAAATCCGATAGCTTGAGGTCCCCCATTTGCGAACCTGATAATAAATCGTCGAGACGCTTCTCTTCACTAGAAGTTAGTCTCGCGATTAATATTTATTTTAAATTAAGATATAAATCTTCTTCTGGTGGATTTGCTATTACATCGTATACATTGGTTATTACTTCTAATGGTAAAGAAGCGACAACCTGATCATACTTTCGTCTATCATTAACAATCCGCGATACAGCAAACTGCGATTCTACTTGAGTGAACCAGATCTCGGGTTTTGAAACCCAAAATGGAGGTAGTTTGACAGACGTAATGTATTGACTATGAGGTAACGCGATTGGATTATCAATTGGAATATCACTTGTTCCATGTGCCATAATTAATGAACTGTTATCTTCGCTAACGAAGGAAAAGTGAAAAACAACTCACTTACCGTATAATCTGTCGGTAAAAATGTCCAAAGGAAGGTTATATTCTGGAGATGACTAAATTCGACGGTGGTTTCGAAAAGTACAGTTGGCTCAGGGCTAGGATCTGGCAAGGCACGGATCCTAGCCCGGAGCCAGCCAGACAACCACGGCAAACATCGCCGAGGTGGGTGTGAGACTGGGCGGGGTAGGTCCGGTTCGGCTTGGAAGTAAATTCGAGGGGGGCTAGAAGCTCCTCTCTGCCACGGGCAGACTTAAAAACCAGATTAAAATTTTTGATGTGTCCACATGGACCTAAAAGTAGCTTAAAAATAAACACAACACTGAGAACACTAAAATCGTAAACGAGCGCACTTTGTAATTTTGATTGTTGATAAGTCTAGGTCTGGTTTAATACCTCCCTGACTTCTCACCTTGGGTAGGGGCTTAATAAAATGAGACTTTGATTCACATTTCGGCATTAAGCAATATTTAATTAAAGATTTATTCATTTTAAATCAAAGGGTATGACAAAGGACCACACGTTTTAAACGGAAAATGGTTCCCAGCTGTTTTGTGTCTAATTGCCCCAGTTCAAGTGGTGCTGATCGAAAGTTCTCATGGGTATAACCCTCGAAAATTGCTCAATTTTTTTTTCTAATTTACCTAGATATTTTTAAAGTTAAAAATACCACTATTGTCTTCAAAACAAGCGGCAGTTTCTAAATCCAGAAAGGCGATGGTGCCAATGGTACATATTTATTTATTAGAAAAACTACGAAACTGCAGAAAATCAGGAATAATTGAGCTCAAGCTAGTGTTTCTGTGTTGTGGCACACTCTGTGTCCGTTCTAGCATTTGGTTTTACGAACACGAGGACCGATGTATTGACCGCACTAATATTTAGATGAGTTTCTGATTTTTGAAAGAAGGAACCGATATCTTTGTTACTTTTATTCATCATATCTAATCACTGACTTGGATCGAAAGAAAGGTACAGCTAGCTGTGTGTCATCGGCATATAAATGCATTTGGCAGTGCTTAACAGATTTTTAAACTTCCGATGTATATAATGTGTACAACAAGTGGCCTAATCAATATTGATTCCTACGGAACACCAGACAATACATCAAGAGGGACAGAGACATTATCATCAATTTTTACTGTTTGAGTTCCGCCCGTCAAATAGCTGCAAAAAAGTTAACCGCTTCATTATTTACATCAATGAGCACATCTAAGAGAATTTTGTGATTTATAGTGTTAAATTATTTTGAAAAGTCAATGTAATTTTTTTCATCTAACCCTATCAATATATGCTCAGCAGGGTTGTCTCACAACTGTGTAATGGGCAGAATCTTGATTGTATATTAGGTAGGTAATAAATCAAATAGTATTTGAAAATAACAAACTTCTGGAAATCTAAAAATTAATATTTATTTAAAAATCATAATATGTTTATTAAAAGGTTAAATGCACGTTTGATATAATGCAAATAAAATTATTGTCTAAGCAAATCATATTTTATTTAAAACGGAAAATTCCAAATCCTTGGAATTATTTCTTACTGCAACTATATCCAAGCTGTTTACATTTTTCACACAACTCCTGAGGATGGGGCTTTAACGGATTTGATTTATCCAGATTTCCTGGCTTTTCCAGAGGCCTCTGAAATATAAAATAAAATTAGATTTAAAACATAGGCTATCTGAATTCATAATGACGTAACAGCATAATTTTTGTCAAAAGTATCGTGTGGGTTAATAATATTTCTGGAATGGATAAAAATAGAAATAAAATAATTAAAACAAAATTGTTTAAATACGCTTTTATCATAACGTCTATCTGACGAACCAACTAAAAAGGAAAAAATTTGTTTAGAAGGGGATTAAAACGGCATACAGAGTTACAAGGAAAATTATACCGTTCATACTCGCAAAGACAATAAAACTGAAGCAGCGATATAAAATGTCAACATTACTAGGAGGCAAAACAACTACAAAAAGGATCAGCCACCCCCTCTACCACCCCCACGCCATTATTAAAGAGGTAAGAAAATAAAGCTGTGATTTAAAGTGTGCACAAGAACTATAGGCCTTAATTTTGAAAAATTTGATATTCTAATTTTAAAATCTCAAAATTGATGGTGAAAGTAAGAAGTTACCTGTCTATGGGGACAAACCATAATATGACACTTCTGGCACTCTTGACCCATGTTTCTCCAAGAATTTGCAGACATCCACGTCCTGTTGCAGTTTGGGCACTTATATTCCCCAAAACATCTTTTATCTGATGACCGGTTCATAATCTAAATAAAATAAAAATATAAATTGAGACGCCCCGTATCTAGGTCGTCTATTTGTGAAAGAATTCCCTAAGTTATTAATTAAATTTTACTTATTTTTGGATATTAAATAAAACTAAATTGCCGCCTAAAAATTAGAAACCATTTCGCTTTATAATTTTTCGCTATAAAACTTCAGTTCTATTAAATATGCTAATTACGGTTCCATAATATTTAAAATAATTTTATTCCTATATAGAAATCGTTTTGAATATTTCTTTTAAACGCAGTTTCGTGCCTCGAAAGTCACAGATTTTATGGTGTTAAAATAAACATATTAAAGTAATGGACTAGCCACGTTTACATCAGGGTAACGAGAACAAAGAACGGGCCATATCAGCATCCGCAGAGATATTACCTAACTCACTTACTCTTTCATATCAAATAGATATGTTCTCTTAAACAACGCTGAGGAAATTTTGTATAAATAGGGACCACAAATTGGTCTCTTGGTCAGTTAGATCAAACCAAGCAACTATTTAGAACTATCTACTTATGCTTAACCTGGTCCTAACTGTCAAACATTTTGCACCCAACAAGAAACTTAGTCTTTATAGACCTATTTTTCTGTTGAGCGCTAGAAAATAGAAACTTAGTCTAGGAGCACGCTTCGGCGTCTTCATAGACCTATTTTTCTCGAATACACCCGGACTTAGTCTGGATACTGGGGGAGAAGAAATACTGGTAGTATAACAATGTATCAAATAATATTTATTTAAATATCAGTAAAGTAAACGACTTTTATATCCTCGGCATCGCGATTGCGACAATGCTGTGGTACCTTTTGATTAGCTAATTTATTTGGAATTATTCTATATTGGTTTATTTCACCGTATAATTAATTATATTCAGAATTAACTTACTATTTTATTCGATTTATAAATGGGAAGTTTTCTTTGGTTTTTAAAATCTGATCACAACGATTGTTGTTATAGTCCGGGCAATATTCAGCTTAGCTATACAAACGCTATTTGCACATCCGTGATGTTGTAGCTTTAGACTTGGCAATTATTTACTTTTGCAGGATTCTGCTTTACAGAGTTCTTAATTGTCATCTCTGTGGTTATAACTGGAACATATCTGTTATTTACATATGATAAGATCTGAACACAGCTCTTTGTTATCAATTATATTTTCGAATATTTTCGAAAGACAATCACAAGATTTTGTTGGTTGTCATCTCATCTAGAAATACATCAGGTGTTAAATTTGAGATCCATTGATCTCGGCCAAGTACAATTGTAACTAGCCATACTACGAATCTTCGAAACACCGAAACAAACCTACGTCAGTTGACGTGACAGTTAAACGGGATTTTGTTGATTGTCTTTTTATCACAATATCACTACTGGGAGATTTCCCGAGTTTTGTGTCAGATTTTACGTATGTCCGACTCCAACTATAAATATTTCACGAGTAATGACTATTGTCATTGTAAACAATTTATTTTATTGTTTGCATAGCTGACCTGACTATTCTATGGAAGTAATAGTGATGATTCTTCACAAAGAATACTTTCCATTATTTTTCTATGTGGCTGTTGCCCCAACGAATACTTAATTTAAACTTATAGTAAATTATTGTGACTATTGTCCCAACTTATTTTTGTATTATTTTCATGTAAAATGTGGCAGTTGCCCAACAAATGTGTAATCTATACCAATGAATAGGACGATTGTCTTAAAATAAATGTATTAAAACACTTTCGGTATTTTCTTTCAATATTATACTTTTTCAGGAATAACAAATTAAATAAAATTATAATTCTTTAGACAAATAAATGAAATATCAATGCAATTATAATCACAGTGAAATCTTTAATAAGTAAAATACAAACAAATAAAAGGTATCAAAAGTAAAGAGAATTAATAAATTAACGTTTCCAAAATTAAGGTAAATAAATTAAATCAGTAAACAGAAACAAGTAATATCAAACTTTAAAAAGAACCTGTTCAATAAAATTACTATCACAACGTAAATTTGGGTCCTAACTAAACAAAAATAGACGATCACGTAAAAGCTGGAATTGTTATGTTTTTCCTTTTTTTATCAAAAAGGGGAAAAATATACAAGACCTAGATACAAACCTCTTCAAAATACAAAAATAATCTTTTAATCAGGAACTTATGTTTATAGTAAAAACTAAAAGTACTAGACTTCTAACTCATTATAGGAGTACAAACAGTATATCGATACCAGTAGGTGTCGATTATATTTGTAATTTTAATCGTCTTCTGATGATGCCATCTTGATTGTGTGTTTGTAGAATCTTATCAGAAGTTACCCTAAGCAGTTTTTTACATATATTTATTTTATTTTCTTGGGATGTTTTGTAACTTTTATGTTTACTATTCGATTTTTTAAAACACAATACAATTCTTCATCTAGTTAACACTAATTTACTGTCCCAATTTCAATACAATCGTGCTTACAAAAAAAACTGACAGATGGACATTTTGAAAGCTCTATAAAATTCAGTGACTAACAGAATATGAAACTCTCTACAAGGAATATTTACGATATTAGAAATATGTCGGTCAAATGCAATATACCCTTCGTTTTCGCATTTGCGAAGAGTATAATTAATAATAGCTGGAACACAGACAGGGAAAATGCCTGCCTCCTACCGTCATTAGATTAGAATATTATAAAACTGTTAATAGTATTTAGGTACCTGCCGGAAATTACTTTAAAACAAGCTAGCAAGCTATCGACATCTTCGGGACTAATACGATTTAGAAAGATATGCTACTTTTGGTAGTATCTAACAGATGGCGGAAGGTGGAATACCACAGATGGCATTCACATAGTACAGCACTTATAATTCACTGATACCGATATCGACTAAAAAGTATCGATGCCGATATCATATCAAAGGAAAAATATTGAGTACAAAATTATTTGGTGTCGAATGAAAAGTATAGATACCGGTATCTTATCGAAAGTATTACTCCAGTCAAATTGTGTTTTTACCAGGAAAGTTGTGGGGTAGTTTTGATATATTCCATTCTATATGTTTTTTGGGGTGCCAAATCCGAATCTGAGGTTTGCTAACAAAATTTCGTGACGCAACATTGAAAAAAATTCAAAAAAAAAGGTAAAAAATCTTATTTTTTGCGGTCTTTTGCTTATAACTCGAAAGCTATCAACTTTTCGTAAATGAAAGTACATAAAATTTCCCACAAATTCCACTATTTAAATTTTTTCTTCGACAAACCGTTCGGTCTCAAGCACTAGTTGAAAATTGACGTATTTCGTCTGAAAGATGTGATGGCCAGTGTGTTTGTTTGGTAGGAGAGAGGGGAGGACCTCTTGTGAACAATACAAGGTGCCTCGAGAATGGGAACGCAGGTATACGGTGACGTAGTTGGCCTTGGCTCGTCTGTGAAGGAGTCGAATGGAGGGAAAGAAGGCTTTTAAACTAGACGGGGTAGTTATAAACTCATTTGGGGAGGCCGGGAGAGAATAAATAAAATGAAAAGACGTACAAGACAGAATTATATTTCCACAGAATTATAATTTATAATTTATAACTGTCCCGTCTGGTTTAAAAGCCTTCGTTCCCTCCATTCGACTCCTTCACAGATGAGCCAAGGCCAACTACGTCACCGTCACCTGCTCGGTCAAGCGCACGGTTAAATGCATACTACGGAACTTCTAAAAATTCTTAGCTGTTCTAACAAGTAAAATAAAGCTTTTTTTCTCTTTCTGATTACATATTTTTAACATTTTTCTTAGTGACTAAGAGGATAAATAGTAAGTCTGGAGGGAAAATTTATAATTATGAACGGATACACAGACACCACACATAGTCGCTAAATCGCTCTCATGAATTTTTACGTGCCTTTACTGTATTGTATTTATTACAGATACACCTATCCACATTTCAGCTATATCCATTGAATTCCTTATACATTTGTTAATGTAGTGAAGAAGCTCCAGAATTTATATTCAAAACAATCAAAGATATTTTTATAGTTATAAGGATAAGATCGTGACAATCGCAATTTCTTATCATGATATGAATAATCATATTTTCGAAAAAATCCATAAAAGTAAACGAATTTGTGTTTGAACATTTGAAAAGTATACATTTTTTCCGAAATAGTGATATTTTATTTTTTCAATGTGTCAATATCTCGGCAAGTTACAGCCTCCAATATATATATTGATCAAGAAAATCATCAAGCAATTAAATTAAAATGATTTGAGATGTACTTTTTTTTGAATCCACGTTACTACAACTTAATAAACCATATTAATCATGAAGCGTACGTACTTTTTAATAGTTCTCAATGAAGAAAGAATTTTTTTGAAGGGCTTTCATTTTTTTCTATATTTTTTATTGCGACGATTGAGTTCGGGCGTGATAATATATATAAGTATATTTTTCCTATCCATCATTTGCTTGTTTTGTTTACAACAAAAAAGCATCAGAAAGCTACAATTCCCATCTTTTAAATGTAAATGAACCAACACTCATATAGATTGAAGAAATTTTGATTTAGTGACATGCAATTCAATGCGTTGGTGTCACAGTCATGCGTATTCAAGCGCGCGCACGCATATATCTCGCTTCGAGTTATAACGTTACACTTGACTATTTTTTTCCGGGAAAACCGTGGCTTTAGCGATAAATTTTGTTAGCACATTTTTTGTTCGTAAATACGTGATCTATCCATTTGTATTTTTTGTTTTTTCCTAGCTTGACTTAATTTCAAAATTTTGAAAAAAATGGATGAAAAAAAATTTTTTTTCACTTTTTTTTTATGTTCTGCATCCGAGCGAAATGTAAACTTTTCAGGATATTGTTCTACTTTCACGAACTCATTAAAAAAAAGTTTACACAGTTTGCAACTTTTTGTGGGTAAATACCTTCATCGGCTGGGTTAACTAGCGCTTGAGACCGAACGGTTCGTCGGAGAAAAAATCTAAATAGTGAAGTTTGTGGGAAATTTTATGTACTTTCATTTTGAATAGAAAAGTTGATAGCTTTCGAGTTAAAAGCAGAAGACCGATAAAAAATAAGATTTTTTTCCAATGTTGCGTCACGAAATTTTTTTAGCAAACCGCAGATTCGGATTCAGCACCCCAAAAAACGTGTAGAATGGAAGAAACCAAAACTGCCCCACAATTTTCCCACTAGGGGCCCTGTTGAGCACGAATTCATTCACTGCATTATGTCGGAACGTCCCTATTACGCTACCAGTGAGTTCTCTCTCATTTAAAGTTTGGAGGGAAAAGAAAGCGCCTATTATTCTTTCACCTAAAATTCCGCACCACACGTTCACAAAAGATAAAAAATTGTCTCGAATGAAGTAAAAAATTATTTTGAGGTTTTTGGTTTTTGTACACCCACTAAATCACATTTTTTTTTTTCATCCTCTTTCATAATAATAATAATAGAGTGAGGGTGTTAATGGGGTTGGCTAATGCCAAAAATTTTTTGAGACCTTAGCTTATATATATACTAAATACCAAATTTATGGACTCTTACCTGCTTGATTTACCTATTTACCCCCATTTACCCCAATTTACCCCCCAATCCTTGGACGAAATAAGATGATAATATAATCCAATCCTTGGACGAAATAAGATGAAAATATAATCTAGTTCCAGATCCCGTTAAAGTACATATAGTACACGGAAATTAGCAAAAATAGAAGAAAAAAATTATAATAAGCTGATATTTTCAGAAGCGACAGTTGATAAGGTAGGAATACAGGATCAAAAAGTTCCCATCCCCAACTGGTGAGCTTCATTCCTTTTTCACCCTTATAATGACACCGTGCTGGTTTTTCAATATTTTGGAAATGTGATGTTCTACGACAAAACTAGGGGCATTGAAAAATATTGAGAATTATATTTTCTATAAAACATGTCTTATAGGTCGTTTGCAGATTATTAAGGGTGTTTACTAGGGATTGCAATTTACCGGACGTTTTAATAACCGGTAAATCGGTAAATAAAAATGTAAATAACCGGTTAATCGGTATTTACCGGTAATTTTTAGAATGAATGGTTAAGGTGGCGAAAATGGCAATTGTCTTTTTCCATGTACAAAATTATCTAAATTTAACAAAAAACATTTTTATATACGTATAATTAATATAATTACGCTTTGAGAAACATATTTTTTCCAAATTGAAATTCGCTTACAGTTGATTGAAAAAATTATGCAGTTTTCCGAAAGACATATCTAGAGAATGTAAATCAAAATTTTGTGATTCACTCATATTTTCTTTAGTTGATTGTGGTGATATTGTATATGGAAAGTTATTATCGGCGACAGCAAAAAAGAAAATTCAAAAACCTCAAAATTCTGTATGAGTTATATTTACAGTATCCCATATAGACAACATATATCACCACATCTAAATAAACACACCATATTAACCATGGAAAACCGTAGACGTTTACACATGCTCACACTTATTTGGAGAATAATTCATAATGACGAACCTCAGTACTTAAGAAATAAGTTAATTTCACGAGATCACTTGCATAATATAAGATACATACAAAATTTTTTGGTGCCTCAGCATGAAACTGAGATTTTTCAAAGATCATTTACGTATTTTGCATCTCATCTTTGGAATGAACTTCCAAATGGATATAAACAATATAAATAAAAAAAAAAAATTATTAAAGTTGTCAAAAATTACATTTTGGCTGATCAGAAGCAGGAGACTTGATGCTGCGTTGTGGATGCGCGTATATCTCTTTTTCTTTTTCTGATATAATTTTATTTACTTTTAACCTTTTTGTTTCGCTTCGTGGGTCTGCCCGTTCCCCTTGTCTGCTCGCATGTCTGAGTGCTGCTGTTGTTATTATTATTATTATTATTATTATTATTATTATTATTATTATAAAATATGACATTTGTTAGATTATTACAATTCATTACTGAATATTAACAAATAAAATAATAATTATTTTTTTCTTGAAATTTTAGATTTATATGTATTAATATTTTTTTATAATCTTTTTATAATCTTAGATTTAGGTTTTGGGCAAATGGAACAGTTCAATTTGTACCATTTTTACTTTGAGTAAAATAAATGTATTATTATTATTATTATTATAATGAACAAACAAAAGGTTTTTTATCAAAAGGAAAAAATATAAATGAAATAAATTTAAATAAATAATTATTCTGTAAATAACAAAAATTACAAATATAAACTCAAATAGGGCATTTACTGAATACCTAATCTAAAAATACAATATTTTTAATAATAGCCCATTAAAAGGACTAGTTTTTCAAAGCTGTTTCTGTTAGTCGTCTGATATTTGTACATAGAATACCACCAACTGAAAATGCCCTTCCTCTATCGATATTGGTAGGTCGATAAGTTAATAAGAATTGGTAATAACATTCTTCTAAATGTTTTCCACGGATTTTAAGGCAGTGAAATATTCAATTTCCTGTCGCAAGATATTGTCAATGTCTCTCTAACTTGTATTTCTTAGGGCTTGATGTTTGGGTTTTACTTACTTAATAATAATAATAATAATATAATATTATTTATTTATTGTTAAAAGTGCTCAGTGTTGGGACAGTCACTCTATATTTAGAGAATACTAGTCACTGACATAAATAGAAACGTTGAATATGTGACATATCGTGAGTTCAGACTTTACCGAAATAACCGGTAAAAAATTTAAATAACCGGTAATTATCGTCATGTGTTTTTTGTCCTGTTTACCGGTTAACCGGTTAACCGGTAATGCAATCCCTAGTGTTTACGTTAATCGACGGCAAACTCGGGGGTAGGTAACAAAAACGCTTTTGGATGGAAACACAATATTTATCCAGCCTTGTAATATTCTTTGTAGCATTCGGTTTCAACAACTTTTTATAAATTATATAGAATTGAATTAAACTAAATCCACTAAAGGCTTTAAAATTCTTGCTCAAATTCAATTTCGTCGGTCCGTTCCGCATTAAAGCATGCTTTTCCGTGACAGTTCATACACATAGCCGAACATTTTAAACCAACCTTTAAACATCCGCATCGCTTTATATAGTGCAAGAGCAAATATTTCCCCAGCCTCAGTAATATCCTGTTTTGTAGCATTTGGTTTGTTGAAGGTTTTAACAACTTGTTTTGTTTTCGAGTTTAATAATAAATTTATAGTTTGGAGTTTGCCTTTTCCAAAAAAAGCAGACGTTGTGTCACTACCACTAAATGCATGAGCAAAAAGAACTGTTTTTGTTGAGTCCTTAAGGACATTTGACAACTGTAAATCTTTAGAGCTATAAACTCTTGCTTTTATATTACCTTACGCCTCTCTTAGTAGTCTAATATCCTTTTCAGTTGGCGTTAGGGCAATAATTAAGATAAGAAGATCAACATCTTGTCCTACAATTACGACCGGTTAGGATTTAAAACTTTTTTGAATAGCAGTTTGAACTATAACTGTATCAGCATCATCATCCGCAGTTACAGTTTGTATCTCTTCATTTTGAAAGGTCTGAACTAGTCGAGAAATTAATTGTTCTTTGTTGGCAAGGTTGCTTAATAATTTTTCTTTAGGGTCTGTAATTGGCGTATTTTGATCAAAAATAACTGTGGGAGATGTTCTTCTTAAAATTCTCTGTTGGCGTTCAATACTTTTTGTGCCGGTAGGATTATTACTGTAACCATCGAATTAATAAGGTGGTTAGGATTGTGTTGGATTATTTGAAATATTATCAGGCTGCGTTATGTTCGATTAAGTACCGTATTCAATATAATCGGACTTTCATTTTTGTTTAACCCTACAGTTTAATAAAAAGTAATAGAAATATCGATACATAACACACAACCTTTCTTGTAGAGAATTTTGTGACAAACCTTTTCCTATACTTATGTTTTTTCCCTAAGATAAAGTGTTTAAAAGATATTGTAAAAATACCAGTGCGGTGTCCCTAAAGGGGGTGAGATAGGGATGGGAACTTTTTTGATATGTATTCTGTATTCTTACACACATAAGCTAACTATTATAGACATTTCAGCTTATTATAATTTTTTTCTTCTATTCCACATAAATTTGCCTAATTTCCGTGTACTAATACTTTTTCCAGAGAACACCGCACAAAACATGACTCCCTGGATTTTTATATGTCTGGATTTTTATATGTTGTAGATTTCGACTTTCTGATCAAAAGCTCTTATGGGCCTAACTTGATTGTATACAAGGTTTCCGAGATACAGCCCAAGAAATGTACAAGAATGACCTCTTATACAATTTAAAAAATTTCGAATTCATGAGTTTTTTCATACATTTCATATTGTGATACGTTCTAATAGCTCTTTATAATATTTTTCACTAAAAACATTTGTCGTTTTAATAAAAATAGCGTAGACAAAAATTAAAATGTTGGCGAAGGTGCTGGGAAATCTATATAAAAATATTCGGTCAAATTGGCTAAAACATTTTTTATATAAAGAATGTATCTTCCTGATCAAAAAAATTTTAATTGAAAAACTTTCGGAAATTGCTCCTTTGACCTCTAATACCCCATCAATAAATTAAAAGTTCGACAAGATACACAATTTTACAAGAATTTATGGTTGTATTTCGGAAACTATGCATAGGATCGAGTTGGGTCCATGAGAACTTTTGATCAGAAAGTCGAAATCTACAACATATAAAAAATTCAGACAATTTAGCTGGGAGCCAATTTCCATATGTTTTGTGCGGGGTTATTTCTAGTCAATATCTTAAACAGTTCCAGAGTAATCGTGCGCACAAAAAAAGTTACAGACAGACAGACAGGAAATTTTTTTCCGCTTAAACTTAAAATCTCGACATTTCATAACATTCTAAACTTATTTAAACAATAAAAATTTTCAAAAACTTTTTTGTCGTTACTATACTTCCACTGGAAGTAATTAGTAATTACAAATTCTGTATCAACTATACAGTACCTACCTATTTACGCAACAAAAATAATAAGAAAATAATAATGTATAGTAGTCTCCATATTATTAATACACATAAAAAAGGCCATAAAAACATCCCATAAGTGTAGCTCATCGATTAGCGGCATGCTCTATTTTTTTTACGGCATGCGTGATTAACAAAGTCGTAAATTTTTATAACCCTCTAAATTTAGACTTTGTGTAGGGACGAATGATGACATAAAATACATTTTTATTTTTTTAGCTAAATAAATTACCCTCAACTGTTTTGTAGTGCCGCCTTTGTTTTTCAGAGACGATATTTTCGACATGGCACGGCGTTAGAAAATTTCTTATCTTTCCGGAATACAAAAACGTCGATCAGCATGCGGCATAAAAAAATAAACAATTAACTGTTTTATAAAATAAAAATAGCATGGGCAGTGGGCGACGCTTTGTTTTACTTTATTGCACGTGCACTTTCTGGCAGTATCGGCTTACATAAAATATTTTATAAGTGTTAAATCCCGATATTAGTGCAGGCGCTGTAGGTATTTGAGTTTGGAAAATATGAGTAACGGAATTTATTGACTGATTCGTATACCTGAGACCCTAGGGTACGAACATGCCTCAACAGAATAAGATGAAAATATAATCTAATTCCACATCACGTTAAAATACATACGTGTACCAAATTTCAAGTCAATATCTTAAACGTTCCAGAGTAATCGTGCGCACAAAAAGTTACAGACACAGACAGAAATTTTTTTCGGTCAAACTTAAAATTTCGACGTTTCATGACATTCTAAGCCTATTTGAACAGTAAAAATGTTCAAAATGTTTTTTGTCGTTACTGTACTTCCACTGGATGTGGAAGTAAAACTGGGAAGACAATCTGAATCAACAGGTAAAGTATAGTACCGAAGTCGTAGATATAATGACGGAAGCGTTTTTGTAAAATATTCCTTGTCACAGTGTACACCACGCCTATGGCTAGCCCCTATTGCTTGACTGAAAATATATCTGTGTACAGAGTTTTTAGTAAAACGTACACGAGGGTCTATTGCCTATGTGTACCTCGATTCACGATATCAGTTGTGCATTCTGGTTTGTTCATGCACTTAATATTTCATTAATGAAGGTGCGTAGAAAATACCGTGCGTGTAGAGATCTGACAACACAGCTGCCGTAAATTCCTCCGTCGGGCGGAGCAGCCCAGCTCTGTTATTTCATTTCAGCCAGCTGGCACGCGCGATGTAATTTTACTCCCTATGCCTAGCGCTCCGCTACACGCACGGTATAAATCTGTTTAAGATGAACTTTTTACTTTAATCAAAATGTAGGTAACATAAATTTAAAGATAAAAGTTGACAAAATGAGTACATAAAGTAACAAAAATAATTTTAACTTTAGCATTGGGCATATTTGCGGTACTTAATATTTTTTGAAGGATGTTTTCTTAGGCTTCGTTGAATAACTTCATATCAGGAAAATTTTTGGCACCACTTAGTATCATGCTCTCTTCAAAGTAATTTAAGAAAATTAGTTTTGTTTCATTATTCATTTTCAAGAGGCTGTACGCTTCAGCCCAGTGGCGCAGGCAGAAAATTCATCTGAGAGGTACAATAGAACCGGCCTCCTCAGAGGATGAGGAAAATTTTCCAGAAAATGGTTGAAAACGAATGTGTATGTAGATTCCTCTATTAGATAATATTGGCATTAATTACAAAATATTTATTTCAAGGGATAATTTAGATACTGCTTTGTACTGCTTCTTTATTTTTTGGCTCATGGAAGATGGCTTGGGGGGGGGGGGGCATGGCTTCCCCCTGGCTGCGCCTTCAGCCACATGTATGTGACGATTATTATGAACATAAGTTACCTGTAATAAAGCACAATAACGCGACATAATATAAAGTGTATAAAAATTACAGTTGCAGTGATTGCAAAATGCACTATAGTCACTTTCAAACCGTTCAAGATTTTATTTCGTTCGCCCTAAAAACCTCTGTCATTAACAAATATTTCATCCGAAAATTCGCATTAATTGTCATTGATTGCTAATAATTTCTTTTCGATATCGTCCATTATTGTGAATTCATCAACACTTACTCACTGATAGAGGTAGGTATAAGTTAACACTGTAAAAATTATATTTATTCTAGCGGCTGGGTACAGATTACAAGACGGCACTGTGGCCGCGTATAATTTACTTTTCGTCATACCTCCCTCGAAAGTATACTCTAATTCCATTGTTTTGTCGATCGTAAGTGACGCTTTGTGTACCAAATACTTGTTGCCATTGGCGACGGGTCGTTATTTTTCATAACGTCTCTTGGGAAAAAAAGTAAATTTGGGAATATTTTTTCTTTAATATAATAGGTATTAAATTAATAGCCGGAGAGCCGGCCGTCGAATATCCTATGTATAAGATACATCAAAAACTTTTTGTGAGTGATTAGTACTACCACAGACCTAAAGGGAGCCACCTTTTATACAAGCTAATTTTGCTCGCATCATGGATTTTTGACCTCACTTCCGGTTACGATTTTTAATGTTTTCTTAAGTCATCAATAGTCCCTTGGGGTAAAGCTTTTACCTCACCGGACCGCAAGACACTTACTCCCCCCATTTTCGAGGGCCCGGAATACGATGGTGACAATATTTTCCGACCCAATGTCCAACCGCTACCTCTAAATCGAAAAAACCACCCCCATTTCCAATTTTCCGGTGCTACGCTTGCGAGGGCTTGCCAGATCTGGTATTTCTTGGTCAGATTGAATAAAATAAGTAAATATTGACCACAGGTGACCTAACCCACACCCGGGGGTTGAAACTACCCCACCACCAATAACTAAATGCCACGAAAACAGCGAAAATCAGCTGTAAAATGGTATACTCCCGTTTTTGAGGGTGAGAAATACGATGGTGATAATATTTCCTAACCTGCCCTTTACCCACTACCCCTAAACCTGAATACCACCCCCTTTTCAAATTTTTCGGTGCTAGGTTGCGAGGGCCTATCGTATCGTTTTTTTTTTTTTGGTCAGTTAGAATAAAATAGTTAAATACTTACGACAAGTGACCTAACCCACCCCCGGGGGTTGAATCTACCCTCATCCCCAATAACTAAATGCCACGAAAACAATGAAAATCAGCTAGAAAGCAGTATACCCCCGTTTACGAAGGCGGGGAATACGATGGTGACAATATCTTTCGACCTAGAATCCAACTAAATCGAAAATACCACCCCTTTTTCCGATTTTTCGGTGCTACGCTTGCGAGGGCTTGTCGGATCGGGTTTTTTTTGGTCAATTTGAATAAAATAAATAAATATTGACCACAGGGGTGACAAAAAAAATTGAATTGTGATTTAGTGTGTGTACAAGAACCAAAATCGCAAAAGGGGATGGGTTTTTTTCGATTTGGGGGTAGTGGGTGAAGGGTAGGTCGAGAAATATTGTCACCATCGTATTCCCCGCCTTCGGAAACGGGGGTATACTGCTTTCCAGCTGATTTTCGTTGTTTTCGTGGCATTTAGTTATTGGGGGTGAGGGTAGTTTCAACCCCCGGGGGTTGGTTAGGTCACCTGTGATAAGTATTTAACTATTTTATTCTAATTGACCAAAAGAACAAACGATACGAGAGGCCCTCGCAAGCCTAGCACCGGAAAATCGGAAAGGGGGTGGTATTCAGGTTTAGGGGTAGTGGGTGAAGGGTAGGTCGGAAAATATTATCACCATCGTATTCCTCTCCCTCGAAAACGGGGGTTTACCGTTTTCCAGCTAATTTTCGCTGTTTTCGTAGCATTTAGTTATTGGGGGTGAGGGTAGTTTCAACCCCCGGGAGTGGGTTAGGTCACCTGTGGTCAATATTTACTTATTTTATTCAATCTGACCAAGAAAAACCAGATCTGGCAAGCCCTCGCAAGCGTAGCACCGGAAAATCAAGAAAATAGGGTGGTTTTTTCGATTAGGGGTAGCGGTTGGACGCTAGGTCGGAAAATATTGTCACCATCGTGTTCCCCGCCCTCGAAAACGGGGGAGTACATGTCTTGCGGTCCGGTGGGGTAAAAGTTTTACCCCAAGGGACCATTGATGACTTAAAAAACATTAAAAGTCGTAACCGGAAGTGAGGTCAAAAAGCCATGACGCGGGCAAAATTAGCTCGTATAAAAGGTGGCTCCCTTTAGGACTGTGGTAGTACTAATCACTCACAAAAAGTTTTTCATGTATCTTATTCATAGGATATTCGACGGCCGGCTCTCCGTCTATAAATGTTGTAACTTTTTTGGGAGTAAATCCAGACAAACCTTGGTTGCTATATTTTCTATATCCGACATTATTTTCAAAAATGTTCAGAGCTATTATTATAATATGATTTAATTTATCTTGACAGTAGTTATCATTTGAATAGAAGTCGCATATTAACCTAACCTCGGCCCTACGGGCCTCGGATTGCAAACTGTATTCTCGACCAAGAAAGTTCACCTTACGACCCTTGGTACATAAATAATTATTAATACGGTTGTGGGCGTGGTCTGCACTGTAACAAAGTGGGCAGATTTCTAAATTCACCGGTGGATCGCACCGGTAAGCAATACCTAACATTATTTGATTGGCTATTTTGAAAAACATAGCCAATCAGCTTCGTGTTTTGTCCACCAGGAGCGTCAATTTAGAAAAGTGCCGAGTACATTTTACGAAAACGTTACACGGAAGGATTACGGCAATAAAAACTTCAGATATCGATAATTACTTTAAACGGACGTACAGGACTGTGCATAAAATTATATCGCATTTATGCAACATTTATTTACTTCTCTTTCAGATCCTGATATCTCTAAAAATTAAATATAAGTAAATTAAATAAAAAATAAATTTATAATTGTTAATATGAGTAGGTATAATTATAAAATCTAACCAGAATTGTTAGGTTACATAGAATACATATGTATATTGAATGGAAAAGAGGTCTACAGACGACCCAACTGTCGGGAGCCAATATTGTCGGTACGCTTTTTCGAATTCCAGCAGACCAGCTCACTTTTACAAATGAGTTCAAAGCATGCCGACAATGTTAGCTCCCGATAGTTGGGTCGTCTGTAGACCCCTAAAGGTTTATACAGACGATCCAACCCACTAACCGACCAACCAACCAACCGACCTTCTCGGTACACTTTGAAGTTTGCCATGAGAACTCGTAAAACTGCTGGAGCCAACAATGTCGGTACGCCTTGAAGACCCTGGAACTCCAGCAGACCAGCTTACTTTTGCGAGTTGTCATAGCAATTTTCAAAGTGTACTGAGAAGGTTGGTTGGTTTGGTCGTCTGTTATGAACTCAGGCCCAAGAAACAGAGGTCTACAGAAGATCGAACTAACCAACCAATTAACCATGTCGGTACGCTTTGAAGTTTGTCAGGCGGACCGTTGGGTCCCGGCACAGTTTGCTGGAGCCAACACTGACGAGGTCAGTTTCAGTCAGGGCCCGACAAGATTCACCATCACAGTTGTCTAATTTCAGAAACATGTTATTATGTCTGAAAGAAATAATGTCTGAATTCATTATTCATTTTACTTCCACATCCACGCAGTAAAGTGGAAGTTTTGTAACAAATTATATGTATGCAGGGTCGTTCCTAGATGCGACACAAAATGTTGCATCTGTAAGACGATGTTTACATAAGGAAATGCTACCTAAGTGATTTCGCGGGAATGGTGCCTCAATGTTTTGGCTAACCAATGGCGCCTGGTGAGATCACATCAGTACCAAGGGACATTTTTATAGATTATTATTTTACGCTTCATACGAGTTGGTCGTGGTTATTATAGTTGTTATATTTTTAAATAAATATTTTTAATTGCTACCGGCGTTGTTTACATAAACTATTAGCTTCAGAAGTAGGATACCCCACGTGTTCTGTGTTCCATTATTTGTGACTTTTCTTGTTGTTTTTACTTGTGTTCAGTGTTCTTGTTTTGGCCTTTAAGATGCCACGACGAAGTCGAACCTCATCAATCCCACGACGTCATTCTACCAAACGCCACCGATATGATCGTTATCGCGAAGAACGCACCCCGCCACAGGTTCGATCGGAAGTTCGCTTGGTGCCAACAACCACAACATGTTGTGCTACCCCTTCAAGTGCAAGTGAAAGTCGTATCCAGTATTTAGAGATAATGATACAACAATTACTGGACCGGGATGCTAGAAACCAACGTGGTAATCTTTTGTCTCCTCGAATTACAGTTCATGCTGATTGTATTCGGGAATTTGCACCAGGAAATCCGCAATTGTCTGCATCGAAGTGGTTAGAAAAGGTAGAGCAGCTGGCGGAAATAAATAGATGGGATGATATTACTAAAATATACCATATGCAGTCGCGACTTACCGGTGTTGCAAAAAGCTGGTATGATAATTTGAAATCGTACAACCACACCTGGGACCAGTGGAAGGATATGATAATAAGAACATTTCCCGAATTTAACGATTATGCATCAACATTGAAAGAAACCATATTTCGCGTGGAGTCATCAAACGAAACGATGACTCAATATTATTTTGCCAAAATGCAACTATTATAGGCTTGCGACATTAAAGGCAAAAATGCCGTATCGCTCCTAATAGATGGGCTACGCGACACAACCTTACAAACAGATGCTAGAGCTGGCCGATTCCAAACACCAGAGGTATTGTATCAAGAATATTTGTCAACGGTTAACGAACAACCGGCAAGTACTAATTCCAGGAGAGATACACGAAAAATTTTAGAAAAGAACTATGGAAACGGGAGGCAAAACGTTCAAGAAGTTTCAGGAGGCCCAAGATGTTACAATTGCAAGTTACGAGGTCACATCTCAACTAAATGCCCAAAACCAAAAGTAGAATGCACTACTTGCAAACGATTAGGTCACACGGCTGCAATGTGCACGAGAAAATCACATCATAACTTAGGTCCGAGTAGTTTAACAACAAAAATTGCTCCCCTTCAAGAAATAGGCGAGGGAACAAAAACTTCGACACCCAATACTAACATCTGCTATTTTATTGACGTTCTAATCAACAATACAGCTCTCCGGGGCTATGTTGATACAGCCAGTGCAGCAGTTACCTTACGACAGAGTGATGCACAAAAATTAAATATCACCTGGGCTCCCACTAAAACGGTGATAACAGGATATGGCGGCGGAAAAATTATAGCAGTAGGACAAACCAAAATCAGGCTACGAGTAGACCTGGCAGATGCTGAGGTGACCACACTAATTGTCCCAGATGAAGAGTAATCAATTCAAATTTTGGTGGGGCAACCATTTATTAACAGTGCTGGAGTAATCATGGTAGTCAAAAATGGGCAAGTTCGTTTGTTCAACGACGAAGTATTTAAATTTCCTGAGTATGACTTGCTCAACAAGAGAAAAATATCTCTCTGGGCTACAGAAGCTGTAGTTATTCCTCCCTTTCATATTGGGCATATTCAAGTCAAAAGTGACGACAATACTGACGGCGAAGTATTTGTCGATTTACAGGTACATGCTTGGCATAATACGGAATATGCTGTACCTAGATGCATCATCAGATCACACGGAATTTTACCAGTTTTAAACAACTCTGAACACCCACTGCGTTTTCGTAAGTCCCAGGTAATTGTTAGAGGGGAGTCCTGCTGGCCCGAAGGGGGTAACGATGATGACAATGTAAGTAATTTTTCAATTGCTACCTCTACTTTGAAACCTTTTCAAATGTGTGATATAATTGAAAGAATTGAAGGATTGACGAAGCATTAACGAACAAGACAAAAATTCTTTGCTTGCTCTTTTAAACCGGTACCGTAATTGTTTTGCACAAAATATGTCCGAATTAGGAAGGACAAATTTAACTAAAATGACCATTAAATTAAGCGATGAAAAACCAGTCGTATATAGACCTTATCGCCTATCATTTTCTGAACGCGAACAGGTTAGAAAAATTGTTGGAGAACTTCTCGACGGTGGGATCACTCGTGAATCATTTTCACCTTTTGCAAGTGCTATATTATTAGTAAAAAAGAAAACTGGGGATATGCGACTATGTGTTGACTACCGTGCATTAAACGCAAAGACGGTAAAAGACAAATACTCGTTACCTAGAATAGACGACCAGTTAGAGCGGTTAAAGGGAAACAAATATTTTACAAGTCTAGATTTAGCAAGCGGTTATCACCAGATACCAATGGCGGAAAATTCTATAGAGAAAACTGGGTTTGTTACCCCTGACGGTCAATATGAATACCTTAACCATGCCTTTTGGGCTAACAGGAGCGCCCGCTGTATTTCAGAGATTAATTAATCGAGTCCTTGGTTCCCTACGTTTTACAACTGCGTTAGCATATCTTGACAATATACTAATACCGTCTGTAAATATTGAAACTGGTTTCGCTGCAATAAAACAAGTACTAGACCGCTTACGCGAAGCAAAATTAACTTTACGATTGTCAAAGTGTTTCTTCTTTCACGTACAAGTCACTTACTTAGGCCATGAGGTAAATGCTGACGGTGTAAGGCCGAGCAGCACAAAAATTAAAGCCGTCAGCGAATTCCCGATACCAAAAACAATACATCAGGTACGACGTATTTGGGTCTTACGAGTTATTTTAGAAAGTTTATTAAAAATTATGCTATAATTGCAAGTCCTCTAACTAACTTGCTTAAAAAGAATGTAAGCTTTGTGTGGGATGATAAAACCGAACAAGCTTTTAAATGCTTAAAAACAATTTTATGTGAACGACCTATTTTGTCACACTTCGATAAAGAGGCTCCTACGGAATTACATACTGACGCAAGCAAGTTAGGTTTGGCCGGTATATTATTTCAACGGCAATTAAACGGTGATCTCAAACCTATCGCTTACTACAGTCGTCAAACTAGTAAACATGAACAAAGATACCATTCATATCAGTTAGAAACGCTTGCCGTAGTAACTTCGTTACAGAAATTTCGTGTTTTCTTACTAGGAATAAGGTTTAAAATAATCACCGATTGTAATGCTCTCCGCACAAGCTTGACGAAACGAGACTTAATTCCACGCATCGGACGCTGGTGGCTTATTACTCTTGAATTTGATTTTGAAATCGAATATCGCGCTGGTACTAAACTAGCCCACGTTGATGCTCTGAGTCGAAGTCCAGTTGAAAACTCCGAGAATGCTGACCTAGACCAAGATGATATCATTTCAATAAATCTTATAAAGATTGACGAAGGCGACTGGGTGTTGTCGGCACAATTAACGGACGATAGATGTAAATATTTACATGAAGTTCTATCTCGTGAAAGTCGGGATAAAGAGGAGATAGAAATACATAAAGATTTTAAATTAAAAAATAACAGGGTGTATCGTAAAACTGAAACGGGTTTAAAATGGGTGGTCCCCAAGAAGGCTAGAAAACAAGTGATAACGTATTATCATGATGCGCTGGGACACTTCGGATTTGATAAAACTTTACAGGCTGTATCAAAACATTATTGGTTTGCTGGCATGCGTCGTTATGTAAAACAATACATAAATAGTTGTCTTGCTTGTCTCTATAATAAGCAACCTGGGGGAAAAAAAATCTGGATTTTTAAATCCTATCGAAAAAGTTGCAATTCCACTACATACGTTACACATCGACCATTTGGGTCCATTTATTAAAAACTACAAAAAGAATGCGTATTTGATCGTGGCAGTCGATGCATTTACGAAATACGTCTTCATGAAAGCAGTTCAAAGCACAAAAACAAGACCCGTCATAACTTTTCTAAATGAAATAATTGAAACATTTGGGATTCCATTTAGATTAATTAGTGATCGAGGGACTGCTTATACTAGTAAACAATTCTCTGAATATTGTAAACAAAAAGGTATTAAACATATATTGAATGCTACAGCGACTCCACGTGCAAACGGGCAAGTCGAACGTTACAATCGAACGATTCTTGGTGCTCTTGCTGCATCAACGGATAATGAAGATGAATGGGATAAACATATTTCCAAAATTAAATGGGGTTTAAATTCCTCAATAAATGCAGTCACGGGGAAATCACCTCAAGAATTGCTGTTCGGTTTTGTACGAAGGGGAACTAATGATGCATTTCTCTTGGATGAAACAGCAAACTTACAACATGACACCGATATTCAGAAAACGAGATCGGAAGTGAAAAAGAAGTTAGACGTTGCACAAGTAAAGCAGAAAATTGCGTTTGACGCAAAACGAAAAACAATATCTTATGCTGTGGGCGATCAGGTTTTGGTACAACGTGTGCGAGTAGGTCACGATGGAACCAGTCGTAAATTGGTACCAAAGTATGATGGTCCGTATGTTATTACCAAACTGTTAAAGAATGACAGATATTTAATTGAAAGTTTACCGGGTACCACACGTCGTTCTAAACGCTATATAGGAATATACCCTAGTGAAAAACTAAAGAAGTTTGGCACTAGGGCGGATAGTGAGGTATCTGATGATTAATATGGAGGATGCTATTGGTGTCGCAAAGAGCAGTTCTTACCGGCATGTTGCGCCCATGTCGAAGAGCGCACGGCGCTGCACAAGTTGCACGGCATTACGAAAACTTTGCCCAAAAGAAAGACAGACCTGCAAGCGACAAGCATCTACATCTACAACACAAGCAAAACGAGAGTGCCTAGTAAGAAAGTTTGTATCTGGCCAGCATCTTACTACGGTCACCCAATACGCTAGAAAGTATTCAATGATATTCGTTATTCCCTACATGAAATTAAATTGATTTTGTTTTGTATTATAGGCTTAACTTCTCGAGGACGAGAACTAACCACAGGATGGCCGACTGTAAGACGATGTTTACATTAGGAAATGCTACCTAAGTGATTTCGCGGGAATGGTGCTTCAATGTTTTGGCTAACCAATGGCGCCTGGTGAGATCACATCAGTACCAAGGGACATTTTTATAGATTATTATTTTACGCTTCATACGAGTTGGTTGTGGTTATTATAGTTGTTATATTTTTAAATAAATATTCTTAATTGCTACCGGTGTTGTTTACATAAACTATTACATCAATGTGTTTAATAATACGAATGTTCTTTTTACAAAGCTTTTATTTGTATATTATTTCATTAGTTAGTTAATGTGTTTGTTATTAGGTTTAGGCGGATTCTTGCAAGTCAATTTTGAACCACTTATTTCATAGTTGTTATTTGTCAAAGTTTATTTAGTTTTTAAAACTGAGCAGTATCCGACGGATACCTATAAACCTGAGTTTTATATCCGTCGGCAAACGTATAAAAACCGTAGCATTACTTTTCTGGGTACTATACTGGTACAGTTGAGGACAATACAATATTTATATTGATTTTTTTTATCTGTAATGATTTTTAGTGAACCCCAAATTACATTAACGAGTACGCAGAAAGAATTATATAATGCCAATGCAACAGACGCAGACGACTCATATTATCCGACGGAAAGAGCCACGCGACGGTGCTAGGCTCTAGCACCGTCGCGTGCTAGGCTCTAGCACCGTCTAGCACTAGTAATTTTCAATAATGGGTTTAATTTTTAGTCATGTCTTGAATGTTCGAATTAACTATTTATGGAGTAGGGTACCACACGTCGTTCTAAACGCTATATAGGAGTAGGGTTTTGTTCGTATTGTTCGTAAGCAGTCAGAAAATTAATCCGGTCACAATGCAACTTATTTTGCTGCAAAAATTGCTTATAGCAATTTTATAAGTACTAAAATCTGTGTTTAATTTTAATAATAAGAATAATAATAATAGTTGATAAATACAATGCACACCTCACATTTTCACATGTATTTTTCTCGAAAACTACTAATAGTAAAAGAAGAAAATTCAAATAACAAGTTTCTTCCATCCTGTATTTTCATTTATTTTTGATATACTTGGTATCTATTTCGAAAGATAATAATTTTCTCGATTGCTAATATAATTGCTAATTATTGTAAAGAAACATGAGATCATATTTTATTTCTTATTATTTCAACTAATTCATCAATTAATTTTGTTCAGTAATGTACAGTGTTCTCCTAATGTATTTTAAAAGGTACAATAAAAATTCAACAAAAAATAGAATAGACAGATAGTGGGGTGCCAGTACTTTTTAATCGGATAGTACATTGCGTATATTATATCATACCAACTAATTAAATTTTATATTTATCTAATAGTACACCTATTCACTGATTGCGTATATCCCCATTTAAATAATTTGTATTTGAAATGTCCCATTTTTTTATATAATTTTATTCTCTAGAAGATGGCTCCAAAAAAAGAGCCAAGCCTAGATTTCAACAATCTCAGACTCCATTTAATATAGTAGTTCGTCAGTAAATGTATGTTTTGTATTTGATTACCCAGTTTTTAATAAGTAAGCGACGCCTTGAGTATTTTAAAATTTGTTAGTCAACTACGCCTATGCGTAGTTAGACTAATTATTTCTAACATGTCTATAGGAACTTCCTTCTGAACTTGTAGATTGTTTTCGGCGAATTTCGTTAACATCCTGTATAAACAAAGTAAACAGTTTAGAACAAGATAAATTATTAATCATTTCAGCAAATATCTTTTTATTTCGTACAATAGAAACTGTCTCATTCAATTTCACAATCGATTGTATTACACTGTAATCAGCTGTTCCCGATATATAATGACATATTAGGATATCTATTAATTTTTTTTTAATAAGATTTTAATTGCAACAATCATAATTTGACACGAGAAACCTTCGTTTTCTAATAAAAATGTTTTTTTTGCAATGCATAAAGTAAAAAATTGCATATTGGAGCTTTACTTGTAATAGTCATATCTTTAGTTTTAAAGGTTAAAAATTAGTTATTTAATTGTATGTAGTGCATGTATTTATTATCATAAGGTATATTATTATAACATATTCTATTTTACAGTATTCTTTAACAATAATGATTGAATTAATATTGATTTTTCATTCATATTCTTAAAAGTTTGAATAGTTTCACTCATTTTAAAGTTGGTCGTGGTGATTTTTGAAAAACTATTTTACCATTTTATGATTTCATTTTACGAACCAGTGCGTAAAGTAGATTGTTTATGTTCTAATTTATATACATATTTTTTGAAAACCATTTCGGTAGTAGAAAAAATGTTGTGTGCAATTTGTATATAAAGTGCCTTGTTTCGCTCATGGGATTTCCATTTGTGAAATATCACTTTAGACATCTGTTGCATAAATGACTATTTCATACCAACAATTTATTTTTTAAACATACATTATAATTATGTTAAATTAAAAAAAAAATGAAATGTACTTTAAAAAACCGCTGCCTAAGAAATCACTACTCCCACATCCAGACTTCCTATCCTAATATCTCTTACAACGAAAATCGAAAATACCATATTTGCACTCCACTATGTGGAAATAGTTGCTTATGGAACTTAATTAATATAATATTTGAAATCCATAAGATGATATGCCACATCGGTAGTGAAGATGCGGTGGTAATGGTGGGGGTGAATGAAGTAAAAAAAATCTTGATGACTTTGGTTCTTGTACACACTAAGTACCAATATTTTTTCACCTCCTTTAATAATGGGGGTAGTAATAGGCCAATGGCAAAAATTTTTCTCAGACCTTAGCTTCTTTTATATTTACTAAATACCAATTTCATGGACTCTTACTTACTTGATTTACTTATTTATCCCAATTTACCCCAATTTATACCTTAACTCTTCAACGGAATAAAATCGAAATTCCAAAGTTCCAGATCTCGTCAAAATACACATGTGTGCCAAATTTTAAGTGAATATCTTAAACGGTTCCAGAGTAATCGTGGATACCAAAAAGGTATAAGATCAACAGACAGACCGACGCGACAGACAGAATTTTTTTTGCTCAAACTTAAAATATTGACGTTCCATGACATTCTAAGCCTATTTAAATAAAAATTTTCAAAAAATTTTTTTGCGTTAGTATACTTATAATGGATGTGGACGTAATACGCAGAAAATGGTATGACAAAGATATAAAAAATCATTGTGCGCCGTGGACTACACGATAGAAGTAAAACTTCTACGTCTATTTTCTTCGAGGAAACCTACTACGCATCCATACTACTCGAGGTAACCCACTATGCATCCAATTTACTCGAGGAAAGCCACTGCGCATTCATAATTCTCGAGGAAACCCACTGAGTATCCATACTACTTGAGGTAACCTACGACGCATCTATAATACTCGGGAGAAGCCACTGTGCATCGATAATACTCGGGGAAACCTACTGCGCATCAATGATATCGAGGAAAGCCACTGCGCATCCATACTACTTGAAGTAACCTACTGCGCAGAGATGGTAGTGGGGGAGGATGAAGTAAAAAAAATGTTTGAGGCCTTAGTTTCTTGTATACACGCTAAATTACAATTTTATTTTTTTTCACCCCTTTAATAATGGGGTGGGGATAGTAATGGGGGTGGCTAATACCAAAAAAATTTTGAGACTTTAACTTCTTTTATATGTAGTGTGTCTCATTTAAAATAAAGTCACCCGGATATTTTCGTTATTTTTTGAGCTTTGGCACAATTGTGGTCCTATATAAGACGTACATTTCGAGACTACCAACTTAAATTTAAGTAGCAAACTGAGACAACGGCAGCCCCCCAAATGGGGCCCATTCCCGATATTTTGCTTCACGTTGAAGATATCGAAAAAAGTTATTAGAAAAAGTTGTTTAGAATCTAATTTTGAGCCCCAATACCATACAATACGAAATTCGCAGTTTTGGTTTTTTCAATATTTTTCTGCAAAGTCCACACAGTTACAATTTTGGTTTTCAATTTAATAGGATGCCATGGAAACAAAACTATGATTAAATTAAATGTCAATCTGACAAAACTTTGAGTTATAGTGTAAAGTTCTAGTTTACAATCGTAAAATGCGTCTTCATTTAAGGGAAAAAATCGAAATAATAAGGTTATTTGGTGATGGGGTTCATAGTAGCAGAGAAGTAGCCACCGAATTTAACCGAAGACATCCTTTACGAGTCGATATTACTCATGGAACTGCAGCCACCATAAATGCTCGTTTCAATGAAACTGGCAGTGTTATTAAAAGACCTCAGAATGATCAACCCCGTCGAATACATCCGCATCCTGAATATAACGTAATCTTAGCTGCAAATCAAGCGAATCCAAGAGCGAGTCTACGAAATTTAGCGTCTCAACTGAATATCGACAAGAAGAAAATTAGAAGATGTTTTATAGGTCATAAAATCAATCCTTATAAACCAAAATTTTTACACACTTTGAAAGAAGGTTAGATTATTGCTATTGGGCCCAGAGAAATTTTTTAGACGACCGGAAATTTCTAAATAAAATTTTGTTTACTGATGAGGCTACATTTACCACTAATGGGGTGGTAACTTCTCAAAACTGTAGATACTGGGCCACAGAAAATCCTCATTGGGTTATTAATTGTAAAGACCAATATTCCGAGAAAGTTAACGTATGGTGTGGAATTTTAGGAGACTGAATAATTGGTCCGTTTTTCTTTAATAACTTGTTAAATGGTGAACGTTTAGTTAACTTCTTCGATACGGAATTATAGGATGCAATTGAAAATCTTCCTCTTAATGTGCGACAGGAGATGTCTTTTCAGCTAGATGGTGCGTCAATACATTATTCCATAATTGTTCGTCAATGATTGAATGAACATTTTCCAATGCGTTGGATAGGAAGAAGTAGTCCTTTTGAACTCTGTCCTCCTAGGTCACCCGATATTACACCATTAGATTTTTATTTTGGGGGAACAGTGAAGAATAAAGTTTACAAAACAAGGCCCAGAAATAGAGAACTTTGTGCTAAAATAAGACGAGCCTGTCGCGAGCGAAATCAGCATTCCAGAGCTGAGAAGAGTAGCCAAATATAATCGTAAAAGAATCGAGAAATGTATTCAAATTGAAGGAAGATTAGTTGAGAAAGGCTACATCCGCGGGGTAGTGGACTCAACAGGACCAATAAAAAGTTGTTGTATACGATGGTGATCACGCCGGCTATCACATACGCGGCGCCGGTGTGGTGCAGCATCCCGGCCTCGACAACGCGAAAATTAAAAGTACTAGAACACAAATTTATGCGCCTCATATCAGCCTCTGATAGATACACCTCCCTCAGAGATCTCTATGGACGTTGCCACGACATAACCCCACTAGCGGACTTCGTCCAAAATACATCGCAAAAATTCTACCAATTCAAATTGGGCGACAGTCCGCTACCCGAAACATTACACGAATCAGACAGCATAATGCCATACTTTTCAATATAAAACACCCCCTACCATACCAGGCGTTGCTTATCTTTCGGCAACCTCCCTAGCCAAATCTTTTCTACACCACAATTTCCCTTTCACCACCTTTTACTCTAAAACCCTTTTCCTATTCCCTCTATTAATCTCGTTTTTGTTATTTTTGACAATTTTGTTCTTTTGTACCTTTTTGTTCTTCTTCCAAATCCCCTTTCGACCAATAACTTCTCGCAAACCCAACATTTTTAAATCATAATTTCCCATTCACCCTACCTTCCCGAAGGCAGGCAGACCATCGGATGAAGATTGTGACTTGTTCAAACGGTTTTTTTTTTATCGAGTTTTTCCCGTATCACCAACCAAACCTTTAAAAACAGTGCGCGTGTGTTTGTGCGCGCGCCCCTAACCACAGTTTTTAATTTAGCTTTAATTAGTTATAAGTGTTTTTAAACTTCCTTTAGTTATAAATATCCAAATTGTTAGGTTTAAGTCTTTTATTTTTCCTAGACAGGAGCCCTAACCCACCCATTAATTGTCGTTCAAGCCCGAGTCGAACCCACTTCATCCGACTGCCGCGGCGTGGTTGTGCGGTCGGCTCTGAACTGGGATCCGACTCTGGCGTATATTTGTAAACTTAATTATAAATAAATACTTTTTGAATTGAATTGAATTGAATTGAATTAAATAGTATATGTGAATATGAAGAATTTTTGCCAGTTTTTCGGAATTGGCCCCATAGTAGACTGGCGGTACATGAACAGTCAGGTGTAACGTTTTTAAAATGCATGCCAATCATATACAACGTGATCTACCAAGAAATGCGGAAAATAAAATGGTGTGCTAGTCTTCAATGTGGGAAAGCCCCTGCAAAATTTTAGAGGATTCTGAGGTAATTTAGTATATTAAATTATTAGTCAATTTGCGAAGGTACACTACTGATGTTGAGTAAGTCCTGACCTAATTCTGAAGAGGTCGACGAACTTACTGGCGAAAGAACGTATTCGAGTTGTTTACATTTCCTTAATTGGCATAAAAAGTGAGCCGGCCGGCGAGATCAAAAAAAAGAGGTCTACACACGATCCTGTGGCAGGTAGTCAACATTGTTGGTACGCTTTGAAGATAATTGGAATTCCAGCGGACCAATTCACTTTTACGAATGAGTTCAAAGCATGCCGACAAGGCTGGCTCCGTGCCACTGGATCGTGTGTAGACCCCTAGACAGCCGCGTTTTTTGCTTCCGGTCGAACAATAGTTACACGGCCGTGTCATTGACCGGTTTAACTAAATATCTCGTATATTTACTTTTTATTTCAGCATAAGATCAACGTCTTCGATTTATTTCAATTTATTTCGGTATTTTTGTAGTGTGATTTGATTAAAATCAAAAGTCACTTAAATCTTATTATCCAGCTTTGCTGTCAGTAGTGTCAATCCCAAGTCTGATAAAGTGATATGCTTGTACCGCGTTACGTTAGATTAGTTGAAGTCATTGGCGGCGCATTCCTACAAAAAAAATAAGGTAATTTTTTTGGTCATTTTTTAAAAAAAATTTCATTTTTTTACTCCTTTCGGTGGGGATGTTGTAGAACTCTCCAAAATCGTCCTAAGTTGAAGACATAATCAAAATTCGACTTAGGCAAAAATTTCATTTAAAGACATTTTTGGGAGTCTGCAGAGGCGCAGATCAGTCCACAAGGACCGTTTTGGGTTCTATAAGGCGTTGGAAATGACCAGGCGAAAATTCGAAGAAACATCGAATTTTCACTTAGGAAAAATGTTTTTGGTTCAGAATATCAGAGTAGAAGTATATAATGACAAAGATTTATGAATAGTATACTTTTTGAAAGGTACCATAAATTGGACTTTGAAAAATAATATTTTTGGAAGGGCGTCAAAATTTGGCCCAGGAATCGATTTATCGAAAGTACGCCAAAGTTTCACTTGCAGACTAATTTTTCAAAACTGCGTTGAAATTTGGCTTGAAGATCGATTTTTCAAAAGTACGCCAAAATTTCACCCGCAGATTAACTTTTCAAAAGTACCTTGAAATTTGGCTTGAAAATCAATTTTTCAAAAGTACGCCAAAATTTCACCCGCGGATTAACTTTTCAAAAGTACCTTGAAATTTGGCTTGAAAATCGATTTTTCAAAAGTACGCCAAAATTTCACCCGCAGATTAGTTTTTCAAAAGTACCTTGAAATTTGGCTCGAAAATCGATTTTTCAAAAGTACGCTAAAATTGGTCTTAAACTGGATTTTTCAAAAGTACCACGAAGTCAGTTTAAAAAGTACCACGAAAATATACTTTAAATTATTTTTTTATTTTTTATTCCTCAACCAAAGACATTGACCTTTGAGGTACGATCATTGAAAGCACAATTCTAAAGTATGAGCATAAAATTTTAACGATGCACTGCATCCAAAAGGCAAAATAGAAGATTTTGTCAAAGCCGGCGTAGTGCCGATAAGCAAAAATTGATAAAAATCAATGCACATGTACAAGGCCGGTTTCTCGCATGGAAAGAGTTTGGATTGACCCAGCGGCTCGCAATTTGGTCGAGCGCGTTGAGTAGTCCAGACAAAGCGATGGTAGAAAAGCCAATAACGGGGCTTTTCAAATGACAAAGTTATAGAGGAAAACGCCTTGTGCATAAAAATCCAAAAATTCAATTTTGCCTAATAGTCGCTCGAAGGTGAGACGCTGTCAAATCGATATTATTAATCGACTGTGATAAGGGTTAGTAAGTCGTGGACTGATCGAACGCCACTCAACTTATGCAGTAATAAGTCCTCTGAATGTGTTTGAGTACGTGAATTTCCACGATACAAGAACTTTAAAGCTAGGTAGTCTCTAGCGAAACTAAATTCATTTAGTAAAACTTTTTTAAGTTAATTTCAGTCAGCCCTAATTATTCATTTACCCAGAGTCTGAAATGATTCTAAAAGCTCGCATTTTGATTCTGAGAAGGTACGTATGAGTCTTTTCTACCTAATCGATCGTTAGCGCGAGCGCTCTCGCTTGTATGGTCTGAAAGTCACTACCTTGATTGGGGAAGGCACGATTCTTTCTTGAGAATTTTGTATAACCAATTCTGTTAAATAAACGGATTCTTTGAACTAATGTTTCTTAATTGATCTTGAGGCCTGTTGACGGTCTATAATCCCTGGAACTTTCGTATAGAAAACCGGATGTGTCGAGTTAATTCGCATTAACGTTCGACCTTCTGGTTGTTTTACGGAGGTTCGATAGGGATTTTTTTATGCGTTTTTTGAGAAATATATTCCGTTATTAATGGACCAAAACGTGATTTTCGCGTACCAAAACTAATCCCTCCGCAGAGAAATTCTTCGGTTGGGATTTTTTTATGCAAAAATTCAGGAAATTAAGAGGTGCCTAAACCCCCAACGAGGGAATTCGGGTCCAGAGAGAGCGTAGTTTCCGATCTGTGGTAGTGCAGCCTTGGTCCCGCTTTTCGGCTACCGAAGTCATCTTATCTCGAACCCGCCTGGGAGGTAGAAGAACGGGGTAATACGCGACTGGCGCCCCCTGAGAAATAAATTGGTGTCGCGTCATTTTGACGCCCGGTAGTGCGTTCTTCTACATGGCGCCCAACGTGGGGCGTTGTTAGTCAGCAGGGCTTTCTGGAAAGGATATGGATGAATCAACGCCTTTCCAGTTTTACGACGAGCCGACATCTGTGATGGACAACGTCTCTAGAGGGTTAGAGAGGCCGTGCGCGGAGGATGTACTGGGTAGTTCGGGGGTTGGCCCGAGTACCACTGAAGGAGTCATACAGCCCTCCTCAGAACAAGTGTTCGCCCAAATGGCAGCAGGTCTTGCCAAAGCTCTAAGCGAAGCCACGCACGAGCATAAGTATCGGTCGAAGCATCCAAATGCGGAATTTCATGGCTTCGAACACGAAGACCCTGAAACCTTCATTTATCAAATGGAGGAATTTTTCGTCCGAGTACGAATTACGCAGGATAACGACCGACTATATAAAATATCAGAACAGCTCAAAGATGATGCTAAGAAATGGTTCGAACAATATCGAACCCTAATTACCACGTATCCTCTATTCCTCGAGCGGTTCAGAAGCCGTTATGATTCAGGTGAAGTACTCACCGAAGCAGTAGCTAATTTATATGGCAAGAAACAAGATGCCGAGGAAAATACGTCAGTATTTATTTCCAGGAAGGTATGCCTCTTCAAGAGGATCGATCCGTTTAAGCCGGAGGCGATGAAGGCGGCTACCATCTTCAATCAGTTGAGACCTGATATGAAAATGCTCCTAAAGAGTGCCGTCATACTAGATACAAATACACTAGTGACGATGACCGAACAAATGGCCAAAATCATGGATGAGAATAAAGAATTCGAGATTCTGCAAAATGCAAAGAAAAGCAAAGACCGAGAAGCGTCCACCTCTACCGCTTCAGCTCAAGAGAATCAGCAATCGAGCAGTAACTGGAGAACGGAACCCTCCGCATTAGCGAAGCCGTCCTCCAGTTCCTTTGGTGCATCTAGGACACCATTCAATGGATCTCAAAGAAGAGATAATCCGCCAGCACCAAGGGTGCATTTTGCAAATAATATTTCCTCGCTGCCTAGAGGGGATATACCGAGAAGGGGTACTGGAGACGTAAGGAACTCCCGAGTCCCGTATCGCCCTTGCAGATATTGCCCAACGGAGCAGTGGCATTTTCATGCGGAATGCCCAAACAATCCCTATCGTAATATGAATACGGGAAACCAAGCGGGGGTCAGAGGCGATGGCCCAGGCCGAACTGTACCAGCCCCGCCTACCAGGCCCCAGCAGGCTCGAAGCGACCCTCGAGGAAGCTCCGAAGCAAGAAGTTTAAATTAAAAAACTTCGATGACCTTCCTGACCTTAATTACCTGTTTAAGGATCAAGAAGTCAACCTATCTCCCCACCGATTCACTCCATTAGAATCTATCAATCAAACCAACGACGCTTTCCCTCTGCCTCGCATTAAGATTATAATTAATAATCGAGCGGTTAACGCTTTATTGGATACAGGTTCGACAAGGAATATTATCCAACCGAAATTTTTGAACGACATTGATCAACTTACAGCTCCCCAAACGTTTGTTATGGCTTGTGGCGATGGTTTAGTAGAATCCCTCGGGACTACGACCATGAACGTTAATGTACTAGATGTACCCTTTCAGACCACGTTTCAGGTCATTCAAAATTTAAACGAAGAGCTCATTCTGGGAGCCCCGTTTTTATATGCTCACAATGTCGTATTCGATTATCAACGTAAATGTGTCTACGTCGGCACTGAAGAGCGAATAACCGTCTTCTGGAATCAAGCGGCACATCAAGCAAGGAAGCAATGCCGGCTTCCCGAAGAACTGATCATCGGAAACGATAATTTAAAACCTCTATTCGAGGAATTCGCTGAATTGTTCACCGCGGTGCCTACCCAAGCTACCACGGTGACAACGAAACATAAAATAAAAGTTAAAGACGACCGCCCGTTCAATATCAAACCCTACCCTATGTCTCCTACTAAGAAAAAAGTTATGTACGATCAAATTGAAGAGATGCTGAAAGCCGGGGTCATAGAACCGAGTACCGCTCAGTACAGTTCGCCTCCCATTATAATTGAAAGGCCCGGCAAGAAGCCTCGCTTCTGCATTGATTATCGTCACTTAAATGAAGTAACGGAAGACGAAGCATCCGTCTTACCAAAGATATACGAGAGTATAAAGGATCTAGGAAACGCCAACATATTTACGGTGTTGGACCTCAAGAGCGGATATTGGCAAATCCCTCTTGAGGAGTCGTCAAAAAACTATTCTACGTTTACAACATTAGATGGAGCATCTTACCGATTTAACGTGATGCCTTTCGGATTGAAGACCGCTCCATGTACATTCCAAAAATGTATGGCAAGAGACGTATTGACCGGCTACTTGCATCATTTCTGCAAAGTATATCTCGATGATATTATCATCTACAGTGAAAATATAGAACAGCATGTAAACCATCTGAGAGCCGTCTTTGAACGCCTACGTTTACATAATTTAAAAGTGTCACCAGAAAAATGTGTGGTAGCCACATCTAGTATAACCTATCTCGGGCATAAGATAAATGCCAATACTACTCAACCTTTAGAAAAACATATTCTGCAGATACAGAGCTATCCTGTGCCTACGACAAGACGCCAGCTTCAGAGTTTCCTTGGCCTATGTAATTGGGTACGTGAATATATCCCGAATGTTGCAATAATTACTAAGCCCTTGACCCGACTACTCTCGAAGGACTGGCGTTATAAGTGGAATACAGAAGCCCAAGAATCCTTTATCCTACTGAAAGAGGTATTAAATAAACCTCTAGGACTGCACCGGCCAGATTTCAATAAAATGTTCATACTGCAGACGGACGCATCCTTAATAGGATTATCTGCAGTATTATATCAATTGGGGGATAATGACCAGAAGCACATCGTCTCTTATGCTAGTAATACGTTATCTCCGACGGAGAGAAAATACCATATTAATGAATTGGAATGTTTGAGCGTCGTTAATTATATAAGGAAATACAAAATATATTTGGCAGACCGTCCATTTATAGTCAAAACCGACAATCGAGCTTTACTATGGTTAAATAAGCATAAGGACGAGAAAACGAAATTTACACGTTGGTCATTATTACTTCAGGAATACAGCTTCACAATAGAACATTGTCCCGGCAAGGAAAATATATTGGCAGACTATTTGAGCAGAAATCCTCAAGGCCCGAACGTCGAAGCAGACGACGAAGAGGAGAGAATGTATCCACCAAAATTCTCGTACAAGGAACGAATATCAGTGATTACCACATTGGAATTAAACGATCAGGTCAGAGAAGCGCAAACGCACTCCAGAGATATCCAAGACCAAATTGAACGATGGAATACTCTAGTGCGACAAGCCAATAAAACCGAGGCAGAGGTGAAATTCGTCAATACAAGACAAGTGATAGGCGGCACACTTTGGACAAGAGGCGAAAATGTTATAGAAAAATTATACGTACCAAAACGTATGGTCATGAGAGTAATATCTCATTTTCACGACCGACCGGAAGTAGGTCACCCCGGCCGCGATGAAACTGTTAGAATCATCTCGGGCCGCTATTATTTTAATAATTTGTCGAGACTAGTTAACAAATATTTAAATGAGTGCATTATTTGTAATTCCGTAAAAAGCAGACAATCACAACCGAAGGCTCCTCTCAGAAGCCATGCTCCATCGCATCCGTTCGAAGTTCTAAGCGTCGATGTAATCGGACCGCTTCAGCGAACCAAAGATGCAGATAACCGATATATATTAATGGTAGAGGATGTATTTAGTAAGTGGGTCGAAGCCAAGGCGTTCACCCAAGTCAGTGGAAAAACAATAGCACAATTTATCGAAGAGGAACTAGTGGCGAGATATGGCGTTCCGAGGGTCATCATTTCCGACCAGGGAGGCCACTTCAATTCCGGCTTTTACGATACGTTCTGTACACGTAACAATATTGAAAGATTCTTCACAGCAGCTTACCACCAACAGGCCAATCCAATAGAAAGGAGGGTGCAAGAAGCTAAGAAGATCTTAAAAACCTTATTATATGGTTCACCCAACGACGAGTGGGATCGACATGTTAGTCAGATGGCATATATCTTGAGAACAAGAAAAAACGCCGCTACGGGGCATACGCCCAGTTTCGTAGTGCTCGGCTATGAATTACCGCAGATTGGTGATTGGAATATGTTCGCTTATAGACAAGAACGTCGTAATCAAGCGGACGTTCCCCGCCTTGAAAGAGTCAAAGAGATTCGTAAAAATCAAACAAATTACCAATGGCGTTACGCGCCCAAAGTGGCGGTAACGCCGGTCGTATATAAAGTGGGAGATATGGTAATGACTAAAAGGATCAGGAAGGATCATACCTTCACACCGTCGTGGAGTGGGCCACACAAGGTTTTAAAGAGATTGTCCAATGAAGTTTACCTCATTCACAAGGGGGTAACTTCGACGAGATTACATGTCGATGCCATCAGGCCGGCACCTAAGGGAGACCCCGATGTTGAATTGGAATTGTCTGAAGAATCAGAAGATAGTCCGGATGAAATTCATCTTAGTGACGACGCTTCCTCATCAGACAATGAGATCGCGCCCAGGTCAGAGCGACGTAGCGATACCACACTAGTTCAAATCAATGTTCCCGCAAGTGCTCAAGATGAGCCGGATGTAATAAGTCGAGATCCCGAAGATGCTCGAGATGAGCCAGATATAGAAGAGTCACCTCTAGATATTTCTGAGGTCGACCACGGCTAATAGCCGTTTTCGCTTTTTTTTATATTTTTTCTCAAAATTCTAAGTGGCGATTTTGACCTATATGCGGTCGAATCGAAAATTTAAAGTCTACTCCATGAGCAGACATGGAAAGACGGCGAACCCGACGCAAGAGCGCGATCCGGTAAGCCTAGCTTCTCAAGAGCGAGAGCCGCCAAGTTCGAGTAATGGACGTAGGCATAAGTACGAATCAGTACGAGTTTCGGAAGCTGTTTTTCTTATGCAAGAAGACAACTTCTATTTTAATCATTTTAAGTCAACAAAATTAACGTATACCCCAAATGGAAACTACGAGTTTCAGAAGCCGTTCTTCGCTCAAGAAGACGCTTCGATTTTTTTTTTTTATACTTTTTTCACAAGTCGTGATGACCGCACGAGTATCGTAAGCCGATTTAATCTACCTTACGAAGTAGAAACTACGAGACGAGTTTCAGAAGCCGTTCTTCGCTCAAGAAGACGCTTCGATTTTTTTTTATACTTTTTTCACAAGTCGTGATGACCGCACGAGTATCGTAAGCCGATTTAATCTACCTTACGAAGTAGAAACTACGAGACGAGTTTCAGAAGCCGTTCTTCGCTCAAGAAGACGCTTCAATTTTTTTTTTTTTTTTTATATTTTTTTTTTTACAAAGTAGTGATGACCGCACGAGTATCGTAAGCCGATTCAATCTACCTTACGAAGAACCAATTTCTAACCATTATAAGTTAACAAAATTCATGTTAGAAAAATATTTCATTAAAAACAACACATTGTGTTTGTTAGTCGACGCGTCCCAGTCGACGACTTGCTAAAAAGTCAATCTAGTTGCAGAACTGCATTTTCCATGTGCAGAAATGGAAAGATGACCCAGCCTGTCGCAAGGGCGCGGCATGGTGAAGTCTGGAACTCAAAGGCGAGGACCGTCCAAGCTGCGGCATGGAGATATAGACAGCCTCTTCTAGAAAGGGCCGAAGTCAAGCAAGAGCGAGACCAGGGCAAAAAAGCGAGTGCAACGAATTAGTGAGAGTGGACGCTAATCAAAATTGGGCTACGCTTCGCTTCGCTTCGCACCTCGACGCGGGTGTAATTAAGTTGATAAAAATGTTGTATCAACTTGTATTGTTTAAAAAATGTATTTATTTTTAAGTTAGATAGGCGAATCAGCCGTCTGCCCCAATTAAGGCCGTTATTTTTAAAAACATCTGTACCATAGGTCAGACCGTCAAATGAAGGCATACAGACATACAAGTGAATATGGAAATTAAAGGCAATCGATGAGTAGAAAAGATTCAACCAAAGGAGGGGAGTGTTGTAGAACTCTCCAAAATCGTCCTAAGTTGAAGACATAATCAAAATTCGACTTAGGCAAAAATTTCATTTAAAGACATTTTTGGGAGTCTGCAGAGGCGCAGATCAGTCCACAAGGACCGTTTTGGGTTCTATAAGGCGTTGGAAATGACCAGGCGAAAATTCGAAGAAACATCGAATTTTCACTTAGGAAAAATGTTTTTGGTTCAGAATATCAGAGTAGAAGTATATAATGACAAAGATTTATGAATAGTATACTTTTTGAAAGGTACCATAAATTGGACTTTGAAAAATAATATTTTTGGAAGGGCGTCAAAATTTGGCCCAGGAATCGATTTATCGAAAGTACGCCAAAGTTTCACTTGCAGACTAATTTTTCAAAACTGCGTTGAAATTTGGCTTGAAGATCGATTTTTCAAAAGTACGCCAAAATTTCACCCGCGGATTAACTTTTCAAAAGTACCTTGAAATTTGGCTTGAAAATCGATTTTTCAAAAGTACGCCAAAATTTCACCCGCAGATTAGTTTTTCAAAAGTACCTTGAAATTTGGCTCGAAAATCGATTTTTCAAAAGTACGCTAAAATTGGTCTTAAACTGGATTTTTCAAAAGTACCACGAAGTCAGTTTAAAAAGTACCACGAAAATATACTTTAAATTATTTTTTTATTTTTTATTCCTCAACCAAAGACATTGACCTTTGAGGTACGATCATTGAAAGCACAATTCTAAAGTATGAGCATAAAATTTTAACGATGCACTGCATCCAAAAGGCAAAATAGAAGATTTTGTCAAAACCGGCGTAGTGCCGATAAGCAAAAATTGATAAAAATCAATGCACATGTACAAGGCCGGTTTCTCGCATGGAAAGAGTTTGGATTGACCCAGCGGCTCGCAATTTGGTCGAGCGCGTTGAGTAGTCCAGACAAAGCGATGGTAGAAAAGCCAATAACGGGGCTTTTCAAATGACAAAGTTATAGAGGAAAACGCCTTGTGCATAAAAATCCAAAAATTCAATTTTGCCTAATAGTCGCTCGAAGGTGAGACGCTGTCAAATCGATATTATTAATCGACTGTGATAAGGGTTAGTAAGTCGTGGACTGATCGAACGCCACTCAACTTATGCAGTAATAAGTCCTCTGAATGTGTTTGAGTACGTGAATTTCCACGATACAAGAACTTTAAAGCTAGGTAGTCTCTAGCGAAACTAAATTCATTTAGTAAAACTTTTTTAAGTTAATTTCAGTCAGCCCTAATTATTCATTTACCCAGAGTCTGAAATGATTCTAAAAGCTCGCATTTTGATTCTGAGAAGGTACGTATGAGTCTTTTCTACCTAATCGATCGTTAGCGCGAGCGCTCTCGCTTGTATGGTCTGAAAGTCACTACCTTGATTGGGGAAGGCACGATTCTTTCTTGAGAATTTTGTATAACCAATTCTGTTAAATAAACGGATTCTTTGAACTAATGTTTCTTAATTGATCTTGAGGCCTGTTGACGGTCTATAATCCCTGGAACTTTCGTATAGAAAACCGGATGTGTCGAGTTAATTCGCATTAACGTTCGACCTTCTGGTTGTTTTACGGAGGTTCGATAGGGATTTTTTTATGCGTTTTTTGAGAAATATATTCCGTTATTAATGGACCAAAACGTGATTTTCGCGTACCAAAACTAATCCCTCCGCAGAGAAATTCTTCGGTTGGGATTTTTTTATGCAAAAATTCAGGAAATTAAGAGGTGCCTAAACCCCTAACGAGGGAATTCGGGTCCAGAGAGAGCGTAGTTTCCGATCTGTGGTAGTGCAGCCTTGGTCCCGCTTTTCGGCTACCGAAGTCATCTTATCTCGAACCCGCCTGGGAGGTAGAAGAACGGGGTAATACGCGACTGGCGCCCCCTGAGAAATAAATTGGTGTCGCGTCATTTTGACGCCCGGTAGTGCGTTCTTCTACAGGGACAACCTACTGTTAAATTTTCCGCATGTCCTGGTAAAGCACGTTGTATATGAATGAAATTACCATGAATATGCCGCAAACGCAAATTTTAGGCAATCGTCGCGTGCAGAAGGGTGTGTAAATCGGTATTTTTTGGTTTTTTTTTGTGTTTTTTTTGAATTTTAAAATGGATGCCAATAGTGCCAAACGAAAAGCCGTGAAAAAGAATCCAGCGGAAATTCATTGGCATGCAGTTTCCGCGCGCAAAATCAATTTTGATGCGCACATTAAATCGTAAAATTTTTTGGTATTCTTGATTTTGGATGATTTTGATTTTGGATTTTTTTTTTCACGACTTTTCGTTTGGCACTATTGGCATCCATTTTAAAATTAAAAAAACACACAAAAAAAACAAAAAAAAATCGATTTGCACACCCTTCTGCACGCGACTAAAATTTGCGTTTCTGGCATATTCATGGTAATTTCATTCATATATATGATTGGCATGCATTTTAAAAACGTTGCACCTGACTAATTAACGTTTGGCGTTTTTTCGATGACACATGCTTTGCTGCAGCATATTTACATGTGCATGACACTTGAAGATGGTGACTGTCATGTCAATCTTTACATTCATTAATACACTACAGTAAACAGAAAATATAGAATAAATAAATTAGATGTAAACATTATACTTTTCGCCGGATTATTGAATTTTCACTTGTAATCTCCCTAGTGCTTGAATTATTTCCGGGAAATTTTTTTGAGGTCCGAATTTTTTGAAAATCTTCCCGAGGCGTCAGCCGAGGGAAATTTTCTTTAAAAATTCGTGAGCGAGAAAAAATTTCCGGATTATTAATTCAAGAGCGAGGGAGATTCGGTTCTGTCTACCTCCCTTATGACTCGCCAACACCACCACCCTCAACTGAACTTGAGGAGTTGGTTCAATTTTGTACTGACAGACGGTTGCCTCTCATTATAGGATGTGACGCCAATGCGCACCACATTTGCTGGGGCAGCACAGGGGTCAATCCTAGAGGCAGCAGTCTACTACAGTACTTGTACACTACCGATTTAGAAATAATAAATCGGGGTAATGCGCCCACCTTCGTTACTCAACGAAGGCAGGAGGTCATTGATATCACGCTGGGATCCAGACTTGCGATCCCACTGATAAAAAATTGGAATGTATCGGCGGAACCTTCTTTATCGGACCACCGTCACATTAGATTCAAACTGGACTTAGCTCCCTCCTCAGAGGAGAGCTGGTACAGGAATCCCAGAGAGACCGACTGGGACGCCTATAGGCGAGCCCTCTCGAGCAAACTAACGAGGGTTATTATACCCAGGAATATAGGGGATATAGAATCCTCCACCAAGCTTCTTAATGGAGCGATCACTGCCTCATATGAGAGCAGTTGTCCTCTTAAAAGAAGAAAGGAAAGGAAAAACGTTCCCTGGTGGAACAGGGAGCTCCAAAACATACGCAAAGAGACACGCAGGCTCTTCAATAGGGCAATGCGTACTCAGCATCCAGAGGACTGGGACAGCTACAAACAGTCCCAGCGCCTCTACAAAAGTTACATTCGTAACAGCAAGAGGGCAGCCTGGAAGGACTTCTGCGAAAGCATAGAAGATCTTCCAGAAGCCGCAAGGCTCTGCAAAGCCCTCAAAAAAGACAGTCCATCACGACTAGAGAATTTGAGGCTTCCCTCTGGTAGACTAACAACTACCACTGAGGAGTGCCCCAAGTATCTACTAGAAACTCATTTCCCTGAATCCGTTGAGGACACGGAGGAAATGCCAGCCCCTCGGCCTCCCCGCGCTGCTGTCACGGCAGCGGATTGGAGGACGGCCTCAAGGGTGGTAACAGTGGAAAGGGTCAAGTGGGCTATTTCCACCTTTGAACCATTCAAAAGCCCAGGACCGGACGGAGTGTTTCCGGCACTTCTCCAGGAAGGGCTAGAGACACTCATAGGTCCGGTCTATCACTTGCTGAGAACCTGTCTGGCCATCGGGTACATTCCCATACCCTGGAGGGCCGTCAAAGTTGTTTTCATACCTAAAGCAGGACGTACATCGTACGATACTGCCAAATCCTACAGAGCAATCAGCCTTACATCCTTCCTGCTCAAAACATTAGAGAGGTTGGTTGAAAGGTTTGTTAAAGACTGACCTTAGCGCCTCTGCATCCGTCGCAACACGCTTACCAGGCCGGGAAGTCAGTGGAGACAGCCCTTCACCCGATCGTTTCCAGGATCGAGAAGGCGCTGCACCACAAGGAACTTGCGGCCGGTGCTTTTTTGGACATCGAGGGAGCATTTGATAACACCTCCTTCGACTCAATCTGCGCCGCGGCCGCCTATCATGGCATCGATGACACCATCATTAGATGGTTGAGGGCCACGTTGGCGGGAAGGCAAATTATTGCTGCCAACGAGGAGAGGCTGCCCACAAGGAGGCGTCCTCTCCCCTCTGCTATGGAACCTTGTTCTCGATGGTCTACTCCAGGAACTCGAGAACGAGGGTCTTTTTGCTCAAGGTTACGCAGATGACCTAGCAATTATCATCTCAGGAAAATTCCCAAATACGGTTAGCGGGCTCTTGCAAAGGGCCTTGCAGATCGTACAGAGATGGTGTAACGACCAGGGCCTTAGAGTCAACCCCTCTAAGGCAGTACTGGTAATTTTCACTAGGAGGCGCAGGCTAGACGGTTTCGTCGAGCCAGTACTCTATGACACGACCCTAACGATCTCCAGGACGGTGAAGTATCTGGGTGTTATCCTGGACTCTAAGCTGACCTGGAAAGATCACATAGAGAGACAAATACAAAGGGCCACTACAACCCTGTGGGTATGTAGAAGGACCTTTGGAAAAACATGGGGGTTAAACCCCAGGGTAACAATGTGGTACTATACTGTGATAGTAAGACCAATGATCACTTATGCTTCTGTTGTGTGGTGGCCTGCTGTAACCAGGCTTTATATTCAACAGAAGCTAAGACAACTCCAAAGACTCGCCTGTTTGGGAGTCACAGGAGCAATACGCACAACCCCCACAGCAGCTCTGGAGGTCCTTCTGGACCTCGTGCCCCTTCACTTGGTGATTGAGGCCGAGGCTCGGAAAGTGGCCTACAGGCTGAGGTGCGGTGGTCAGTGGAAGGCCAGAGGAGAACAATTAGGACACACTAGAGCCCTTTCCAACGCGATAGGGACTCACTCATTTCTGGAGGCCAGGAGTGATGATATGGTGCCTTCCTTCTCCTTCTCAGAACCCTTTGAGGTTGTCATCCCCAAAAGGGAAGACTGGAACCCACTCGAGGACATACTTAAGCCCGCCGATATCGTCTGGTTTACAGACGGATCGAGGTTTGAGTAAAGTGCTGGAGCGGGGATATATGGTGAAAGGCCCAGGGCTGAAGCTTCTTATGCTTTGGGCAAATTCGCCACGGTATTCCAGACCGAAATTTTTGCTATTTTGGTCTGCGCACAGGAGAATATCCGAAGGAAATATTCCAACAGGCACATATATATATGTAGCGACAGTCAAGCGGCCCTCAAGGCCCTTGCATCAGTCCGGACCAAGTCAATCCTGGTTCAAAACTGTAGACAGGCTCTCTGTGAACTTGGCTCATCCAACTGGGTCAAGCTTCTCTGGGTGCCAAGACACAGCAACATCGAGGAGCGGGCAGACGCTCTGGCCAGAGGGGGCTCTCAGAGGCCCCTACTGGGTCCGGAGCCGGCTCTTGGTTACCCTAGATCAAATGCCAAGAAGTCAGTAGAAGACTGGACACGGTCTCAGTTCTTTGACTTCTGGGCCTCCTACCCAGGACTCCGGCAAGCGAGGCTCCTGATCTCGGGGCCCTTGCCGAAGCGAGCGGAACAAATCCTGCGACTAAACAGGAAACAGGTCAGAACCGTGGTAGGTCTTTTGACTGGACACGGCTCTTTCAGAAAACACCTGCACACTATGGGGGTGGTTGACAACCCCGACTGCAGGTTCTGCGGAGACGAGGAGGAGACTTCCATCCACGTCCTTACTTCCTGCCCTAGTCTTATGTACTTGAGGCACAAACACTTCGGCATTGGCTTTCCGGTGCCGGAGGAAATAAGGAATGCCCCTATAGGAAGGGTTTTGGCCTTTGGGTTAGAATCCGACCTGAATGGGGGAATTCAATAAATTCGTAGCGGTAGCACAATGGGCCACAAGGCCTGAGTGCGGCGACTCTCAGTCGCCCCGCTAAAAGAAGAAGAAGAAGAAGAAGAGATTCGGTAAGAAAATTTTAGACCAAAATTACTCGAAAAAAAAAACTTTAGAAATGTTTGCAAAATCTTGTAGGAAGCTGCCGGGTTACATTAATTTTTTTGGTTTTTATTTTTTTATGTGGTTTTCTCAGATCTTAGTAAAATGAAATATTTAATAGTAGGTAAAATATGGAATAATGAGAGTGAAGTAAAATTAAAACAAGTTTAGTATACTTATTTCTTATGTTCCCTAATCTCTAGCCACATAGAAATAATATAGCGAATTAATATTAGTCATAATAATTTATTTCGTATGCAATCTTTATACGACAGTGAAGGAAAATCAAGATGAAATATTTGCTGTGATTTAAAGTGGTGACAAATAATATCCCCTAAAAAAATCGCTAATAGTTAGCCATGGAATCAAAGTGTCTTGGAATATGTCATAAAACGGCTCTGTGCTTTATTTTCTGAGGAAAGAAGATGTACAAGTGGAATTTTTAAAGCATTTGGAATTCGTTAATGATGTAAGGAATCATAGTAAGCCAGAATTGTACTAATTTAATACAAAATAGGTATAAAAATATTTTTCATAATATAAACGCCATTGTCTAATCATTGCTGTCAAACCAGGGAAATTTCCATTTATTAATCATACAGGTAGGTGCTCATGGGTAAGCAAGATTTCCAAAAAATTTGATGGTTGTCATAGAAACAATGACAAAATATATGTGTCCGATTGGCTAATAATGATTGGTATAAAATTTTCCATATAATTGCTGAACATTCTACAGTATACTCCTTCGCAATTTTTTGAAAATAAGTTAATTTTCTAGATGTCATATTGATTAGTAAATCGCTTTTCAGTGTAATATGAAGCACTTTTGTATTTGTAGAATCTTATCAAATAAATAATTATATAATTAAACACAACAGTATTCATATGTATTTTTTCCTCAAAATGTCTCATGACTTTTATATTTACTGATTGATATTTTTCGAAACAATAGGATTTTTGCTCAGGATAACACTAATTTATTGTCCAGATTTTAATCGATTTATTTTCTTAACTAACAAGAACCGTGGCGGACGGACGGACGGTGGACAGACAGATAGACATTTTGAAATTTGTTCAAAACACAATGTTACAGATTTTTTACTCTACGACCGATATTTGCGCGTACACACAACACATATATACATTAAAAGTTCTCGAACTGAAAAAACCTTTGAACATATATGCATATAAGGAACAAACAATGCCGCTAAATGCATAGAGCAATGATGTAAACAAAATACAAGGCTAATACGGCAGTTGCTTTGTTCACTGCCGATTTTGCAAACAAAAAACTAACGTGTAATGCGTAAATATTGTCACAAATTACTATTTTTTTAATATATCGTATGTTTTTCAGAATATAGTATAGTATTAGATTTCAAGTTCGTCTCTGCCATGACGCCCAGAAATCCTATGTTTGGACATAACTTTATTTAAATACTAGCTGACCCAGCAAACGTTGTTTTGCCATATAAATTATAAATTTTTGTCCAAAAAATAAAAATAAAATTTCTGGATAGGGCCACCCTTATCACCTAGAGGTATAAAAAATAGCCTACGACCTATTCTCAGACCTACCAAATATACACCAAAAATTTCATAAAAATCGGTCAAGCCGTTTCGGAGTTCGATAACAAACACTGTGACACGAGATTTTTATATATTAGATGTAATATAGATTTTAATATACTCTTACCGTAAAATCTCTTTTCGTCTATTTTCAAAATAAGTTAACACTTGTTTCCGAAGTAAGCTCGTAGTTCAAACTGCTTTGTCTGTGGTCTGAGTGTACACTGCGTACATTACCAAGGCCAACTCACAATTGAATTTCCACATTGCACACTTCTCCTACTAGGTGGCGCACAATGGTATAAATAAATAAAAATCCCCTGATTCTATCATTGCTGATAAATATAATAACAATAATATAACGGCTGAATTTGCAAATTTGAGATATATCAATACGTTGTTGTTTACATTTGACTTCATGTACAGGATGGGACAATGACAATGACACATATTTAATTATTGCGTCTCTCCCTCTCATATACACAGGGTGTCCCAGAACATGTCGGGAGCGTAAATTTTAGGTAAAAACAACCATATATTCATATAAGTTTTTTCGATAGGACGCACCCCTACTATCTTCATCCCTGAACGCAGGGTGGGAAAAACGATAACTTTTTAGTGCTTGATATAATTTGTACCCCAGTCAAATTGGAACGAATTTCCGTTTGATCGAAAAAACTGATACTTGGAAAAGATGTTCATTATGGTTTACTATTAACATACTTAACTTATATATGCTATACTTATATACTTATACTTTACTATTAATAATAACGTCTTTATTAACTATAATTACATAATGTACATGCCAAATTTAAATATGTGTAATGTAAGTTAATGTTAATTGGTGAGGTTCACTTATTATTGCCCTCAACCATAAAATATAATAATAAAAAACATTTGATAATACTGTGCAATTAAAGGTATACATTTTTTTTGAAATTATTGAACATACTAGAAGTACCCATCTCAAACTGTTGCGTTCGAGCCGCCATCTTGAAAAAATGGCGGTCCGATTCAGCTTCTTGCTTGTATCTCTAACCATTAGCGATATCGAAATTATGTTTATATACAAGTAAAGTTTATAAAATTCTCTATAAAAAATATGTGCATTTTTTTTGTATCTATTATTGGACTCTTTGAAAATACGCGAACAAAGAGTATATTGCTGTTATATAATATTATTTTGGTATTCAGCAGATAACTTTCAAAGAAATCATTCGTTCCCTTCATACAGGGTCATTCACGGAAAGCGGGTATTAAACGTTTCTTGGGATCTGTCGAGTTTAGAAATTTGAAAATTGGTATGAGGGGGGTTTTAGATATGGCGGATTCAACGAAAATATTTTCATGCTTGTGCTACTTCCGCTTATACCGGATGCAGCACCTAACTTTGTTATTTTAAATGGAACACCCTGTATTTTATTGCATATTTCGATTCCTCATAAAATTTTAGCTTAGGTCTATGTACCATAACATACTCTTAAACATTCCGGTTTTCGAGATAATTAATATTTTTGGAGATTTTTGACGGTTCCCACCCTTCGGAAAAAAAATCAATATCTTCTATCATGTAGCCGATTAGCAAATTTTCTTTTCAAACTCTTACAAGTATCCTATGACCTAACTAAAAGTTCTCTTATGTTTTCACAATATCATACAGAGTATTTTATTTTCACAGTCGAACATTGTTTTAGTTCAAACGTCAAAAAGTCATTTTTTTCAAATGGAACCCCCTGTATATTTTCACAGAATCTAATAGAGGATTGAATTCTGCATCGATTGATATTACCATTCCCTATACCTATCTCTCTTTGTTTTCCTATTATGGACGAATATTTTTAAAACGTACAAACAAAATCAGCACTGTTTGTTAGTAGGCAATACAAGTCATAACTCGGTTCCTTTTTTATCATAAACGAGAATAATCATGTAGATAATTGATAATCATTTGTTTTTGACAGCTTCAAAAACGAGAGATTAGATTTATAACAAATACTTTGGCACAAAAATTTACAAAATTAATGAACACTGAATATAAATATTTAATGCAGCAACTGTTCAAAATGCTCTCCATTCTGCTCCAAACAAGCCAATATCCTGGAATTTACGGCACTTACAATGGCTCGGCGAATTTCGTGGGTATTTATTTACTGAAATGCAGTCCCTATTCTCTTCTTTGGATCTTCTTTGGTGGTAGCCGTGGTGGCATAAACAACATTTTTGATAGTATCATATCTACGAGGAGAATTTAAATAGCAATAAATATGCGAAGATTTTGCGAACAGTAACTTTTATTGATAATTTGCCCCTAAGTATTTATAATTCTATGTATTTTCAAATGAATGGTTGCGGTCCACGGGAAGTTTATGACGAATTAGTAGCGACGTTCGAAGATAGGTGGTTTGGCTACCGAGGACCTTGGAGATGGCCAGCAAGGTCCCCTGATTTGACCCCCTTAGACTTTGGACCTTTGGGGTATTAAAAATATTGTTTATGCCACCCCTGCTACTATCAAAGAAGATCCAAAGAACAGAGAACGGGCTACATTTTAACAAATCCCCATGAATTAGCCAAGCCACTGTAAGTGCAAGTGGAGAGCATTTTGAACAGTTGCTGCATTAAATATTTTTATTCAAAGTGTTCATTGATTTTGTAAATTTTTGTCCCAAAGTATTTGTTATAAATCTAATCTCTCGTTTTTGAAGCTGTCATCTTGATAATAAACAAATGATTATCAATTATCTACATGATTATTATCGTTTATGATAAAAAAGGAACCAAGTTATGACTTGTATTGCCTACTAACAAACAGTGCTGATTTTGTTTGTACGTTTAACAAATATTCGTCCATAATAAGAAAACAAAGAGAGATAGGTATAGGGAATGGTGACATCAATCGATGCAGAATTCAATCCTCTATTAGATTCTGTGAAAATATACAGGGGGTTCCATTTGAAAAAAATGACTTTTTGACGTTTAAACTAAAACAATGTTCGACTTTGAAAATAAAATACTCTGTATGATATTGTAAAAACATAAGAGAACTTTTAGTTAGGTCATGGGATACTTGTAAGAGTTTGAAAAGAAAATTTCCTAATCGGCTACATGATAGAAGATATTGATTTTTTTCCGAAGGGTGGGAACCGTCAAAAATCTCCAAAAATATTAATTATCTCGAAAACCAGTATGTTTAAGAGTATGTTATGGTACATAAACCTAAGCTAAAATTTTATGAGGAATCGAAATATGCAATAAAATACAGGATATTCCATTTAAAATAACAAAGTTAGATGCTACATCCGGTATAAGCGGAAGTAGCACAAGCATGAAAATATTTTCGTTGGATCCGCCATATCTAAAAACCCCCTTATACCAATTTTCAAATTTCTAAACTCGATAGATCCCAAGAAACGTCAAATACCCGCTTTCCGTGAATGACCCTGTATACCATTGATTTAAATTTGACCAAGCTAGAATATCTGAACTTGAGGCACAAACACTTCGGCATTGGTTTTCCGGTGCTGGAGGAAATAAAGAATGCCCCTATAGGAAGGATTTTGTCCTTTGAGTTAGAATCCGGCCTGAATGGGGGATTCCAATAAATTCATAGCGGTAACACAATGGGCCACAAGGCCTGAGTGCGGCGACCTTTCGTCGCCCCGCTAAAAGAAGAAGAAGAAGAAGAAGAATCTAGAATATCAACAAGAACGAACCGACTTGTCAACTTCTCTCATACACTTATTATATGTATCTTACATTCAATATGAAAAAAATAAGAAAATAACCATTCTTTCTATATACTGAAAATCTAAGTCCGATCATGCCAATATATTATGAGAAACAGTGGCGACTGGTGAAATTTCAATATTTTTTTTCTCTGACCTCTAAAAAATTTTGAAAAAGCAGTTTGCGAAAAAATTTTTGAAAATTCGGTAGCCTCCCCTGGGTCTAGGGACTCCTGTTTATTTTTATTTTTTTTGTCATATTACTTTTCATAAAAATACAATAGATTTTGGAGCTTATGAAAATATTTTCATTACTAACTGAGATACAACGAATTGAAATATTGTAATTTGTTAAATTGTAAATTACAAAATTTCAGTTCATTGTATTTCAGTTAGTAATAAAATATTTTCAGAAACTCCAAAATCTATTGTTGTATTTTTATGAAAAGTCAAATGCATATGACAAAAAAAATAAAAATAAACAGGAGTCCCTAGACCCAGGGGAGGTTAACGAATTTTTAAAAAATTCTTTCGCAAACTGCTTTTTCAAAATTTTTTAGGGGTCATTAGAGAAGTGCTTCTCTAGATGTTATTTCCCATATTTCGTATGGGTTCCATGCGCCACAGACGAGAAAAAAAATATTGAAATTTCACCAGCCGCCACTGATGAGAAACCTCCATTACAAGGTGTTCCTTCAAGTATCTCTAGTGCTACCTGGAGGATACAAACATTTGTTACATTTCAAAGCCAAGAACTACTAAAAAGCACAAAGGAAATGGGTATAAAATTTCACTCACATGTCTTAATACACTCAATATTTCTAACAACGTTCGACTGATCAAACCTCCCTAAAACTTATACAACTTTTTTCATTCTCTTTAGAACTCATCAGGAGAGATATATGTTCAATTCAAAAACAAAATTACTATTAAAAAATAATAAGAACAAATTTTTCATGCAAAAAACTGACAGGAGTATTTATTTACTTAAGAGAAGTTGACAAGTCGGTTCGTAAGGGGACTTCTTGTTGATATTCTAGCTTGGACTGATTTAGATCAATGGCATATGAAAGGAACAAATGGTTTCTTTGAAAGTGATCTGCTGAATACCCAAAATAATATTTTATGGCAATGATGTAAGCAGAAATACAAGATATTTATTTTTAAAAGAGTATGTTGCATTTCATCGACACATTTCAAAAATTGTAGAGAAGAGAAAAAAATATCGTATCATTGTGTTGTCATACAATTCGCAGCAATTTTCAAAATGTCCGTCCGCTTCTCTGTCCGTTATTTCTCGTTTAAGCTAAATAACTTAAAAGAGAAAAGTCCGATCTTATTCAATTTTCTACAATAGATTAATGTTAGCTAGAGAATGAATCCCAGCGTTCTTGAAAAAACTCGATTAGTAAATATAAATGTCATGAAACATTTTATGAAAAAAATAAACGTGAAAGTGTTGTAATCTTTGATAAAATTGTATGTTTAAGTGCCATACTTGCAATTTTAATGATCTCCCGATGATACAGTATACTATGCAGTATCTTTGTGTTTATACAATCTTATCAAAGGTGTTACAACACTCTTCACGTACATTTTCATAAAATGTTTCATAACCTTTATATTTACTGATCGACTTTTTTCAAAATCAATAAAATTCTTCCTCTATCTAACACTAACTTATTGTCCAAATTTGAATAAAATCAGACTTCTCTTTTTTAAGTTATCGTACGTAAGCTTTATTTTTTTATGGGAAACATAATTTCGATATCTCTTAAAAATTCATACACCTGGAAACCGAAAGCTTTGGGGGCGGTTAATTGAGCAAAGTAACTATGCAATGGCGTTATATCACCGCCCCCAAAGCTTTTGGTTTCCAGGTGTATGAATTTTTAAAAAAATATTTTTACTTTTTAGTAGTATTTCAAATAAAAGCTTTTCTTAAAAATATTTTTTATATATAATTTTATTTCCCTATAATTGTCCCTATTTGACTGGAGTATTAATCAAATTTGAGTTATGTATTCCATATGGAGGCCCTTGAGATGATAAAATTTATTGTTTTAATAACAGATCAGGGAGGCCAGGGGTGACTTACCCTCAAGATATTTAACTCCCAATTTTAAGGCCTGTAAGATTTTTTCCTTAAAATAGATGATATTCGTTTCCTTAATGCATAAGAAAAGAAAAAGAAACTTCGTGCTGAAATCGCTAAAGTGAACAGTTTTCGTTAAAAAGCAATTTTTATTTTTATTATTGCATGTATTGTGTTAACTTGAGCACCTCGAACTCTAATATACTTCCAGGCCCGACTAACTGAAGACTGCTGTATCATCCACAATACCTCAGCATTGATTCGTATTGCAATGAAACGTGACTCGTTGTAGTAGTTCCTCTCTAATCTCTACTGGAGTTGAATATATTAAGTTTATGAGATGTGTCGACATCAAATCTAAAGGATTCAAATCAGGTGGTCGAGGAGGCCAAGCAACAGCAAACGCATCTTTTTTCAAATATCTTATAAAACGTTTCCCAAAAAATTCCAGAGGCAATTGATGAAGAAGGCTGTGAAGAAGATAATATTCTTCCCAAAGCACAGAAAAATCGTTGGAAAACATTATTAACAAAATGTTAGAAAACGCAATGCACCCAATTCGAATACGGATTGGATTTGATATAATCAAATTAAAAAAAAAAAGAACTGAACACTTTTCGAAAATGAAGGAAACACGGATATGTACCTTCAGCTGGCATATATGATTATCCGATAACGATATCGCCAACTAATGTAGAATCTGAGAAAAATTATATGTAAAAAAACTTTTTAAAAACAAACTTTTATTATTATTTAGGAGTACTAAAACGAAAAAAATTAAATTCGTTGTCTTAAAAGCTTGTCGCGCAAGAAGTTCATACAGGGATTAATTTTGTTTGACGGAGGTTTTAAGTACCAAGTAAGTATTTTTTTTCAATTCACGCGACGGGCTTTTAAGACAATTAATTTTATTTTTTTCGTTTTAGTACACCTAAATAATAATAAGAGCTTGTTTTTAGAGTTTAAGTTTTTTTTACATATAATTTTATTTTTAAATTTTTAATTACGTTTTAATTATTAGTTTTATATTCATTGCATCGCGTCGTCGAGCTCATGCAAAGGGCTCTTAACATAGATCAGTTATGGTGTAACAGACACGGGCTCTCGGTCAACCCTGGCAAAACAGAGCTAATACTGTTCACTAAAAGGAGAAAAATAAGCGATTTTCAGCTTCCTTCTCTTATGTGCACACGTCTGTGTCTTTCCCATAGAGTGAGGTACCTGGGAGTAACACTAGACTCCAAACTGTCATGGAAGAATCACGTGGAAGCTCAAGCGAGGAAAGCCTGCGCCTCCCTATGGATGTGCAAGCGGTCTTAAGTGGGGAATACATTCCAAGGACCACCCTCTGGATGTACACCGTACCTCTCATAACAATCAGGGCTCGCCTATGTCAAGTTCAAAGACTAGCTTGCCTAGGAATAACAGGAGCAATCAGGACCACCCAAACGGCTACAATGGAGACCATCCCTTGCATGTCGAAGTGGAACTGGAAGCTAGGATAGCAGCAAACAGACTGTTTAAAGGTGGCATGTGAAATGCGACGGGACAAGGGCTAGGGCACACAAAGGCTTTAGCTCTACTTATAAGGGACCAGGTCGTTGCTCAGTCAGAGGACGACCGGTTTCTCCCCGTCTATACGTTCACTATTCCATATACAGTAGTGTTTGGAAGAACTGATTATTTTGAGGAACCGGTTCAGACCGTTTTTTTTTTTTTAGTAAAAAACCGGTTTAAACCGGTTTTAAACCTTTTTTTTTTGTTAATTTAAACTAATCATAATTTATTCATTTAGAGATCTTAGGACAAGAACTTAAAAAAATTATTGTATTATGGATGTATGCGATAAGCCGGTAAAGTACTAAAGAATTTGCACCCTACTAATGACCCTATGAGATACATTTCAAATTCAATAAAAATGACAGGTTTCTGGAATACCGATGATGGTTGAACTGCCACATCTTTGATTTATTATGCTAAACGACACATACATTAACCAAGAAGAATAAACAACCAGGCCTGTAGCTAGGGGTGGGCCAGGACGGGCGTAGCCCGTCCTGGAATAATTTTCGCCCGACCTACGGCGACCGTAGAAAATAATGAGGTAGCTATTTTTAAATAGAAAAAACGAATTTTTGGCCCACGGTCCCCCTCTGAAAAATTGTTTGCCACCCTTAAAGCATTTTCTAGCTACAGGCCTGTGCCCAACCATCACATTTGTAAGACAAAAACAGCAAATATTTTGTGGCGTCCTTATTGTAGACAGTATTTTATTTAACAATATAGCTGAAAACAGTCGTAGAGAGTAGTTAGAAAGTAGATGCTGAATAGCAGGTTACACTGAACAATCATGTTTATTAAATGTCAAATGCAATGGTAAAAAGTAAACCCCAGACCTATTTCATTTCACTTTTCCTTTAGGTGAACCTGGAAAGTTGTAAATGTTGCCATTGTTGCGAATAGGTCTAAGGAACCATTTTTGTCAAAATAAGCGTTTTTGTGAAAAAACCGGTTTTAGACCCGGTTTTTCCAAACACTAATATACAGTCGTGTTCCCTAGTCGAGAGGACTGGGAATGCTTTAAAATGAATCTTCTGTGTCTCGGAGGTCTGGAGTGGTACACAGACGGATCGAAGGCTCAGGAGGGAACCGGTGCTGGTGTACAGAGATGCAAGGATGCAAGCCAAGGGCTCGTATATCGGCGCCACTTGATAAGTATCCTAGTGTATTTCAGGCTGAGATATATGCCATTTTACTGTGTGCAAGCGAAAACCTCAAACCTCTATACATGTAGCCACAGTCAGGCAGCTTTGAGGGCTCTTGCATCAAACAAGGTGGTGCTGAACTGTCGAAACATTCTGACTGAGTTGTGTGAACGCAACTCAATTAAACTCATATGGGTGCCTGGACACAGTGGCGTCGAGACCAACGAAGAAGCAGACAGTTTGGCGGGTGAAGAAGCAAAACTCCTTTCCCTGCCCACGAGCCAGCCTTCGGTCTGCCAAGAAGTCGGATTCAACAGAGCTACAAGACTGGGCTTAGGGACCCAGAATGAGACAGTCCAGGCTCGTCGACTGACTCCACCGCAAAGTGGCTGATTGGGCTCCATAGAGAACGATTGAGACGGCCTGATAAGAGGACACTGTCCTCTGAACAAGCACCTGCATACAATGCAGTTGAAAGATGATCCTACTTGTAGGATGTGTGGAGTGGAGGATGAAACAATCACTCATATCCTACGCCATTGTGCACCAATAAGAGTGTCAAGGTATAGGTATTTCGGAAGGCATTTTCTACAGCCGGAGGAACTACAGGACCTACCCTGTAAAGGGCTGTTCTCTTTTGTGGAGAGCACTGGTATTTTCCAGGGGATTCTAAATGTTGCGAACGTACAATGGGCCGATAGGCCTGAGTGCTGCGAATCTTCGGATCTACTCGTGTTTTCTAAATAATAATAATAATAAAAAAGAAACAACAATTGTAACTAGTCTAGGGTCTAGGACCCTGTCAGCCCCTAATTATAGAGGGTTAGAAATAAGAAATTGAAGTTCAATTCTTTTGAGAGTCTATTTTATTATGCAAATTGAGAAAACTATTTTTCTTATTTTATACGGTTAGTAACCAATAAAGGAATTGAGGTGAAGGAATGAAATCAGTGAGAAATTTATAAATTTTATTGTTATACACATTAAATTCTAAAATATTTTCACATAATGTAGATATACATACAAATAATGTTTGCGTGCTCATAACACACAGATCACAGGAAGTAGCTTTGCGGCTGGTTACTAGATGCACAGTAGCAACTAGTTTAATCATCTCTTTCTAACGGATATCTATCTCTGTTCTTTCTTTGTGCATTTCACCGGTAAAGCTGCTTTCTGTGAACTATACAGAACAACAACACTTTTCGATATTGCTGAATTGATATATTAAATATTACCAGGAAGAATATTCTCTGACTAATCGACGCATGCAGATAATATGAATTTATTTTAAATTTTAATGAACCATTTCAAAGAGCTTAGCCATTTAACACCGAACACTCTGTTTCATCCGAACTACTACAAAGTGCATGTTACTGCTTGGAAGTTGCAAATAATACCTGTAGTTGTACAAGAGAAACCGCGTGTGGGCTAAATGGCTAAACTAGTTATTTGACATACTCTAGGTATAAATAGATCCATGTATTTTATATGTTTTATATGATACACATATACAAAACGCAAATGAAATGAAACGCACGTTTTATAACTAGATAGAAACATAAGGCTGAGCTCGGAGTGTATTGGCATTCTCTACCATGATACAAATCACAAACAATATGTATTGTGGTAAAGTGTGGGCTAGAGTCAGCGCTACATTAATAAATGTCTTGTACTACGATTCAGTTCTAGCAAGCAGCCTTAAAAAATATCGAACGTGCCAATTATAACCCGTCAATTAGAATCGAATGAACCTGTTAGGGTACGGATATGCCGAAGATACATCTCGGTGGATGTCGGTCACGATTTAGGTCGCGGTCTCGGTCGATACATCTCTTCATCGATGCTACAATGCTGGGTGGACATGCTAGAGAGGTTTATCTTTTCAGTGTTAGAATTTTGAGAAGCTTGCAGTCGAGTGGAAGAATACCACATAATCTGTGTGAGCCAAGGAGGAGGTGCAAGCTACCACAGTATCTTTCTCTCTACAGCGATGTAAAAACAACTTGGACATCGCGTTAGACCTCGATAAAAACTCCTAGGGTGAATTGCTGCTAGCATCCCTAGTGCATGCGGTTACATTTAAATATACAGGTTTGTTTTACAAGTAGATGGCATCGATGTGGCGACCGCAATCGTGACCTACATCTCTAGTAGTGAGGCATCTTCGGCATGTCGTACTCTGAGGTATTTTACCTACGGTTTTTGTTAACTAAGGATAATCTAGTCCTTACTAGTCCCTCCTGGGGACTTATTCTCCAGCTTAGGAGAAGTGAATCGGGGTATTTTTTCTCTTTTTATATCATTATATTTCCTATTTCTTTCTCTTTCCTTTCTCCCGAAATGATCATTCTCTCGACTGGAGAATAGGGTCCCTGGGAAGATTGGTAGTGATGCCGATCCGTCTGTCAAACCGAAGCTAGTCTCTTCAGCCATTTGGAGAAATACTAAAAGTAGGAAACTTTATTATTCTATTTGTAGTTTGAACATTTTCTAACACCTGAGGTCGAAAAAATTACCTATCGCAGGCTGTGGCACTTGTTAGTAAATAATTTGTTTAACTAAATACTAAAACTGCTCAAGCTACTTACTAACCGGCACTCAGTAGTAATGGTAAGTATAATCTAACAATCTAAATTATTGTTCACGGTCTATCCGTTCCCACACCGTCAATATTGTTTTGATTACCGCTTATTAGTTGAGTGACAATACTCACTAATGAAGGGTCTGAAAAGTAGTTTGTTAAATTTTTATATACATCCGTCCTCACTAAGAGACAATATTTTCCTATGCCTACGGTCACTTCTTAGACTTTTGTTTGTTGGTGCTCCTTCCTTAAAGTTCATTTTCCTCGCGGCCGCATAAAATCATATTTATTAACCTCGGTTTACCGAGAATTAATGAATTATAATGATAAACTGTGTCCTTCTTGTTGTTTTAAAACGTGAGTTTTATTTATTACACCGACCCTCTGGACATATCACTTTCTTCACTGTAGCTACTCTGGAAGTGGTGTTTCGACACTTTAAACAAGAACTGGTGCCCGAGTATAAACCTCCGTTGCACAGGGGCGTAATACGTGGCAGTTATACTCAAGAAAGTGCATCACAATTTGTATTAGTTATGCTATCATTACTTTTATTATTTGTGCCGTTTTACTCGAATTTCAAGTACGTCTTAAAAATACTGGAATGGTGTTTAATATAGATATTACCTTTTATACTAGTTGTACTCGTTGGTAATTGATTAAAATGTTTTGTGTACCATCGACCGGTTATGATTTAAATACCAATCAATTAGAATCCTTTATTATTCAGTGTTGTTTAAATATTCAAGGAAGGTCAAGGCCATAAAATCTCTCGCTTCGTTAACAACCTATCTTGTTTATTTATGAGCGTGAGCCCCGTAAGTTCTGAGGTTCAAAAAATAAAGTTTTGATAGTTGATACTTCCACAGAAGCCTTATATACAGCGACAATTGATATTTAATAATTTGAAAGAAATTTCATGGAAAACTTCCGATCGGATTTATAATAAAATTCAGGCAGTTATGCATCCTCAATAGCACTGTTTGTACATAATGCTAAATATATCTCTTCCGAGAGATGATGGTCAATTACGGAAAACTTCATAATAAATTGTTTTATAACTAGCCAACCGGTTACAAGATGCACGACGCGCGGTGACAGTTTTTTTCCACCAACTGATTTTTTAAATTTTTAATTGAATACGATTAACGTAACATTCTGAACCACACTAAAGAATGACTTTCTAAAAGTGACATAAATGCTCCATCATTCCTTATATGATTCAGAACACCATAAATCAGCATATGTGCTGAATCGTAGTAAGCAATGCAATTAATATATTAATGAAGCCATACAGACTTGTAGCGTGGTAAAGAATGTCAATACACAGCCCGAAGGGAAATTCTTATGGTTAAAAATTACTGAAAAGATCCTAATTAACAGGTTGTTCTTAAAAGACCCTTAGGGCCAGTTGTACGAACTAAGTTGAGCCAAGTTCAGCAAGATCAAAAGCCAATTGTATCAATCGTAACCTTGGCTTTTGATCTCGGATCAAGCTGAACTTTGCTCAATTTAGTTCATACAACTGGCCCTTAGAGAACACATACACTAATAATATATGTTTGGATGTATATGACATGGCATGTAACGAGGCACGTGCAATGCTTTCTGCATTTAAGTATTCAATTTTGTACGTATGTTTTTTTTTTATTTTGTAACTATTATAAGAAACAAACTTTTGAAATAATTAGACCACTCGACAAGTATTATGAACATATTCATTTCTTAATATAATATCCACACGTACAAGTACAATGAAATAGTTTTGACAAATATATTCGATAAGCTTTACAATAACTAAGTTGCCATCATCGGGAGACGATACTAATTTAAACAATTAATGACCAATTTGGTCGTCGAAATGCGAGTGTAGCTTTCAGTATTAGTGTTTATAAAAACAATTTCAGTTCCACCTCCCCGACCAAATACCTATGTCGCCTCTAAATAGATAAAAACAAAAAAAGCAATTGTACTGTACAATTTATGTTTTGTTAAATGTTCGTTTTGACAGGGTGAGTATGAAATAAACTATCACAACCAGTGGCGGTGATATGTATAAGCGAGTATAAGCAAAGCTTGGGGGTCCCGGATAATACTTGGAATGAGTCGAAAGTTTTGTCCTGTTCCGTATCCTGTGCCCATTTTTCATGTTTGCTTAGGGGCCCAAAGTGCTCTTGCACGAAACTGATCACAACCTCATAACATGTCATGCCATAGTTACAACTTCACTTTCATACAGAGGTTTTCCAAATATTTCTTATTTATAAAGATTATCTAAACTATTATTTTAAATTATTTCTATTCTCAGAAAGTATACATAATTGTAAATAAGAGAATTTAAAATGTATTTTCACTAATCATTCTGTGGGTGAAACTGCGGCAGTTATATTTTCATTTATGGTCAGACATGTTTTTTTTGTTTTAGTATTCTCTTTTATCTGCCATCTTTGTTTCTAAAATCCTATTGAATAGAGCATATATTTTATAAATCAACGAAGCCATGTGATTTTTATATTTAAATTTCAAAATTTTTTAATGAATAGCTACTGGATTTTCCTGCTTGTTTGAATTGGACCAATTAAATTATTAAATAAATAATAGTGGATGATAAACTTAATAAATTCTCCATGTAATTAACAATAATATTAATGATGCCTCACTACTTATAACAGGTGGAAAATTGAACCTGGCATCTAATTTCTTCATTTTACAATCAATGGCGAACTATAAGGAGCAGTTACTCTTGTGGCTATTTTGAGGAATATATTTGAAACGAAAAAATAATTGAACATCAAATAAAACTTGTATGCCAAAACCCTAACAATATCTAAAAGTCTGTATATCCTACTAATAATTAGTGGGCTATTATGAATTTAAATACCATGCCGTTTTGAGGGCTTGTACGATTTCAGAAAAAAACATTTTTCAATCCATTCATTTTACCTTTCCCGCGCTATGAAGAGTAAAATATTAATCTAAAAAAAAAGTAAAAGAATCAAACTAGAGAGAATTTTAAGCTTTACAAAACTTCTCCGTAATTTTGGCAAAAGTTAGATATTTAAATAATACGAAAGTCAAACCTTTTTCAAGATAGCGAGCGGCATTTCCACTGGGACAACAGATGTCAGAAATTCAGAAACTGGCATATACACTCATATCAGAATAAACCTCCCCTACAAGCCTCAAAAGTCATGGTATCAAATTGATTTTAATTGAAAAAACTTACACAATAGAACGTGCGAGTACATTTTTAAGTATTAGCATAAAACTTGGCTCTGTTAATTTATTTTAGTTTATTTTGAAAATTTAAAAAACTGAAAAACACGCTTTTGTGAGTAGCGCACTAACAAGTTAAAAATAATTATTTTCCTTTTATAGGTGTGCTATAAAACATTTAGTCTTTAAATAGTTAATTAAATATAAAAACATGGGGCGCACTTAGCTACCTGCCTACATTTCATTTTGTTCATTATGCCTAGGCCGCTATATAAGCGCCCCATGCTTTTAAAGAGCAATGTTAAAAAAAGGGCATTTTTGGTCTATCTGTGGCAAAGTGTGGAAGCCATCTTTATTTACTAATTTGGGGTGCTGAAAACGAATCCGTCACCAGTTTTGGCGGTGACAATTTTGCAGGAAATTCTCTTAAAATACTAAGTTTCGATAACTAAGTAGAAAAAGAAGTAAAGAAAATCAAATTCAACCCTTCAACCCTCCTCGCCATTCTTTCACCACCTCTAAGAAGGTTGTAAGCTACTATAACTACTATACAGTTATTTACATACTTTTAAGAAAACTAGAATACCTCATTAAGTGGTTGCTATCAGAATATAATAATCTGATTACTTCCGAGGACATTCATCCGCCTCCTCACCTTTAAAAGGGGTAGGTCTCACCTTCTCAGGGATATTGATCGGTTTTAATTACAAAAAAAATCCTAATACTCGGATGTTTATTATCATATTAAGGTGATTTGGCCAATTCAGATCACTCATGAATATTTCTTACTCCTCTGGGATGGGGTGCAGGGCTTCTTTAGCCCATCCGTGGCAAAATGTGGAAACCATATTTTTTTACTAATTTTGAGGTGCTGAATACGAACCTGTCATCTGAATTGGCTAAAAACATCGGGAAGACAGTAAAAAACAACCCTTATTTGAGGGTGGCATTGAATTGATGTTAGAACTTGCAACAAAAATTATTCTTTAGTGCAGGAAATTCTTTCAAAATACTCGTTGGGTAAGTGGAAAAAGAAGCAAAAATTTTAAATTCATCCCCTTCCCCCCCCCTCTCGTTTCCCTCACCCTCCACCACCCATAAGAACGGTGTAAGTTACAATATCATATATACGGTTATTTATTATACTCTTCGCAAATACGAAAGCGAAGAGTATATTGCATTTGGTCGGCACATTTCTAAAACCGTAAATGTCGCTCGCAGACAAAAAATTTTCGTATCATTGTGTTAGTGAACGAATTCTGAACAACTTTCAAAATGTTCGTCTGTCCGTCTGTCCGTCCGTCCGTCCGTCCATTCTTGTAAGCACGATAACTCAAGAAAGAAAAATCCGATTGTATTGAAATTTGGATAGTAAGTCAGTGTTAGCTAGAGGAAGATCCCTTTTTGAACAAAATCGATCGGTAAATAAAAATGTTATTAATTATTTAAATTTGACATTTTTTTTTGATTTTTATGTTTTTGTAATTGAATAGAAATCTGGTGGAATGATATTTCATTTTAGTATCTAAACATTTATATATTTTACAAATATACATTTCATAATGTAATATACAACTGTGGAAATATGATTTCAGCTCGTGTCTTATAATGTAAAAATTTACATTTTTTTACGTGTAAGGTGGTGGTGTAGTTCTTACGCTTTTGACTTGGAATCCAAGGGTCCCGGGCTCGAAACCCAAATGGGGTTTGCTATGTTTTTTTTAATTTTTACTTTATTTTACCAACTAAGTTGGTACTATAAAATTAAAAATGTCTAAACATAACTTTATTTACAAAAAACTGCGAAGAGTATCCTATAGAATGTGTAACAATTATATAAAAAGTTCAGTGAACAGGTGAAGAGTTCGTTTTTAGCTTGTTTATTTTTAAAAAGCCAAAAGTCCTCGTTAAATGGTTATAATGTAATTTCTTCTGTATACTCTCATACCCATCCCCACCAATTAAGGTGGTGGATTTTATCTTTTATAGTTTCTATTGGTTTTAATTGCAAAATAAATCCCTAATCACCTAGTTTGATGTTTTTTTTATCATAATAAGGTGATTTAGTCAATTCAGACGAATATTTCTCACCCCCGAGATGTTTCTGAGCTAATAATCTCTATGCCAAATCCTCATCTCCCGCAAAACGGGTAAATGATACGTTAATATATATATTTTCAATAAGTATTTATGGATAATTTATTGGTCACTAAGTTACTCCATTATGATAGAAATCATGTAAGAGGTAATGAAGGATTTCTATCTAAAGTCCCAAAATAGTTACTCCCACCCGTTTCGTGGGTAGATTTGGAATTTAAGGGAGCCATAAAATGAAAAAAGATTCCCATTGTAACAAACAAAAATTATTGAAATGACTAAATAATTTTTTACTATAAAAATCAAGCAACATTTTTTAAAGGGGATATTGACACCCTTGAGAGGTAAGAAATATTCAAGAGTGATCTGAATTGGCCAAGTCACCTTAATATGATAAAAAAACATCCATCTGTGTAATTTTTCTTTGTAATTAAATATCCCTGAGAAGGTGAGACCCACCCTTTTTAAAGGTGAGGAGGCGTATGAGTGTACTCAGAAATAATCAGATTATTATATTCTGATAGCAACCACTCAATGAGGTGTTCTGTTTTTTTTTAAATATGTAAATAACTGTATAGTAGTTATAGTAGCTTACAACCTTCTTAAAGGTGGTGAAAGAATGGCGAGGAGGGTTGAAGGGGTGAATTTGATTTTTTTACTTCTTTTTCTACTTAGTTATCGAAACTTAGTATATTAAGAGAATTTCCTGCAAAATTCCAATGTCACCCCCAAATAGGGGTGGTTTTTCAATATGTTCCGGAGATTGTTTGCCAAAACGGATTCATTTTCAGCACCCCAAAATTAGTAAAAAAAAGATGGTTTCCACACACTTTACCACGGATGGGCCAAAAAAGCCATTTTTTTTAACATTGCTCTTTAATTACCGATTTAAAAAACAAATGTTTAATAACACACAGCTATAAAAGGAAAATAATTATTTTTGACTTTTTAGTGTGCTAGGTACTTATAAAAGCGTGTTTTTTCGTTTTAAAACTATAATTTATTTTACTGTTTTTCAGTTTTATGTTCATTAAGTGTCAGTGGCGCAGCCAGAAAATTCATTTGGGGGGAGCCAATAGAACCGGCCTCCCCAAAGAATGAGGAAAATGTTTCAGAAAATGGTTGAGAACGGATGTGTACAGATTCCTCTACTAGATAATATTGGCATTAATTACAAAATATTTATTTCAAGGGATAATTTGGATACTGCTTTGCACTGGTAGAGATTATGCTTCTTTATTTTTTGGCTCATGGAAAACGGCTTGGGGGGGGGCGGGCACCATAGCTCCCCCCCTGGCTGCGCGCCTGTTAAGTGTGCTAAGTTTCAAATCGATACAACAATTGGAAGTGGGTGATTTTCTATTTGTTAGCAATTAAGAAATTCCCATGATCACCTCCCCCTTCTATCATTAAACCCTCCTGGTCATAACATGTAATCAAACGACTCATTGAGACAAGTCAAATGAGCTCAGACTCGATGGGCTTATTGTTAGCCATTGAGGAGTCTCTATGACCACCTGCCATCTACATCATCATACAAGCTCGATATTACCATATTATTGTATTGTCACTAGAATTGCATAAGTTTGCAAAGTTCTAAAACGATACGACAATAAGAAGTGATAGACCGAACTCCCATGACATTATTCTACTATTCGCAAAGAACGAAGAGTATATTGCATTTGATCTGTACATTTCTAAAACCGGAAATATCGCCCGTAGAGAAAAAATTTCCATATCATTGTGTTAGTGAACGAATTCTGAACGACTTTCAAAATGTATTGAAATTTGGAAAGTAGTAAGAAAGTTTTGAGTTTTATCACGATTTAGTTTTAACATATTGGAGTTATACCACAGTTCAGCACGACTTTCAGTTTCACATATAGTTTCATGTAGATTTGCAAGGCATTTATCTGAATCGCGTAGGGTAGCGTCATCAGCAAACATGATGATTTGACTAGCGAATAAGTAATAGAATAAATCGTTGACATAAATAATGAATAGCAGTGGCCCCAGAACAGTGCCCTGGGGCACACCATGATCTATAGTTCGATTTTTTATTATTTACTGAAACGCATTGCTGCCTATTTTGCAGATAAGATTCAAGGAGTGATAGTGGTGTTCCCTTCACTCCATAAAAACTGAGTTTTTCCACTAAAAGACTATGCTGAACACAGTCGAAGGCTTTACTGAGGTCACACAGCGTAATCGCTGTATGTTTGCCATCCTCATGCATTTATTGTCGAGCACTTAGCTCGAAAACCAAATTGGAGTTTGTGTAGTAATGAATACTTCTCAAAATATTTAATCAGTCGTTTTTTTAGGATGATTTCAATTATCTTGCCAAAAATAGGAATGATCGATATGGGACGATCATTGTCGGGGCTACATTTATCGCCATTTTTAAAGATTGGTATCACTCTCGCAATCTTGAAAGCATCTGGAAAATATCCTTCACTAAAACATTTATTTATGATAACAGTTAGTGGATAAACCAAAAAATCTAATGTCTCTTTAATTATTTTGCTATTTAGGTCATATATATCAGTACTAAATGAGTTTTTTAGGGCTTTGATTGCATCACTAACATCCAATGTAATAACCGGCTCTAGAAAAAATAAAGTATTTGGTGCTGGTGTATACTCCAAAAATTGCATTGAATTTCCATTTGTTTTCGGTAAGGTGTTTATTATGTGATCAGCTACTGTGGCGAAAAAATTAACGAAAGTATCCGGATCAATATCAGTTTCTTCATTTTTATTTTTATTACGATTACTTTCAAAATTTATCAATTTCCAGCTGTCCCTAGCCTTATTTTCGGAGTTTTCTATAAAAGTATCGCACGCGGATTTTTTTGCATTCGTTATTGACATTTTGTACTTTCTGCGGTATGTATTGTAAGCTAATTTATCAGTAGGATCTTTTGTTATTTCATATTAATTTACCAACTTTTTAATTCCACTATCGGAGATTTTCCTTCTCCAGAAAATTTCCGAACTCAAATTTTTATCAAGTTTTATTGAAATAATTTGGCCATAGTGGTCCGAGAGGCAAGGTTCAACAACCTCTGTCTCATAGCAATGTTAGTGTTAGCTAGGGGAAGAACTCTATTGTTTTTGAAGAAAATCAATCAGTAAATAAAAAGTTATTAATTGTTTAATAAAAAAATATATTTTTTCTTGATTTTTGTCGCTTGTTCTTAAATAGAAATCTTGCGAAATGTTATCTCTATAATATTTTTTTTTGTTTATATATTTTACTAATATTTATTATTATTATTTATCATTATTATTTCATAATAATATATCTAATGTGTTGAAATATGATTCTCGAAATATATATATATTACAGACATCCAAATTTTTCTGTAATGCTTGATGGTCCAGTGGTTGAAGCTTTGGCTTTCCATTTTTAATTTTATTTTAGTTTTTAAGTCTGCCTGTGACAAACAGGAGTACTAACTCCTAAGACATCCGTCGTTAAGCCAAACCGGACCTGCCTCGCCCAGCCCTGCAATCACCACGGCACTCAGCGCCGTGGTGATTGCAGGGCCGGGACAGGTTCCGGCGAGGGGCATAAATGTATATAAAAGTCTTTAATAAATTGTAATTATTGTTGTTGACCTTCCATTCCAAAGATTGTGTGTTCGAATCCCACACAGGTTGGATGTTTTTTTTGCATTTTTTTTCATATATTTTTTTTCACATCAAAGTTGGCGTCACAAAATTTAGGATGTCGAAAAACTAATATTATTTGCAATAAAACTGCGAAGAGTATCCTATAGAATTTGTTTATTATCAGGTATCGTCTCAATTACATTGCATTGCATTGCATTGAATTAAACATCCGTATCCCCTACAGGAGACCTGTATGTGCACAAGAAGTAGATTTTCTCATTAACCAATTCAATTAACGTAAATTCATCATGTATGTCTACGCAAAATTCACTAATTTCTTTAGTTTTAATTTTCAGCAGTTCTCTAGCAAAGACGCATACACCATCACGAATAGACGTTTTCCTACAATAGTATGCTACTATTTTGAAATTTGAGAAAACAACAGTTTGAATTTCTGATTCGGATGCCCAACTTTCAGTAAAAAACAAGATATCTATTCCACTTCATTTATTATACTCTTCGCAAAAACGAAGAGTATATTGAATTTGATCGGCACATTTCTAAAACCGGAAATATCGCTCGTAGAGAAAAAAATGTTCATATCATTGTGTTTAGTGAACGAATTCTGAACAACTTTCAAAATGTCCGTCTGTCCGTCTGTCACGTTTCTTGTAAGCACGATAACTTAAGAAAGAAAAGTCCGATTGTATTGAAAGGGTCCAGCCGTACTTCCATGGCGAAACTGCCCCCGATATTGTAGAGGGCGCTAATAGTAGTTGATAGAGTACATATTAGTTAATTGACGATTTGCACGAAAGAAAATTCAGTAAAAAGTGTCATGGTATCACAGTATAATGGTATCACTGTAATTCACTGTCATAACATCGTTTTCATTATCTTTATTGTTAAACCTGCTTCCATTGAATATAAATAGTCTTTATTAGGTTGTTTCGTAGTCTACAATATTTAAAAAACGTCGAATTATGCAATTTGTCAAACACTGTTTCCAACTCTCAGTTTACTAGAAGAGTTGGCAGCAGTGATTGACAAATTGCATAATTTGACATTTTTTAAATATTGTAAACTACGAAACAACCTAATAAAGATGATTTATATTCAGTGGAAGTAGGTTTAACATTAAAGATAATGAAAACAATGTTATGATTATTATATTATAGGTATTTAATTGTTGCAAAGTTTGGAAATTAGACGAGTTGGTCAACATGTGCAGTGAATTACAGTGATACCATTATACTGTGCGCCATGACACTTTTTACCAAACTTTCTTTCATGCAAATCGTCAATTGAGGAGCTATTTGAAAAAAAGTGTCCGGAGACGTTTTCAAAGCGATATATCTTAGTTAATTTTAAAGCTAGAGAAATAAAACTAAATGGCAGTGTTATGGTACACTTTACAGCTTATTTTATAGCATTTCCTATGGGCCAAGCCTAAATAAAAGTATTTAAAAAATGCAAAGAAAAATTTTGTCAATCGATTTCTATTCGATCTAATTGAATTGCTACTTTGAAAAAAATATGTAATAATTGTCTATGTCTTGCCTCACAGCATGCCAAGTTTCATTAAAATCCAAGAGGTGCAACATGTCGAAAAAAAATTTTTAAGTAAGTGGACCACCTTACACGACCACTACGTTGTCGCTTCTAATTTGCATTACATTTCATTAAAAGTTGCGGTTTGACAGCTCATAAAAAGTATATCAACGGTTGGTGGTGTCAACTAGAATATTACAATGTTTTTTTTTATCTACTTTTATAGTGACTATAGTCGGTCTCAGTTAAGAATGCAGTTGTTTACGTTATGAGCGGAGCACAATTTACACAGGATATGGAAATTCCCAAGTAAGTGGAATCCCTCCATGGCTGACTCAAGCCAGTTGGTACATAAAATAAAAATGAACGGTTTAAATTGGCTTTTATTTGGCACTTTTCTTTTATACATTGAAATTGAAATACATCGAAATTATTTAATTCATATTGCAACATATTTTATTTAGAGTAATAAAAGCTCATTATAGACGTAAATCCTCTAAAAATGTCAGTGTTATAAGAAATGGGTAAACCTACTACTTGCTTGTGCTCGATATCAGGCGAGCTGTTCTTGTCTCTGCCGTTCTGAACTGTATCTTTGATCTCTCTCATATACCTGCCTAAAGAGTGTACACAAATATGATAACCTCCGTGTAAGTGCATGACCACATCGTCACGTCGGTGCACCGCACAACGCACATAGCACCGTACTTCGCACATCGCACACTGAAATTAAATAAACCATTATTTTAAATGAGAGTGGCGATATCGACGCCCCTCGCACATCGCACAATAAAATTAAATAGAACCATGCTCTTAAATGAGAGTGATGAAATCAACAACTTAATATTCATAAATATCATAAAACAATAAAATAAACTTCGATGTGCGATGTGCGATGTGCGCTGCGCGAGAGAGATCAAAGAGTTCAGAACGGCAGAGACAAGAACAGCTCGCCTGATATCGAGTACAAGCAAGTAGTAGGTTTACCTATTTCTTATAACACTTGACACTTTTAGAGGATTTACATCTATAATGAGCTTTCATTAATCTAAACAAAATATGCTGCAATATGAATTAAATAATTTCAATGTATTTATAAAAGAACCAGATGCCAAAGAAAAGCCAATTTAAACCGTTAATTTTTATTTTATGTACCAACTGGCTTGAGTCGACCATGGGGGATTCCACTTACTTGGGAATTTCCATATCATGTGTAAACTGTGCTCCGCTCATAACGAAAACAACTGCATTCTTAACTGAGACCGACTGTCACTATAAAAGTAGATCAAAAAAACATTGTAATAGGCTAGTTGACACCACCAACCGTTGATATACTTTGTATGAGCTGTCAAAACGCAACTTTTCCAATGATTATTGAAATGTAATGCAAATTAAAAGCGTCAACATAGTGGTCGTAAGGTGGCGGTCCACTTACTTTAAATTTTTTTTCAACATGTTGCACGTCTTGGATTTTAATGAAACTTGGCATGCTGTTAGGCAAGACACAGACAATTATTATATATTTTTTTCAAAGTAGTAATTCAATTAGATCTGATAGAAATCGATTGACAAAATTTTTCTCTGCATTTTTTAAATACTTTTATTTAGGCTTGGCCCATAGGAAATGCTATAAAATAAACTGTAAAGTGTACCATAACACTGCCATTTAGTTTTATTTTCCTAGCTTTAAGATTAACTAAGATATATCGCTTTGAAAAAAAGTTGTCTCCGGACACTTTTTTTCAAATAGCTCCTCAATTAACTAAGATATAGAGCTAATATCTACTCGATCAACTACTATTAGCGCCCTCTACAATATAACATAGGTTACGATATAGGTTTCCTATCGGGGGCAGTTTCGCCATGGAAGTACGGCTAGACCCTTTGGAAAGTAAGTTAGTGTTAGCTAGAGGAAGAACCTTATTGTTTTTGAAGAAAATCAATCATTAAATAAGAAAGTTATTAATCATTTATTTAAACAATATACATTTTCTTAATTTTTGTCGTTTGCACTTAAATAGAAATCTTGCGAAATGATATCCATAATATATATTTTTTGTTTATGCATTTTACTAATATATATTTTATAATAATATAGTTCATCTCAAACTTATAGCAACATGAGGCCCAGTGTTTCAATGCAAAGTTAAGCACTTTATCCTACAAATAAATTAGCTAGAAGGTAAGAATATGAAGTTGCAATATTAAAGTGTTTAATAAAAGCATATTCTAAACTTCTAGCTAATTTATTTGTAGGAAAAAGTGCTTAACTTTGCATTGAAACACTAGGCCTCATGTTGCTATAAGTTTGAGATGAACTGTATGTCTAATGTGTTGAAATATGATTCTAGAAATATATATATTACAGAAATTCTATTTTTGTAGTAATCTCTGATCGTCCAGTGGCTAAAGTATTGCTTTGCAATCCAATGATCGTGTTCGAATCCTAGTCAGGTAGGACACTTTGTTTTTCCAATTTTTTTTTTATATATTTTTTTCACAACTAAGTTGGTATCACAAAATTTAGGATGTCCAAAAACTAACATTATTTACAAAAAAACTGCGAAAAATATCCTATAGAATGTGTAACAATTATATAAAAAGCTCAGTAAATTGGCGAAGAATACCTACGTTTTTAGCTTGTTTCCTACATACCATACCCTACTCTCGCGCGAGCTGTCGTTTTTTCTGGTATATTTGTGACTAATTGAATCTAATTTCACGGAGTAGTATAAGATATGTCGGAAATAATGTCATAAGAGCTCGGTCTATGGGTGAAAAGTAAGTTGTAAGATTTGCTTACAATGTTAGGAAATTACAGATCAAGCTAGTAAAAGCCTGTTAATAGACAAATAATCACCAAAATAAAAATTTCCTGTGAATTAGTTGCCATTTAGTGGGTCCGAGGTCACATTTTTTATGTAACTTTCACGTTCTATTTAATAAACCTCTATAATGAATAGATAGTATATTTTTTCATTTTAGCAAGTTTAATTGAAAAAGATAACCAATAAAAACCTTCACATAGTACGATTCGTAGAATGTAGTGACAATGGAAAATTTAAAAAAACGCCGTGATAAGATAATACACTCATAACAATAAATCATAACAGCCAAAAGGTAAATATATAGTTTCTATTTACATGATAAATCTATATGTTGTCCTCTAATAAAGTGCAAATAATTAAACTATCGCTTCTTTGTCGAAAATTGATTTCTGTTTTCCATTAAAAAAATCCTTCCCTATTCAAATATAGAAATGATTTTTGATTATTATCTCAATGGAAAAAAACCAAAATTGGTACTGTTCTTTTGGTAATAATAGAGCATCTAAGGAAATTCTTTCATCCACCTTGCTCATTTACAGATCGGTGAAATTAACAGCCTTCCCTTATAAATCTCGAAATAAAGTAGTATTATTATGAGAAGATGACTAGGGCGCAGCCAACATGCACGAATATTTTTGCCAGTGGCATAGCGTCGTCTGAGGTATAGGAATGTGTAATAATCAAAGTTTCGCGATCAGGGAGCTATGTAATAGAGAGATTAAAACTTGCCAACTGTTCAAGGGAAGTGTAAGAATGGTAATTTGTACTAAACTTTGCCTAATAAAGTTGTTTTATTATTATTATTACCACTGCTGCCGCTCTACTGCACTGGTGTCGACATTGAATGTCATGTAATTCGTTCTCATTGGCTTAGAATGATGGAGTGCACAAACTCGTTTCAGCACATATTTCTTGCTGTCATCTGCTCATAGTAATAATACTACTATATCTCTGCTTGCAATTTTTTAAATAAAAGGAGTCAATAAATTTCACAGGGCTGGCTTATTTTGAAAAATTGTATATGGCACCTTCACTTTCGATTTCTTGTTTCGACAAGCAATCGTTAGAAAAATAGTTTGTACTTTATTACGGGACACCCTGTATACTGAATATTTCTGACATTTAAAAATCGTCAAGCAAGGAATATAGAATTTTTTCTTAATTATTAAGAAAAAATAAAATATATAATGGTATAGTTGTGTTATATAAATATAAAATGCGAAGAATTCTGTAATTTCTTAATATAATATAAATAAAATAGAAAATATTTATTATTCTACTTCTTTTAATACACAGGCTCACTAGCGTGGGGTCGAAAGCTTTTTAACATGTCATTCTCTGACACCAAGTCATCATTATCGATATATCACATAAATAAACTTATCACTAATAGACCTTGGGCCAGCAGCAAAAAAACTCGTTGGCAAGTCTCAAGGCTAGTTTTTATCGTAAAAGATTAATTTGTGATATAATAAAATCTTGTCAAAATGGCAAGCGAGAATTCGTGCAAGTCGAGCGTGGTTGTGTATGCGAACGTGCAAAATTTTAGATTTTTGCAACCAATTTAACAGTATGTTAATAAAAGTCTATTAAACATGTTGCCAAATGGGCAAGCGAAAATTCGTTCACGAAAGAGGTGGCAAGCTGGGTTGAAGTTGAATTTTTTCGTAAAAAAAACCGCTGCCCAAGGAATCACTGCTTCCACATCAGGATTTCTATCCAAGTCACACAACGAAAAAATTTTGTATCTGGAAATAATTGTTTATGGAACTTTAATAATATAATATTTTAAACCCTCTACCCCAAAAACCCATAAAACAATACCCTACATCAGTAGTGGGGTGGGGGTGGTGACAGGGGGTGGGAGTGGGGGGTGGATAAAGTAAAAAAATATTTTGAGGTTTCTGGTTCTCGTACACACACTAAATCACATTTTTTTTCATTCCCTTTGATAATGGGGTGGGGGTGGTAATGGGGGTGGCTAATGCCAAAATTTTTTTTGTCTCTCTTGTCTATACTAAATATCAATTTTATAACCTCTTACCTGCTTGATTTACCTATTTATTCCAAATTTACCCCAATTTACCCCCCAACCCTTCGACGGAACAAGATGAAAATATAATCTAGTTCTAGATCTCGTTAAAGTACATATGTGTACCAAATTTCAAGTCAATACCTCAAACGGTTCCAGAGTAAACGTGCGCACAAAAAAGTTACAGACCGACAGACAGACAGAATTTTTTTTTCGCTCAAACTTGAAATCTCGACGTTTCATGACATTCTAAGCCTATTTGAACAATGAAAATTAAAAAAAAATTTTTGTCGTTACTATACTTCCACTAGATGTGGAAGTAATAAACCGGTAAGACTCATGCTTGTCAGTTTAACAGTTTGTTTAAAAAATTATTTTAAACATGTTGCCAAATTGGCAAGCAGAAATTCGGTCACTAAAAGTCTGTAAAATTTTTTTATTTTTTGCAATCCGGCAACGCTCGTAATTTTTTAATTTTTGATATTGGTAAGACTCATGCCTGTTTAATTTAAAAGTATTTTAAGGAAAGTATATTAAATATGATGCCGGATTAGCAAGCGAAAATTCAGTCGCGAAAGGGGTCGCAAGCATGAGCCTTAGGGGCCGTCCATAAATGATGCCACACTTTTAGGGAGGGGGGGGGAATTGTGACACTTTGTGGCAGGGAAGGAGGGGGGACTCAAGCAATTGTGATGTCACAATACAAGAAAATAATTTTATTCCTAATATTTTATACAAATAAACCAAAACATGAGAAAGAATTTTTTCTTACAAAATATGTATCAGGGTTCAAATTGAAAATTTATAATTTTCATCAATTTACATAAAAGTCAAAGGGGTCAAAAATTGGCAAAAGAAGCGTGACACTCATTTATGGACGGCCCTTTACCGGTTTATTTTTTGCGAAAAAAATGCAAATTTTACTCTGCTTGCCACATTTCCTGACCGAATGTTCGCTTGCCAATTTGGCAACATGTTTAATATACTTTTCTTAACATACTGTTAAATTGGCAAGCATGCGCCTTACCGGTTTATTTTTTGAGAAAAAAAATTCAACTTCAACCCAGATTGCCACCCCTTTCATGACCGAATGTTCGCTTCCCAATTTGGCAACATGTTTAATAGACTTTTCTTAACATACTGTTAATGGCAAGCATGAGTCTTACCAGTTGCAAAAATCTAAAATTTTGCACGTTCGCACACACACCAACGCTCGTCGTGCACGAATTTTTTCTTGCCATTTTGACAGAATTTCATTCTATCACAAATTAATCTTTTACGATAAAAACTAGCCTTGAGGCTTACCAAAGATTTTTTTGCTGCGGGCCCAAGGTCTATAATAATCGTGATTATAGAAATATTGATGCTTGTGCTAGAATTTAACAACTTCAGACGAGAAAAAGGAGTTATTGCACCTTTCCCTCGATAGTCAAACTACACTTTAATTATTGCCCAATTAATTAATTTTTGACTGAGATAACAGTTGATACTTGTACTTGTGGTGATAATTGTATTTCCACCCTTTCGATCAACTAATATGCATTTCTACATGTGGTGTTCTAGCGCCGTCTGGGACAATCTAAACTTATAAAGACAATTTTATTGTTCTTCCTATTCGAGTGAATGCAAAACAGCCACCTTTATCTGTTGTCACATGTAATTATGGCCTTCTTTAAACTTCACAATTTTAATCTAGCTTTTCTAAAAGCACCTACTGAAATAATCAAATTTATATTTACAGTTTTTTTTTCTATGTATTAAATCATATGGTGGAGGATACTACAATTTCATTTCGCGATATAATTAATACTATAAATATACCTTAATGAATATTTCTTGTTCAGAAGCTTTTCCTTAAAACAGTGACGGGGAATATGACAATAGATTAAATCAATTCTCTGGAACAAATGATATCACTATAGAAACAACACCTCACCAAAACAAAATTAACGTGTTCAGTCGTCCAGCTTTCGGCTGGGCAGTACCGCGTTGAAGTGTATTGTCATAGTGTTCCACAGAACATTACACGAATGTCCCGCAAAATCTAAACCGAAGGTTCCACTTTGATGAGTGAAATCATGAAGGTGTCAAAGTCAAGACAGGAATTTCATAATTTTCTGATACGATCAATTAATAAATTTATAATAAGAATATGTATTTTAATAGATACCGTGCATGTAATTGCCCATTAGGCATGTACATTCACGTAGCGCGAGAGATTTGACAACACAGCCGTAAATTGGTCCGCCGGGCGGAGCATCCCAGCTCTCAGTTATTTCATTTCAGCCAGCTGGCACACGCGATGTTGTAATTCTTACTCCCTATGCCTAGCGCGCGGCTACACGCACGGTATAAGATCACCAACAACTATTAGTTAAAGAACAAATGTGTTTAAAAACAAAGTTATCCTCTTGGTTTATGGCTTTTTATGACATAATTCTTTGCCAGAATCTAGCCTGTAAACTCAATAACATCCTCCCTCCATTTTCCCTCCATTTCACCTCCCGTCCCCGAAGTGCATAGGAACATGCACAACATCTCCAGATAAAGGATCCGACATATTTACTGAAGGAAGCGTTAATATTAACAGTCACAAACTAAAAATGAGTAGACTATGCTACCCATGGATAACAATAATTGAGAGGATTATGAACAATCTAGGAAAGCACCAAGCATACTGGGAAACAACGGCAAGAAAAAGACACACCATAAAAAATCGCAAGGATATGTGCTCTGTCCTAATCCGAAAAAGAAGAAACAGAAGACTCAGATGGCAATACATCAGAAATAGAAGTCTAGAAGCAAAAACACAAGAAAGAAACTTAAATGCTCCTTCATGACACAATGCTGCAACGCATCTCACAAGTACTACATCGCCCATCCCACATTCCGTTACCATGCGTCATGTTTATTGCTGACAACAAGCATGACTCTAATCCAATCCAGCGTGGATATAACCGTTCCAGCGGTATATCCTGGGAGTGGTAGCAATGCCTACAGCATGCTGGTAAATCAATCAATCGTCACTCTCACGATTGAATTCCAGTATCGGATCCTAGCTATGATATTTCTTCAAAGGTATTTTAAAAATCGTCTTGGTGATCGGGCTTAGGCAATTGCTTCTTGTGTTGTTGGTCATTTACCGGTATATATCACTTACCGTAATTTATGGTAATTTACCGAGTAATAAATTTGTTATTTAATAAAATAGGTTCATATTTGCGATGTTCTTACTAAATTTAAATAATTCAAAAGTTCAAAAACTGAACTAGTTTGAAAGTCACTAGAAAAATAGTACATAAAAATAATTCGAAAGAAACTGCTATGCCTTTGCTATATACTCATTTGTACGTTTTTGGTTGTGCTAATCGACGAAGCGATATGAAAAATGAAATAGTAATCCTATACCGTAATACTGTATGTAACACCATATCACTTATTTTCATATTGTCAGTATGTGGCAGTCTTAACTTTTACATTTAATCTTGGAAATCAGTTCATTAACAAATACTGTTATACAGTGGCGCAGCCAGAAAATTCATCTGGGGGGGGGGGTATAGAACCGGCCTCTCCAGAGTATGAGGAAAACTTTTCAGAAAATTGTTGTAAACGGATGTGTATAGATTCCTCTACTAGATAATATTAGCATTAATTACAAAATATTTATTTCAAGGGAAAGTTTGAATATTGCTTTGTACTGATAGAGATTATGCGTCTTTATTTTTGGTTCATGGAGGACGGCTTGGGAGGGGCCCGGGCCCCATGGCTCCCCCCCCCTGGCTGCGCCCCTGCTGTTATAGAAATATGTAGACGGTATTAAACTATAATCTTATCTTATTTGATGCTACTTGAGGTAGGTAAATTTTAAAAGTGGCTATATATTATGGCTGTTTTCAATTGACACTTATTTATAGCACAATATAATATTCGCTGCATTCTAAAAATGTAGTTCAAAACACATCGATTTTATCACAACAAAATTTTCAAAATCAATGTGATTAAAAAGGTGTTATCAATACAACAATTAAATTCCACAATTGCAAATTTCATTGTCCTTAATTAAATTTTAATTGACCCGATATTGGAATCATGTTTTAAAACGTCACTGAATCAGTGATTAAATTGAAACTGTAGATGCTTGAGTTCTGTTCTTATGAATGATCAGAATCACTATATAGGGTGCCTCACTTTTCATTAGCAGGATGTCAATAGTTCTAGATGACCTTATTTTGAGAATAGCAGTTCCTACAAAGCGCTTTATTATTGAGACACAGGAGCATGGCGTTGAATTTAAAAATATTTTGTTATTTTCTATTAAATAACTGCTCATAAAAAATCGTGATGTTGCTGCGAGCACAGAAGACAGAAACTATACAGGAGCGAAAGCTTGCCGCGGCACCTTTGATATCAGGTGTCTAATTTATGTGACCTCGAAGTGACAGTAATATGCCTTACGACACAAATATATCAATATTTCGGTCCAATACACTGTACACTGGGAAAACTGTCTTGTTTTATATTTAGTAGATATGAATAGGAATACGTATATACGGTATTAATGGAGTTGGTGGATGTATTGCAGAATGTTCAAAAAAAGAAGTACACTTTTATATTTATATCCCGTATTTCAATCATAATAATGCGCTTTTAAGCCAATGCATTTTTTTTCATACTGCTAGCAGAATATGAAAATGCTATCATGGAAAGTAGTACAATGTATAAATATACAATGAAACAGATATATTATGTATATAACTATATTGGCTATATTGTTGAATAGAATATTACAAACCAAATAGTACAGTGAAAAAAATGTTTACGTAACATAACAATATACGTGAATAGGGCATGTGCACAACTAACCTCAAAAATATATATTTCTTAAGATTTATAAGTATTTCGTAGCTGTTGTTAAAATTTCAGCTTGGTTTCCATACTTTCAACTAAAATCTAATTCAGTGTAATGTTTTTGAAGTTCTAAATACATTCTCCTAATAAAATAGGACTCTTTTTGTGGGTTGGAAATCTAACCTGTAATTAGCAGTCTATTTTTATTAACCAACATTATTTAAAAATTATTAGCCCGAATTTTTAAATATTTGCTTGGAGCCAGTATAGCTCCAAGCTGAAATGAGTATACAAACATTAAACCGCTGCCCAAGGAATCACTACTTCCACATCCAGATTCTCTATCCAAGTCACTCACAACGAAAAAACTTTGCATGTGAAAATAATTGTTTATGGAACTTTAATAATATAATATTTGAAATCTTCTACCCCAAAAACCCATAAAACGATACCCCACATCGGTAGTGGGGTGGGGGTGGTGATAGGGGGGTGGTAGTGGGGGGTGGAAGAAGTAAAAAAATATTTTGAGGTTTCTGGTTCCTGTACATACACTAAATCACAATTTCTTTTCATCCCCTTTAATAAGGGGGTGGGGGTGGTAATGGGGGTGGCTAATGCCAATTTTTTTTTTGAGACCTTAGCTTCTCTTGTATATACTAAATACCAATTTCGTGGACTCTTACCTGCTTGATTTACCCATTTACCCCAAATTTACCCCAATTTACACCCCAACCCTTCGACGGAACAAGATGAAAATATAATCTAGTTCTAGATCTCGTTAAAGTACATATGTGTACCAAATTTCAAGTCAATATCTTAAACGGTTCCAGAGTAAACGTGCGCACAAAAAAAAGTTACAGACAGACCGACAGACAGAAATTTTTTTTTCGCTCAAACTTAAAATCTCGATGTTTCATGACATTTTAAGCCTATTTGGACAATAAAATTTTTTAAAAATTTTGTTGTTACTATACTTCCACTGGACGTGGAAGTAAAAATGAGAATAAACCTGAAAAACTTAAAATTTGAAGTTATGTTAGTTATATGATGCACATTATTGCACATGCCCAATTATGGATTTTTTTGAATTGATAAAATGAAAAGTTAGTATGGTACGAGTTGAGAGTCATTACTTTATTACCTTATTCATGGTCACAATACAATTCTGTTCATTATAAACTGATGAACATATTCTGTAACTTACTGCATTTCTGATAAGAAAATATTTCCTTTCATATTACTTCTTTTCAACTGCTAATTGTTTGGTATATCTAACATTACTTTCTAGTTGTTTCAGTAATATAAATTTGTACATACCTTTCAGGATCTTTAGGAAATAGAAAGAAGCTTATTTGTTTCACCTTCGAAGAGCATGGATGATAAGCACAACCCCTATACCATTTAGAACCCATTATAAACAAAAATCAAATAAATAAATAAACTTAGAATAAAAAATTGTCGAAAATTGGAAGAAAAAGGCACGAGAATAACCAAGCACCGTGTAAGAGTTTCAAAGACTGTCAATCGCACAACGTCAAGAATTATCATATGGCCAGAGAACTTATACCATAGAGAAGCGACAGCAAGGCTTCCAGCGTGTACCGTGGCATATGACAAATAGGTTGTTTAGTTGTCAGTTCCACATGTTTACATTGCGTCAAAGATGACCCAACCACCATTGGTCTAATTCTCTGAGTTAGAGAACAGAGCACCAGTGGTGTGTCTTTGCTCTGAAAGTTATCGTCAATCGGGTATATATCTAGTGATTTCTAAAGATTTTTTGAGTATTTCAAGAACGAATCTGCGTAATTTAAATCTGATTAAGCACATTGATAGAGGTATATTTAGGGAACTTATTTTAATGTAAAAAAAAGTAAATTAAGGTGAGCAATATGTTTTTTTATTTTTTAAATGTGTCCGATATAACCTCTGGTTTGGGGATGTATTGGAAAATTGTATTTTTCCATTTAAAATGTGTATATTTTAATATTTTTTCGATATGGAATTTATTATACACACGAATCGGATAATTTTGTTCAAAAAAATATAGGTAAATGCTATTAAAAATAGACTTGAAGGGAGGGTTTCTTTAAGGGGAAAGTAAAAAAGTAAAATTTAAAATATATTTTATTTTAACACATGTACAAATAGAAGTAAAAATCGATAAACAATAAACTATTTTCATTCTGATCACATGAATTTCAAGGATGATTTAGATGAATTATTAATGACTATAAAATCTACTAACATAACTGACACGATTAATGAAGAGGAAGAAGAGAAACCTCCTAAAGCCCTTGTTCTTCCTAATTATAGCTACACGAAAGAAATATACCCACCTTTCACTTATGTTTGCGGATATCTTTTGAAAAAAACCCTTGAAGTACACTCTTGCGATATTCGTAAATCTTTTGGGAAACAATGCGAGATACTAAATATAAATAAATTATTAGTTTATTTCAAAGCTTTTAACACCGAAAAAAATATTTACGGAAACCTGCTATCACCTTCAGAGGAATTTGTCAATTTTATTTACAAATTAGAACATATATATAATTCTCAATTTGAGGAAATTTGTACTGGACGAGCAGTTTCTAATGCGTTACCATAATGAATAACACAGATTTTATTCATCCATGTTTAGCATTCTCAAAACTATAAGTTAAAAATGTATTTATAAGAATGAAGATTTTTTATTCCATTAAATACATTAATGGGGATTTAAAAACTACTAAAACCGACAAAAAAGTAAACAGGAAGGTTAAAATTTTGTCACATTTATAATTTTTAGTGTATATATCGAATCAATATCAAGTAGATTATTTGGTTTATATAAACTAATAGGGTAAGTGCATCATATAACTAACACAACCTCAAATTTTAAGTTTTTTAAGTTTATTCTTATTTTTAAAGTTTCTATACGCATTTCTAGCTTGGAGCCATACTCATCGCTCCAAGCAAATATTTAAAAATTCACGTAAATAATATTTCAATATTGTTGACTAATAAAAATAGACTGCTAATTATAGGTTATATTTCTAACCTGCAGAAAGTGTCTTATTTTATTGGGACAAACGATTTAAAACTTCATAAACATTACATTGAACTAGATTTTGGTTGAAAGTACAGGAACCAGGCAGACATTTTAATAATAGCTACGTAATACATGTAAATCTTAAGAAATATATTTTTTGAGGTTAGTTGTGACGTTACGTGCACATGCCCTATTGTAGGTTCCAAGTATGGAAGATTGTAGATACATTTTATAGCTTTCTCATTTTGTAATGTTTTTAAAGGTTGCATAACAGAATTATTGGCTGTGGCCCAAATAGAAGTTAAATATTGTAAGTGTGAATATAAGAGGCAATAATATATATTTTTTAAATATTTTGTAGATATAAAAGTTCGTATTATAAAAAGAATTCCAATGACAGGGGAAATTTTTTTTTCTGTAACGCATCAATATGATGACTCTATGACAATTTTTCATCAATACGAAGTCCTAAAAATTTGGTTAATGGCGACTATTTAATTGTATCTTTATTAAATATAATGAATGGAACTGAATTTGATTTGATTTTTAGGCATAAACATAAATGACGATTTTCTAAAATTGAGTGCGTTAATTTATTAATCTGAAACCATAAGTGATATTTGCCTCAAGTTATATTTAATATATTACTAGTTATCATCCTCATAATCTTTTCCAAAATATAAAAGTGTTGTATCATGAGCATATAATACGTACTATACTACTCTGTATATTCAACTTAGCAATAGAATTTATGTATATTAGAAATAAAAATCTTTTTTGTAAAACATATGTTGTTTGTTTAATTTTCAGAATCATAAATAAAAAAAATTAAAATAGAATAAATTGTAATATTATGTACTATTATTCTAAAATATGTTTTGATAACGTATACCAATACATTCTATTATATGTGAATGTAAATATTTGATATTTAATATATTATTTACATTTTTTTAACGTTTTTTTTAGCCTTTTTTAAAAACTAATATTATTTAAAACATAAACTATTATTTAATTATATTTAATATGTGGTAGGGTAACATATTATACTGAATTACTTTCAGTGTACATCTAACTTTAAAGTTCTCTCAGTGTAAGAGATTGTGTTGAGTACACATTATACTGAATTACTTTCAGTGTACATCAAACTTTACAGTTCTCTCAGTGTAAGAGGTTGTCTTTCACGCAAATCAATGTCATTAGAACCGGGCCATAAATGTCAAAGGAACCGCCGATATTGTCGCTTCTCTATGGTATAAGTTCTCTGATATGGCTTTTGACAAATATCCTTATCGTCATGGCGACTATGAACAAATTTGGTCCCGTCAGAAAGGCTTGCTTGCGCTTCTGTATAGTTCCTGTCTTCTATGCTGCGAGTGACTTAGCATTTGAGAGCATCATAATTGTTTTTAGTTATTTAAATAAAGTAAATACAGTAATAAATAATAAGTAACGAAACAACGAACTGGCAAGACATCAAAGTAAATGCTCGAAATAATCATTTTGTCCGATATATAACTGACACCGACGCTTGATGGAACGTCTCAAACTAATTCGTCCTTAGTGTCCACATTTGTAGTATAAACATCCTCTATAACAATTCCCACAAGACAGTCTATGAGTGCTAGATCAGGTGATTGTGGAGACCATGCAACTAGACCTTCGCGTTCAATCCATCTTCCAGAAAATTTGTTATTCAAACAGTTCCCGACATTTATCCAAAATAAGCTGGACATGCATCAAGTTGAAACTTCGCCTGTATTCTTAAATTCAGAGGAATTTCCTCCTACATGCTGATCGTGTAAATTCGTCACACCTCGACGAGTAAAGCAACTCATCGATACATAATATGTTTGACAAAAAATGTATCTTATTTGTGAGGAAGCTGTTCTTACTTCTTTGTCGTTTTATTATTTGCTCATGAATTCCAAACCATTTGCAGCAATGTCATGAATTATGAACAGTTATTTTAAAAATAAAATAATAGAAAATTATTATCAAATTCCCTTCTAAATTCTCAGAAATGAAGCGTTTTAGGGCACATCAATTTTTATTCCCAAAGTGAAGCCTTCTAACGACTGTTTCTGCTAATAAAAAAAGTGAAACACACTGTATATCCGCTAGGATTCTATTTCCAACTGGTAGACCCATCAAGAAAGCGTATATTCAATCGGCAAATTCAATTAATTCGCTAACTGATATAAATCTATTGATATATCTAAGTTGTTACAATTGTAACAAAAAGACAAAACTCAACGCGAGTGCTGCCTAAATGACCGAAAATAGAGTAAAATGAGTTTGTGGAAGAAAAAATTCATAACGAAAAAAGTGAGTTGAGGTAACTTTTCAAGATTAATAGGTGAAGTGTAAGAATGATTCAAATACTCAGTTTTTGTGAAACCATTCAAAATACATGTTAGTTGTAAAAATCATGTTTGAAATATAAACATTTTGAGAAAAATCTACATAACATCAGCAGTGGTGTGGCGTCACAGCATAACCTCATAAAATGGAACTACCAGAAATGACACTTGGGCTTCCCGCCAAAATTCCATTGACGCCATGTTGCTGTAGGTACAATCAGCCAGTTCATGTATCGTTTTAGGTTGAAACAATAAATGATATTCTGTGACAAAATATCCAAATATATTTTTACCAAGTTTTAAGACTATTGTGCTGTGCATAAGAGTGTTGTGTTTCTATTAAGTAAATGAGGTAGCATCATTTGCGCTGTTCGGGAATGTTCAGCAGAAAGACAGAAGAAGTTATGTGCACGTCATTTTGAGACCAAAATGTTCACAAAGATATACCAAGATAGATTGCTGTCAACAGCAATACGTATTATTCTTCCTCAATTGGGCAGTTTAATGTTAAGAAGAAAAATATTAGTATTTCCCCAGGACAACCTACCAGTAAGGAATTGAGGATTTTCTCAGGTAAGACATTGTATTAATTTCAATATATTTTGTGAATTTATATTAAGAATACAGTTGTTCGTAAGTAGATATAAATTTATCCACTTTGGATGCCAATAAATAAACTATTTTCTGCTTTAATAGTTTTAATATCTATATAAATAGAATTCTTCGAATAATGTAATTGTATTCAGCCTATGTAAAATTTGTTCGGAAGCATGCCGTTTAAATTTCCCGCCAATAGTACCTACAACAAAATGGCGTAGGTCACAAAAATTGATCAAGAAACATCAAAGGTGGTGCTGAGATTGTCGCTTCTGGTAGTTCCTTAATCTGTGGCATAACTATCCTACTTTGTTATGTAGGTGGTATTGATTATATACATTCTATTAAAATCGGTGACCACCCACCGTTACAAATGTTTCTTTAAGGATTTAGAAGGTTATACTCAAGAAATTTCATTGAAATTGAAACAATTTTTCTGTTATTAGTTTTTGTTTATTTTTGTGGATTGAAATTAAAATGCCAAAATAACAGATGCAATCTATTTATAAAAACCGCTGCCCAAGGAATCACTACTTCCACATCCAGATTTTTTATCTAAGTCACTCACAACGAAAAAATTTTGTATGTGGAAATAATTGTTTATGGAACATTAATAATATAATATTTGAAATCCTCTACCCCAAAAACCCATAAAATGATACCCCACATCGGTAGCGGGGTGGGGGTGGTGATAGAAGGTGGTAGTGGGGGTGAATGAAGTAAAAAAACATTTTGAGGTTTCTGGTTCTTGTACACACCCTAATTCACAATTTTTTTTCATCCCCTTTAATAATGGGGTGGGGGTTGTAATGGGGGTGGCTAATGCCAAAATTTTTTTTGAGACCTCAACTTCTCTTGTATATACTAAATACCAATTTTATGGACTCTTACCTGCTTGATTTACCTATTTTCCCCAAATTTACCCCCCAACCCTTCGACGGAACAAGATGAAAATATAATCTAGTTCTAGATCTCGTTAAAGTACATACGTGTACCAAATTTCAAGTCAATATTTCAAACGGTTCCAGAGTAAACGTGCGCACAAAAAAAGTTACAGACAGACAGACCGACAGACCGACAGACAGAAAATTTTTTTCTCTCAAACTTAAAATCTCGACGTTTCGTGACATTCTAAGCCTATTTGAACAAAAAAAATTTTTTAAAATTTTTTTGTCGTTACTATACTTCCACTGGATGTGGAAGTAAAGTATTATTACTGGTGAGGCACAAAATCTGAACGATGCCGTGGTATTTAGATAATATTAGTTACCAATAGCACACAAGTTGTATTAACTTCCCCACTTCTCATCAATACGCCTACCGATTGCTTATACGGATATTACGATAAATACTAGTTATTAAATGTGTTACTAAGATGCACCTAATGCCTGTATTTGAATCTAAATTCCCACTTTAATACTCTATTATGGAGAACAATATAGAACATCTTGAATTTTGAACCCACAAACTTGATGGATATTAGAGCATTGTATTTTGAGAAATTACATACGAAGGTGCCTACCTCCTGAATAGTGATCTACAAGTAATTTCCTGAATGCTCTCCAGTTATATTAACTTACATTAGATACTTTCATAAAAATATCGTTTAATATATTATAATATTATTTTCATTTTCCTTATTTTACTCAGCAAAATAGAATAATAGAAAATAGTTCTTATATCTCATCAAAACCATTTAGAATAGACTAGAATTAATTACTCTTCTTTCCTACCTAAGCGTCATCACAATTGACATAAACATAAACACACCACACGTACTAGACTACTCCAAAACCTACAGCCAAGGCTGCCCGGAAAGGGTTTGGAAAAAACGCAGACACCACCCATTATCCATCGGCATTACCAGTGTCGAAGATCGGGATCGAACCCGGTACAGAATAGACAACATAACCAAGCGTCTTCGCAATACATCACGCTCTAGTCCGCAGCTCTATCATGCCGATGAAGAATTGGAAATAATATAGATGGGTGCGTATATTTTAAGACATGCTAAACTTGTACCAGTCTTGTCAGTCAGTCTCAGAAGACGTCACTTTAGAAAAAGTATTTTTATTGTCAATATTTCAAATATTTTATTCACGTGCAAATACATTAAAAATCACATAAAACATCATGGGGGTATTTTTATTTAAATAAAATAACAACAGTACATACACGTCATAATTAAACGCGCCCTTTTGATTCAAAGAAAGAATGAAAACTTCAGAAGTTAATGAGTGTCTTAGACGAAGAGCTGATGACGAATTTTGAGTACGTATTTTAGGCACTCAAAAAGTTATATAATAGTATTAATAGTGCCTTTATACTAGTTAAGAATTAACTACTCCAAAATGCTTCGTAAACAGCCCCAACATCGGAACCATGTGTTAATCAGGCTGCGTGGTCTTTTCAGCAGCCAATCACGACACGGCAGGCCAGGGCTTTGGCAGCTGCCGATTAACGTTCTCTCTCCTACTCAAGCCTACTTATAAGACTTTTCCATCACTACGTAAAATTTTCTTTCGCGCCTGGCAATTATTTATAACTATCAACTGGCTTTTTGAAAATATTTTTAATAACATGTTATAAAAATTTTAGCGTGCCTTAAATATATTTTTAAAATACAAGTTTGGGGCAGCCTTCCCATGCTTAACAACCAGAGATCGGAATTTTGGGTTTAATTTCAGGTGCGTCGTTACAAGGATTTATTAAAATATGCATACATTTTTAGTTGTATGTATGTATACATGTATTCTATTATACCAGAATAAATGAGAAACTCATAAGGTAGGTTCGCATTACATTTAATTTCGATTTATTTTGTAAGAAAGAACAAAAATACATTTAATTTCTTGATGTAAAATTTTATATACCTATTATATGTGCGCCACTGGAATTAAACCCTAATTCCGATCATTGTATAATAACCGTTCAAAATGCTTGGAATTTTTAATTGGCAAAAATAGCGTGACATCATTTATCGACGGCCCCTCATTCGACCACTAACTCTGACTTGATTATCTTAAGTAGTTATGTAATAGAAATTCTGAAATATTTCGGACTGGAAACCAATGTATTGAGACTTTGTTGCACATTTTGAGATTACTGTCAAATTTATTGTTTGTGGTATTATGTTGAGAAAGAGCGTATCACCATGGTTTGAGTGGTTTGATCTTCTTGATGCTCCATATATGGCAAGAATAATTTATTCTGTAGCATATTCGGCACTATTTGTAAGCAGTTTAGTGACCAGTTAATGTTGTTATTAGTTGTTAATTAGTTAATGTCGAATGTTGCCCTGCTACAAATAAAATAATTGGAAACTTTTACAATTAAACGTACCACCCACAATAATCAACCATCTTGTAAATATTTCCACTTAAATGTGCCTAAAATATGTTTGTCATCTCCCTTTCATTCTCATTTTTATAAATTATTTCTAACGATCATGTGAACAAGTTAAACAATTTTTTTTTATTTAATCCCCATTAAACAATTTTGAGCAAAAAGCTGTTGCTAAAATAATTACGTTAGAATTAACCATTTAATATCTAATTTATTGAAATTAACTGCTATTACTTATTTATTTATTGGTCTTTTCACCAACTTGAGATGGATGTTTCATAAACCTAACATTCGAATAGAATTACATTTCTTACCGCTAGGTGTTCTGCAAAATTCTTCAAGAATTTGGCCTTTATTTTTAAAAACTTGTACAGGGAGTCCTGGCATTATGCCTCGAGAGCATATAGATCCTAAAAGTGTCTGTCATTTGCTTGCCTAGCAACCCACCGTAGGCAATTATTCGCCCTTGAAGGTTAAATCTTGAAAAACTTTATGCTCATAATTTCCAAAGTACGTTGACTGTGTTTCTGTAATAAAATTTGGATAATTTTATAAAAAAAAAGTACCCTTATTTGATAATAATAAAATAATAGTGTCTTTATTTGCGGAATTCAGTAAAAAAAATTGCTCTTACATTCAACCATGAACTGATAAAATGACCAGTTTTAGAGAAAAATTGATTTTACCAACAGATCGGGACTGATATCCTCCGTTAGAACTTGTACACAAAAACATCAAAATCAATTTGAGAAAGTATTATCAAAAATTGCATTTTTTTACATGGGAAGAGAAGTTTTAGTTAACTCAGAAAACCCATTTAGTGGGGTTTCTGTCATTCAAAATCCATCATTTTATATGACCGTTTTCGCTACGTTGGATTTTTTTTAACCAAAAAAATACAAAATAAAAAAAAAGATTTTTCTTAATCTCTAGGGGATATGTAGTATTTTTCCACTTCTCATTGTCTGCTGAACTGAAATACATCTCAGGACATATACTCCACTATGAAAACATTTACATTGTGCTAAGATTTCGATGTACTGCATGAACACCTCACTACGATGAGCAAGTGTTCAGAACCGTGAGGAATATCACTAATAATAATATACAATTTCAGTTAATTTCCCACTGGTGGAAGGTTGGGCTGTGGGATGTGTGCCTATTTCCGTATCATTGCTTAATGGTGCGCTCTTCTAATTAGTCCAGTGATTTTAGCTTCTAAAATAACGATTTTTCGGAAAATTTTGGGACTAGCCAAAAATTAGTCTACCCTCTACCGAAGAACTACCATCACAACTCCTTATGTATTATTCCAGTGTCAGGTTCGTATCCTCTTTGGTGATGTTTGTGCATCTCAATGAAGCTAAAGCTTCCAATATTGTATGGGTGTATTATATTAATCCCCTCTACTTGCTTTTTGATAAACAGCTAACATCACAACCTCTCATATTTAGTTTTGGCACACGCATGTACACAAAGCAAATGTATTGTTCCAATATGAGGTACGTTTCCTCTTTCGTGATGTTTGTAGCTTTAAGTATTCTATTGCTGGCATCCAAAAATATGTTCGTGAAATTATTGTCTTTCGATTTAGCAGAAAATGCACCAATGATATCGGATCCAGAAAGAGAGTCCATTCCAAATAATGCGTCAGCTCTGTTTGGTTCTAAGGCTGCGTGCACTTTAAGTTTTTTAAAGTAATTAACAATTTAAAATGTTAACCCACTTCAGCCCTTTGTCTCTTTGTTCAGTCAAGTGTCCCAGATGTTCACCACCACTTTTCACATTCTGTACAGATATGGAACAAAATGACATCAACCGTAATACTCTATCACTTTACACACCAGATATAGTTAGATAACTCACTAAAATTCTAGTAATAAATAAACAAGAAATACAAACATGAGAGAAAATAATTTAATAAATTGAAATTAAAAGGGCATAGCCGGATAAGTAGGGTGAAACGGCCCCCGGCCCTATCTTCATTGAGAGAAGGAATATAGTTAGCAATAAGTAAAGGAAACAATTTTGCAAAATATTAACGCAAAAGGGTGGCGCTTTTCACGAGGTGACGAGGGGGATGAAATCCAAAGGATCAATTTTTTGTGCCAAAACGCAGCAACCGAAAATTTTGGAAAAAATATGTGTTGGACAAGTATTGGAGAGAATTCTCAGAAAAAATTGTCTGTCAATTTGGAAAAGAACTAAGGACGAGAAGACATCGGCAGACAAATATTTTTCGTTGCACCACATTCAAAATTTTTTTCGCAGCGTGGTCGGAACATTACGTCATAGTGAAAAAAAATCACGTCCGTGGTCTTTCGAGACTAGTAGTCTATGCGTAATGAAGGCAGAAATATTCCGTGCAAAGACGAGATTACCTTTCCCTGCCGTTTTCGAGGATACTGAACATGATGGAATTGGTGGGAGAAGTTTTTAACCGCCGCAACCGCCTGAAACGGCTAAATCCACTCCTTTTATGGATCCTTTTATGTTTTCATATATAAACGCGACTGGGAGTGATTTATCGACGGATTATACTTGAAATAAAATGGAAGGGGGTTATAGAGTAAGTGGAATCCACACAGCAGGCCGAGGGGGTTGATTAAACCCTCCCAAGAGGTAAAATCATTTTTTTTTAATGATTCGGTTCAACCCCGTCCATCCTCATGTTCGGGGTCGCCGATCACGGGAAAAATATTCATTTTTTAGCTTCAACCCCTCCTCATCCCTCAAATGGGCAGAAACCACCCCACACACACCAGAAAGCATGCTATACAGGATTTACAGGTTTTTCGGCACATGATCGTTATTCCTCTGCATATCTCTTTATCTTTCACGGAAGAGAAGGTGATAGCGATAGCTTCAACCACTCCAAGGGATGTAAAGTTCATTAATTTGCACAGGAATAACGATCATATGCCGAAAAATACCGTAAATCCTGGATAGCATGCTTTCTGGTGGTTTCTGCCCGTTTGAAGGATGACGAGGGGTTGGAGCTAAAAATGAATATTTTTCCCATGATCATACCCCGAAAATGGAACGCATTTGAACCGAATCATTTGAAAAAAAAAATGATTTTCCTCCACTCGTCTCGGGAGGGTTTAATCAACCCCCTAAGCCTGCTGTCTGGATTCCACTTACTCTATAACCCCCTTCCATTTTATTTCAAGTATAACCCGTCGATAAATCACTCCCCAGACCCGTTTATATATGAAAACATAGAGGGATCCATAAAAGGGGTGGTTTTTGGCCGTTTCAGGGGGTTGCGGCGGTCAAAAACTTCTCCCACCACTTCCATCCTGTTTAGCATCCTCGAAAACGGGAGGAAAAGGTAATCTCGTCTTTGCACGAAATATTTACACTCTTTCTGCCTTCATTACATAGACTCGAAAGACCACGGACGTGATTTTTTTTTCATTATGACGTAATATATCGACCATGCTGCGAAAAAAATATGTTCTATGGGGGTGAAAGTAGACGCTACAAAAAATTTTGAATGTGGTGCAACGAGGGGAAGTTACCCTTAAAAATATTTGAAAAGTATACCGATGTCTTCTCGCCCTTAGTTCTTTCCCAAATTGACCGACAATTTTTTTTGAGAATTCTCTCCATTACTTGTCCAACATGTATTTTTTCCAAAATTTTCGGTTGCTGCGTTTTGACACAAAAAATTGGTCCTATGAATTTCATCCCCCTCGTCACCCCGTGAAACGCGCAACCCTTTTGCATTAATATTTTGAAAAATTGTTCCCTTCACTTATTGCTAACTGTATTCCTTCTCTCAATGAAGATAGGGCCGGGGCCGTTTCACCCTTCTTATCCGGCTATGCCCTTTATTAATGTAAGAGAATACTTTGTAGAATTTTGTTTGTTTGAAAAACATTGCAATACTATTTCGAAAATTATGAAAAATGTGATGTTTTACACTTTCTCAATCTCTTTGTAAATACTCTTCTTTTTTTAGAATTAACCCAGAAACAAATTCTACACAGTTGAATTGCAAATAGTTAGGTTTGTGATTGGTTGGTTTGAGCTATCAGTAAAATTAGTTTTTCTTCAAAAAGGGTCGTTTTATCGATATCGAACAAGGGTAGGTAGGTAGTTTTTCTTTAGAACATTATTTAAGGAATTTAAAAATTTCAGCTCAAATTCCAAAAATGTATCTAGGCCAAAGTTTAGGAGTAAAAATTGATATCAAGCAAGGGTAGGTAAGTAGTTTTTTTTTTTGGAACATGATTTAAGGAATTTAAAAATTTCAGCTGTGTCTAGGCCAAATGCTAGATGTATTCCACATCTGACTTCCTAGACTAGCGACGAAAGGCACCATATTTTTCTGTACTTATTTAAGTCTTACCATTTTTACTACAACGGGTAGCGTAATCTGGACGTTGTGAGCAAAAAAACCTTATTCAAAGATTAACCTCGAAGAAGACACTTTTAGTGTCATATGCATCTTAAGTGGACACACCTTCGTAGCTCATTTATTGGCGATCTAATTTCAACCAAATTTGAATCGGTATCAAAGACTTTACTATATCCTTTTTAAGTAAAACAAAACTTATTTCAGTCATTGGCTGCATTTTTATTAAAAAAATGTTCGATTTTTCGAGAAGTCATTCATATTAGGCATTTTTTATAAAAAAACTTATGCGATATTATTGATCAGCATGCTTTAGAACCTATATATCCAATATTTAAGAACCTTCTGATTTATGGTTTTCGAATTACAATTATATTTTTCAAATATTAAATAATTAATAACTTGGAAACAAATTGTTTTATAAAAAAAGTCATTCCTCATTTTCTATTTAAATTCTACCATTTAAATTCTACCGATGCTTTCAAATTTCATAGGTCAAGAATTTTCATTGAAAAATTACGAAAAGTTTTGAACCAGTTCCGTAAATTATTCGTGCAATTTGAAAGTACCGATGACAATGGGTGGTAGTAAAAATGGTAGAAAGGGTGAATTTAAATAGAAAATGAAGAATGACTTTTTTATAAAACAACTCGTATTCAAGTTATTAATTATTTAATATTTGAAATATGTAAATTTATGGGGCCGTCATTCGAAAATCGTAAATCAGAAGGACGTTATATTTTGGATCTGAATCATGCTGATTAATAATATTGCATTAGTTTCTCAATAAAAATATGATTAATATGACTTCTTAATAAAAATGCACGCCAATGACTGAAATAAGTTTTGTTTTACTCAAAAAGGATATAGTAAAGGTTTTTGATACCAATCCAAAGTTGGTTGAAATTGGATGACCAAAGATTCAAAGTATGAGCTTCCGAAATATTACCTGGGAGACCCTGTATACGAAAATTTAGGTACGCACAACTTTTACTATGAAGTCACAGTCCCCATAGTTTATCAATTATATTTACTTTAAAACACACAGAAAGTGAAAATCGCTATTCGTTCTACTTATATAATATTATAAAACTATTAAAAATTATCTTTTAGTGGAGGTAAAGAACATATTTAACAAATTACAGTGTGTCCCATTTTGCTTGGAACCATAAAAATTTTATTTTAGGTCCGATTTAGATCGTTTTTTTTTTTTCTTCTAAACGTAGACCTCTGAAAAGTGCATTCTTGTGGTACATTACATTTTATAAAGCATGAAGGCTCGGCCTAGTGCGGTCTCTTTTCGGGGCGGAAAATGGAGAAATCTTATTAGCAATTTTTTTATTTCAACTTTGGAGCCGTCACTGGATTCTCCTCTCAAACGGGTTTGTATAAATTTTAGTATAAAATATTATTTTTGGATTTTTCTCGAGAGCCACCAGTAGTGTCCCATTTTGCTTGGAATTACCCCCATAAACTGTTGATTTTAGGTCTAATTTAAATCGTTTTTTTTTCAAACGTAGATTGCATTCTTGTGATACATTAAATCTTATATACAAATAAGAATTGCATTGTCAGTTGTTTGAGTCAAGGCATACTTTTAAATACACAATACACTGTAATAGTGGATTTTCGTTGGCAATTTCATAATTCTGGTTTCTTTCTGAGAAAATCCAAAAATAGATATTTTTTCACGAAACTTGGTTCAAAGCCATTTCAGGGATTGCCAAATCCAGTGAAATATTCAGATTTGAAATTAAAAAATCGTTAATAAAATTTCTTCATTTTCCACCCCGAAAAAAGGCCGTACAAGGCTGAACTTTTATGTTTTATAAAATGTAATGTACCGCAAAAATGCACTTTTCAAAGCCCCATGTTTTAAAAAAACCGATCTAAATCGGACTTATAATAAACTTTTTATTGGGGTGATTCCAAGCAAAATGGGACACACTGTATATATGTAAAGGGTGAGACTCATGTGTGGACGGTTAATATCACCCCAACCGTTTTGAAAAAATGCCTCAGATAAAAATTATGATAGATCAATTTTGGCATATTCTAGAAATATTTTGAAATTCATAGATAGTTTCGCGAAGTGGTGGGATTTTTAAAATGGAATGTCCAACATTTTTTAAATATTTTTATTTCACCCTTAATTCTTCATCCAGGCATATATTATTTTTGAAATTAAATTGCAGCGTTGCCACTTTATCTCCGAAAAATACATTTGCAGAGATCAAGAAAAAACTCTGCAAAAACAGTATTTTATAGATTTGAGTATTAGTCAAGAGCTTGTACTAATTTCTCTGCCCCACAAAATGAGATGCAATTCTAGAGGGTGTTCTCCTTGATGATACAAATTTTTACATTTTTAACCTGCCGTAATTCAATTTTTTCAATTAAAACACCCTGTATATGTTTCGGTGATCAATTACTGATTCATTTTTCGAAAGTTTCTTCAAGTTTATTAAACATATAATTTCTCATGAATACTTAATAGATAATAATTAAATAATTTTATTCAAACGATTAAATTTGAGTTGAGTTATAATAACAGAATTAACATTGGACAAATTAAATGGAACACTTGAAAGAAATGAAAACAGATTTAAAATAACAATAAAACGACAATAACGACATAATAAATGTTCCATAATAAATGTCCCATAATAAATGTTCCATAATAAATGTTCCATATCCCTCAGAGCATTTATTCATTCTATTTTTAAAAAACATTCTTAGCTATGTATTAAATATTCAAGTTTCTTTTAACACGACTGATCCGGATCCGTAGCTGTTGTCCAACTTGTAATCTTCATTAGGATTTTTTCTTTTTTGTTATAACAAAGGCAGCTTGGTTTGTTACAGAATTTAAACTATATTCATTTCCAAGATGCAGCACAAGCAAACAATAATCACGCTGTGGTATGCAAGTGATTACCGATATCTGCATTGCTATTGGACAATGGGCTCATTTAGCATAATTTTTTATTACATTTTCCAAAAGATCTCTTAATTTTAGAGCGAAATGCAAAGAGAACAGAATATTCTAGGATCTCTATAGGCTTTTAAAATGAATCGAGAACATCGATGCTGCGTGACGTCATTCAATCCTAGTTGCATTTTCTCTCCCCTCTTTTCGACACTTATATGCTGCATACTTTTGTATTAAAATACTCCAATAATCTCCAAATCACCAAAATCAAGTACATCTGTGGCAGATTAGACAAATTGTCGGGTTCTAAAAAAGTAAACGCAACTTAGAGACAGACTATTAGATTGAATGACGTCAGCACTTTGAGCGCGGCGATTCGTGTTTAAAGCAGTATATTTCTGTAACTACTTATCGGATCGACCTCAAATTTTCTGTGTTATAATTATTCGGCTATCACTTCGCATAATCGTACTAAAAAGTGAAATTTGACTAAATGACCCCATTAGCGATAAAACACTGGAGCAAGTTTGTTTACATTTATTACGTCTTCTAACTTAATTAAGTACTTTAAGTTTTAGTATACCTTGTCATTGCCTAAGAATCTTTTTTAATTTTTTTTTAAATTTTCTTCAAGGGGTCGCTCGGCTCTTTCAGCCCTACTTCACATCGACCTGAAAAGATCTTTTGTGAATTACCCTACAATTAGTTGTTGCCCAGGACTCCCAAGCTTTTTACAAAGCTTGCGATTTTCCTGGGGGCTAATTTCCCCATGTCTTCAGGCGTTAGTTCCACCTTTTCTAGGTACTAGCCTAGTGCGGACTAGCATCTAGCATTCGCAATGAATGGTTCCGGAGTTTATATTGCAGCATCGCAGTATCTGCACGTATCGTTGTCTGCCTTGCCCATGTTCTTAAGATGGTATCTTAAGGGGCAATGGCCTGTTAAAAGGTCTTTCATCAGCCTTAAGTTGAACTTTTCGAGTACGAGAAGCCTTGTGGCATTCTTTGATGAATAAGTGATGAACTTTTTCGCTTGTCTTTGGCCCGGAGTATTCCTCCAGTAGGACTCTTTTTGTTCCTTTTCCCATTTTAGGACCTCCTCCGTTACGTGTCCCTTAGATAAGCCACAAAACGGTTCGGGCCCAGAGAATAGGGCTTCAGCATCTTTTTTGCAAGGGCGTCAGCTAATTTGTTTAATTCTATTCCCTCATGCCCTGGCACCCACACCTTTATTTTTTGCCAGTTGCTTCAGAGATTGTCTACATTCCAAGGCAATTTTAGACTCGAAGGTGTAGGATCTGAGAGCTTTTAACGCTGCCTGGCTGTCTGAGAGTATATAGATCTTTGCCCTTCGAATGCCTTTATTTATGCATTCCTGGGCACATAGGTCTATAGCATACATTTCTGCTTAGAAGATGGTTGGAGTCTTGCCTAGGGCTCTGGATAGCCTGCAGTTAGGTCCCGCTACGCCCGCTCCAACCCCTTCAGCCATCTTCTATCCATCTGTGCACCAGATGAGTGACCCTTTTTCCAACTGCAGGACCTCGGCTCTGCTCGTCTGGTAATTCGATTAGCACATCAAATGGGCAGTTAAAGTCCCGCTTAATTGACATAGAGTCAGTGGGTTTGGTCATGGATTCTAGTTCAATTGTTTCTAGAATCCTTAGGTGACCAGGAGACCTGGTTTGAAAGAGAGTACCCACTGCAGCCTTAGGGCACTAAGTACTGCCTCCTTTCTTACATGCAGATGTAGAGGAAGCAGGTCTAGCATTGTCTCCATAGCTGCTGATTTTAGACCATAGATACTAATGAAATTAACATTAAATACAATCTGAAAATATATTTTTTTTGGAAGAAGATCTGGTAGATATATTTTAAGCCTTAGGTGAGTGAGCGAAACTATTTATTGGTGTCAAGAATGTAGGCATAAAATAGTCAATAGCAAGTATGCTTTATATCTGCCACAAGATTTTCTTTTATTGATTCAGAAATACCAATAAAGGTTTGGCACGATGACCACCTTAATATTCCCCGTAAATACATATGATAGACTATTGAGCAAACAAACGGGGGAACCTGTGAATAATTTCTACAAGGAATTTTTTGTTTGTATAACATAGGGGGGGGGCTGCTACAATCATTGATTAGTGTTTTCAACAAAAATATCGTTGAAGCTACGACCGCATGTTGAAAAAATGAAGGTCACATGTAGAAAATGAAAAAGCTTCTATTTAAACTATTTTTCTCTGTTTTTTTTTCTAACTTTTGTATAAATAATTTTCTTCTATATTTAATTGTTTAAAAATTACAGCAACTCGAAGTTTTAAAAATAATTAAATTTTCGAGCTACTGTAATTTGTAAACAATTGAAAGTGGAAGAATATTGTTGCAACAAAAGTTATAGGAAATTATAGAGTCTACAATATTGTTAATAGCTAATTAGTACGTAGGAGCAATAGTTACAGAAATAATTGTAAATATGTAGCGAAGCATAATTGTCATTTTTTTAGACGAGTGTAAATCGTAAAGAATTAGCAATAGAGAAAAACTGTTGTGGTGACAGATCAATGAAAATATTCAGATAAAATTCATTTTTTTTATGAAATAACACTGCTGTAAACTCTTGCTAAAGTTAGTTGGATAATCACAAAAAAGGCCGACAAGGCACCGACGACGTTTGAACTGTGCCGTTGTAAAGTAAAGCCGTGGTAAAGATCAACGTCGCTTTCTTAACTGACATTAACAATACTATACGTGATATCGAATATTATTTTGGGTATTCAGCAGATAACTTTTAAAGAAATCATTCGTTCCTTTCATATATCATTGATCTAAATCTAACCAAGCTAGAATATCAACAAGGAGTTCCCTTACGAGCCGACTTGTCAACTTCTTTTATACACCTACCATATCTAACATTCAATATGAAAAACTAGAAAATAACCATTGTATATACTGAAGATCTAAGTCTGATCATGCCAATATATTTCCAAAATCTTTCAAACATCACCTAGTAGTGCAAGAAGTTAGCTCAAAAAAAGGGCTAGGGTGGAAAAAATTTTTTACAATCTATTCTCAGTGGAAATTTATACGGAAATACATTTTGAATAACCTCCTAGAAGTCCCATGAAATTTGGCAAGTTGGGAAAATATGGCCGCCATGTTTTTTTTTAGTTCTTCGCAAATATGTTGGAAACCACAGATTTTTCGAAAAAATGCCAAGAGATCTTTCTTAAAGAGATCGAAAAAGTACATCTGAAAAAGTGTTTTAGGATATCTTACCTTGAAATTTAGTGAAATTAACCAGATAAGTTGAGGGCAAGCATCATAAAAATTGTACTGTTTTTTTTACTACTTAACCTAGATAAACTTACGAAATACTTTTATACTACAGAATAAACAAACGGTTCTGTGTCTTTGACGGTTTCCCCATTCTGATAATTAATGGGCATCTTTACTTTGGACACCCTGTATTATCTTATTCAAAGATTAATAACTTAGTAGATAAGATTGGATTTGTTTTTTAAAAAAATTAGAAAGAAATCACAGTTAAATGCAATACATTTTTTTACAAAACTGATGTGCGTTCCTAACTAATTATTAAAGACAACGCAACAGTGCACCAATGCACACACGCGTCGGCGCGGCGTCAATGTTGAGTCTGAATAGTCTAATCGAGTCACGCAGCCGGAATACCTACTTTGGAAGTTTTATTGTGTAATTGACACTGACAAAATTAGGTCATTTGAAACAATATTTTTACACGATGTGTCGGATTGTGACACGACTTCTTTTATTTTTAGAAAGAGCAAGAAACATTGTATGCAACTGATGAAAAAAGATATTGACTTATGCAACGACCTTAGAATATTTTTGGATCCAAACCCTAATAGACAAAATCTAATTAATATTGGTCTAAAGTTCATTACGAAACTATACCAACCAGTGAAAAATACCCAGGAGATTGACGACTTGAGATTCACTTTGTATAACAGAATTACTTCACGACAGGGATTGTCATCTACTTTCAATTTGGCATTGCTACCTCCAACTAGAGATGCTGCTGAGAAACATATTTTGAGAGTATACTGTCTGGTAAAAAAATATTTCATTGAAATCTCACAAATTATTTGTTGTGTTTTTTAAGGTTCAAGAATGGAGTGGGCGAAACCTTAATCCTTTGGATTATGGTTGAGAGAAGGTTCCAAAACGGTGTAGAAAAGATATAGCTCCACAAGATATTTTGAAAATGGTATTTTGTAATTGTAAGGATTGAACTCGTGGTAAAAGCTGCTCTTGTATAAAGCTTGGATTAAAGTGTTCTTCAAAGTGTGGCCAATGTTTTGGTATAAGTTGCGGCAATAAATGTATAATACCTGAAGATAATGAAGAAGAATACTGCATGTTCGATTAAACTCATTCTAATTAACTTGTTTGTAATATAATCAACAATTTTCTTTTTAAATATTTATTTTAAAAGTTGTTAAATATCAAGATAAAACACCTAAAATACCTTTTTAGATGTAGTTTTTCGAGCTCTTTAAAAAAGGTCTCCTGACATTTTTTCGAAGAGTGGATCTGTATAGTTTACAACATATTTGCAAAAAACTAAAAAAAACAAAACGGCGGCCATATTTTTCCAACTTGCCATATCCGAATCTCATGAGACTTCTAGGAGGTTATTCAGGACATATTTCCCTATACATTGCCACCGAAAATTGCTTGTAAAAAATTTTTTCCACCTCAAATGCTAACTTGCCTGCACTACTAGAGGATACTCCATCACAAACAAACATGTTGTTGCATTTCAAAGCCAAGAACTACTAAAGAGCACAATGAAAAATAGGTATAAAATTCCACTCATATGTCTTAATAAATAAACTATTTCAATCAATATTTGATTGATCAAATCTCCCTAAAAATCGCACAACCTTTTTTATTCTCTTTAGAACTCATCAGGAGAGATACATGTTCAGTTCAAAAACAAAAGGTTTTCTTATAATATATTGGCATGATTAGACTTAGATCTTCATAGCTTGTCAGATTTAGATCAATGATATATGAAAGGAACCCAATGATTTCTTTGAAAGTTATCTGCTGAATACCCAAAATAATATTTTATATCAATGATGTAAGCAGAAATACAAGATATTTATTTTTAAAAACTATAAGTGAATATTATTGATTAGGCAAAATAATAATGAGTATTAATAGCGTCAGAACAACGAGGAAGAAATTTTTCTGTTTAAGAAACTATTTCAAACTTCGAGCGGCTGTAATTTTTAAACAATTGACCGTAGAAGAAAATTGTTCAGAGAAAAGCTTTGGGAAATTTGATTGATAATAATTAATCACTATGTAGAGGCAACGGGGGTAGATATAATTGCAACAATCTGCAGCGAAGCAAAAATTTTCATCATTCTGGCGGATCTAAATCGTAAAATATTAACAATAGAGAAAAATAATTTTAATAAAAGTTGTAGCCTTTTCTGTTTTCTACAATATTGGTAATACCTACTTTTAGGATAAAACTAAGATGGAAGGAAATAATTGAAGAAAACTTATTTTGACGATAATTTTTCAACATGGCGGTTGTAGCGGCAGCGATATTTTTGTGGAATATATTAATTATTGATCCTGTTCTCATTATCCAAACAAATATTCCTTGTGGGAATTATTCTAGCTTCAAATGACAGATTAAACGTACTAATAATAAGCGTTATAAACAGATTGAAATATGAACATGAATGTAATCCAGCACACCTTGCCAGATTCAATTTAATTGCATCAAGTTTATTTAAATATTGTAATACCTAGGGCAACCTAGATCATTTACTGTTTAACTGCTAGTATACAAATGAATGTAGCAGCCTATATACAAAACTGGCGCAGTGGCGAAACTAGCTATTTGGGGCGGAGGGGCAGTCGATTAATTTAATTTCCCTGAAACTGATATAAGTCAGTCTCCGTATCCCGAATAACATGTCAATATAAAGGGCATAGCAGGATAAGCACGTATAAATATTATTTTTGGAAAACCATTTTTACGGGAGTTATGGGGGTAAAAAGAAAAATGAAAAAAAATTTTTTTCTCGAGAACGGATAAACCGATTTTCATAAAAAAAATATATGATATGGCTCTTGATGGTGCAAATGTGGGAAAAAATTATTGAACCCATTTGCCGAAAAAAAGTGGTGAAAACATTTTTTCAAAATAAAAAAAAAAATATTTTTTAGGGGATGTTCCAGAGGCACACCCACCATTTTCTTCCAAATAAATACTTATATGCCCCTTTAAAACATATCCAATTTTCAAAGCGATCGAAAGGGTACAACATACTCAAAATTGATAATCATTGGCAGACTGCGGGCGGCGCGTAGTCTATGTAATGAAGCATTATAAGACGACTTTTTTGTAAATATTTCGTGCAAAGACGAGATTACCTCCCCCCATTCGTTTTCGAGGGTGCTGAACACGATGCAGGTGGTGGGAGAAGTTTTTGACCGCCGCAACCCCCTGAAACGGCCATCCCTCTTATGGATCCCTTTATGTTTTCATGTATAAACGGGTTTGGGGAGTGATTTATCAACGGATTATACTTGAAATAATATGGAAGGGGGTTATAGAGCAAGTAGAGTCCAGACAGCAGGCCTAGGGGGTTGATTAAACCCTCCCGAGAGGTGTAGTTTTTTTTTTTTTTTTTCAAATGATTCGGTCCTTTTTTTGGGGTCGTTGATCACGGGAAAAATATTTATTTTTAGCTCCAACCCCCTCAAACGGGCAGAAATCACCTCTCACTCACCGTTTGAAAGATGAAGAGAGGTTGGAGCTAAAAATGAATATTTTTCCAATGATCAGCCCAAAAACGGGGGAAACGCGTTTGAACCCGAATTATTTGATAAAAATGATTTTCCACTCCTCGGAAAGGTTTAATTAACCCCCTAGACCTGCTGTCTGGACTCAACTTACTCTATAACCATCTTCCATGTTATTTCAAGTATAACCCGTTGATAAATGACTCTCCAGACCCGTATAGAAAACATAATGAGATCCGTAAGAGGGGTGGCCGTTTTAGGTGGTTTTCGGCGGTCAAAAACTTCTCCAACCACTTGCATCGTGTTCAACACCCTCGAAAACGGACGGAGGAAGGTAATTTCGTCTTTGCAAGAAATATTTACACTATTTCTGCCTTTATTACATAGACTAGCGGTTCATTACTACATCTTACTACATCTTACTACAACGGTCACTGGCGGCCAATACAACCCTACCATTTAAATCAGTATCAAACTTCAAGAAGTGTGGTGCAAAAATTCTCTGACGTCAACTGTGGGGTCAAACAAAATCTAGTTTGAAAATCTGAAGATTTTGCAAGGATGACGTCCGCAGTCAGCCTACGAAAGAACTAGTTTTCAAAGTCCACTACGAGGAGGTTACAGTGCCTTTCACTAGTGAAGGTGCCTATTTATTGTGAGTCCCCTTGCCTCTCACGAGTCGGGGTGTTTATTTATCGTGAGTCTCCTTGCCTCTAACTAGTCGGGGCGCTTGTTTATTGTAAGTTCCCTTGCCTCTCATTAGTCGAGGTGCTTGGTTATTATGAATCCCCTTGCCTCTTACAATTCGGGTTGACTTCTTTGCGTGGGTCCTCCGGCCTCTCACGAATCAGGTTGCTCTATATCGATGAGACTTTTCTTAGTCTTCATTCTTCGAGAACATCCCATAAAAAAAAATTTATTTTGAAAAAATTTTACAAAAATGTTGCAGGGGGTTGTGGCGGTCAAAAACTTCTCCCACCACTTGCATCGTGTTCAGCACCCTCGAAAACGAGGGGGAGAAGGTAATCTCGCCTTTGCACGAAATATTTACAAAAAAGTTGTGCTTCATTACATAGACTACGCGCCGCCCGCAGTCTGCCAATGATTATCAATTTTGAGTATGTTGTACCCTTCCGATCGCTTTGAAAATTGGATATGTTTTAAAGGGGCATATAAGCTTTTATTTGGAAGAAAATGGTGGGTGTGCCTCTAGAATATCCCCTAAGAAAAAAATATTTTTTATTTTGAAAAAATTTTTTCACCACTTTTTTTCGACAAATGGACTCAATAATTTTTTCCCACATTTGCACCATCAAAAGCCATAACATATATTATTTTCATGAAAATCGGTTTATCCGTTCTCGAGAAAAAATTTTTTTTCCATTTTTCTTTTTACCCCCATAACTCCCGTGAAAATGGTTTTCCAAAAATAATATTTTAGGAAATTTCATCTAACACTACTATCAACTTGTGCTAAAAATTTCGACCCGATTGGTGCGGGGGCACCTAACACATGCTTATCCTGCTATGCCCAACTGCATATTTTTTTAATAAACTTGAATACTCTAGAAACTGTTAAAAAGTAGTCACTATGAGATATCAGTATGTGGTTGCAACAACAAGAGAAATATACAGAATATTCCATTTGAAAAATTGAGTTATGATAATTTAAAAATGTAAACAATTAAATAATCGTGCAACACTAGAATTGGGTTCACTTCTCAGAGATCTGAAAATTAGTATGTGGTCTTGACTAACATTCAAAGTAGAACTACGATCAGATTTACGAAAATAAGTTTTTTGCAGATTTTACTTTTAATCGCTGGAAATACAATTTTTTCGGAAAAAGTGGAATAACGCGACAATGGCATAATCTAAATTTAAAAATAATATATACTTGGATAGAGAAATAAAAGTCGAATAAAATTATATAAAATAATGTTGGTTACTCCATTTAAAAAACTCTAGTCTTAGTTTGCCATCAATATGTTAAACATCCTGTAGATTTTAAAATATTTCTATCTTAGATATATTCTCAAAATTTCAAGAGAAGATATTGACCGTTCGCACACTATTGACTCACCCTGTATAAAAATATTGTATTGCCAAAATCCCATTTAAAATTTTAAGTAATAGAAGTAATACAGATTTTTATATTCGAGATATTTTGAAGCCAAAATATAACCATTTCTTCAAATTATTACTCCATGTCTTTAAACAGGCTGTGAGATTGCTGGATCAAACTGTGCATAATTCTGCTGCTTCTCGCCGTATACTTTCTTAGAGTTATCAGCAAATTCCATAAGTTCCTTCGACATGGCATATGGACGAGCCATACCATCATTAAGAAGACTGTCTTCACAGAAGCAAATAAATATTGTATCGATGGTAGTCTGAAAAAAAATTACTTATATAATCCAACAAAAAATAGTAATTTATGCAACAAGTGCATAAAGTGGTACTTTTTTCACGAATGGGAAGTTTGACGCATGAGCCGTAGGTGAGTGTTGCATCCCATGGATGAAAAAAAGCACTTTATGCATGAATTTCATATAATATTTTTTTCTACGACACTAACCAATTTCCATATTTAGACAAATAATTTCAAAACTAGTTTAAATGCTAAAACACACATTTATAATTTGATGTTTCTAAAGCGAAAATTGGATCATGGATCTGGCTATATATAAATCCTCGTTCTCACTATGCAACATGTTTATAAAACATTTGTTGTTACACATTCAAAGGGAAAATGTTTTAAAACAGACATGTTTTAAAACAATTTTCGTGTTTTGTAATAAGTGTCCCCGTCCTGTGGCGGCAAACATCAAAGAAAATCGGTAACTTGTTTTAAAAACATTTTGCAATTCTGTTTAGAAACTGTAACATTTTATAAAACACTGACGAGTTTGCTGCCACCCGTCATTTTCATCGTCTGCATTCAGTCACTGTAATCTGTTCAGTGCAATTAATTATGGAGTGGAGACAGGCTGATGTCTATAGAGTTATCAAAAACAAAGACCGTAAATTGTTGTGGGACCCGACGGAAGAAGATTACAAAAATAAGAATAAAAAGCATGAAATGCGGCGTGAGTTGGAGGAGTGGCTAGTCTTTCTTTTACCGGAATGGCATCTCTAAAAGTTGTGTCTCTTCTTTCAACGCGCCTACCAATAGAAGTAATCAGATACTCAAAATCTTGACTTGTTATTCCAAGAAAGTTTTTAAAACTACCATCAGTTTTAAGTTCTCCAGCTAACAGATCTCGGTCGTCACGTTGAAAACCACTCGATCGTCACTGCCGCTATACTTTTTCCTGTAACGACGAACGAACCCAAAATCGTCTCTTTTTAGCCATTTTTTTTATTGTTGAAACTAAATACCACAGAGATTGCAGCTGCAATAAGACCATCCTCGCTTGGAGACACCACGACCAAATGTTTTCAAACATAGTTTGGTATTTCTTTTGGAATATTTTGAAACCAAATGTTACTAAACATGTTTTGAAACCCTGGAGTTTCAAAACAATTGTATTAGAACAAATGTTTTATAAACATGTTGCATAGTGAGAAGGCGGCTTAAGAGTGAAATGATATTACTTTTTTTAGCGCTTTTTATTTTTTTCACTATTACCAAAAACACATGTTTTACGCACCAAAAATAATGAAAAACGTAGTTTTTTTTAACAGAAAAAATTGATTTATTAACGTTATTACATTTATGAACTACTAATATACAATACGTTATATTACAGCACCCAGATTTAAAAAAATATGGAAAATTTAGAAATTATATTATCATATTTAATGATAATTTTTTATGACTGATGTTTCTAGTAAAGGGTATCATAATATTCAGTCTCTTTTTTTTCCCGATACGTGCTCTTATTCCCAAAGAGTGAACCACCACTAAATTCAAAAAATGTTACTGATTTATTTTTGAAACTGATATTTTTAGAGTTGCTGAATAGCAATCTGAAGTCAAAATAAAAAATTTCTGCTCCAATATGGAGCAAGTGCTTCTTTAAACGGACAAAAGCAATTGAGAATATAGGTAATGCTATACAGGATGTTTCATTTGAAAGTCCCCGGGCCATTATCTAAAAAGATAATAAAGATATTTGAAATTTGTAAATGGCGTATGATTGATACCAAAAAGGCAGTAAATACCTGCAGTGCACAGAGATCGCGCTGCGGTGCTAAATTATTTTTCAATAGCTGGAACCTTGAAACTGATTCAGGAATATATTATAAACAATTTTGATTATATAGAAAATTTTGTAAAACCAGCCTTTTTAGTGCTTCATTTTTTGTTTTCTTAATTTCTTGTCTATGTAAATTATGAAAATTCCTAAAACTTTTTCGTTAATAATTTTAGAACAGGGTTATTTAGAAATGCTCTTTTAATAAATACAATACTGAAACACCCTGTATATTAACGAAAAGCTGTATTTGAGATTTCTTTTAATTACTGGATAATTACTGTGTAACAAAATAGCTGCAATTTGATTTTTAAAATTTGGTTACAACTTATTTGCTTTTTAAAAACAAAGAAACAAACAGAATTGATTTGAAAGCTTAATTAATTCTCGCTAGCATTTTTTACAAAAATGTCACAGTTTCTGAGATATTCAACATTTAAAGTTAATACTTCGTCTCATAAACGTTCGAATGCCGTTTTTACACTTCCTTATGTCCGGAAAATAATAAAAGCAGAATATAACAATGCTTTTACCTAAATTTAACTGTCTGGCGAATTGATTGGGCACTTCCAGATGAGCTAGGAACTTAAAATTTAACATGAGAGTAGAGTGTATCTTTCCGACTCCCAGAAAATTCCAAAATTTTCAAGATTCAAGATGGCAGCTCCAACATGGAGGTCTATTTATAGAAGGCTATCCGCGCATTAAAATGAAGACGCTACCAAAATGGTAAGAGCTGTGAAAATAAATATAGGAACAAAGTTATAGAGAATTAAATTTCACATAAAAAAGCGAGTGGCAGCGCACAGTGGTCGATTTTTGGATTTAAGGTGGTCAAAAATGTAAAAACCAATCTTAAGGTGGGCGGTACCGTGAACGTAATTTGAAAATTTCTCTTAACATCCCTGAACCGATTGAAAAAATTCATCAATCAAAAAAAATGTTTTTTTCACTTTTCAATAGCCTAGTACCATTCTATATTGTTGTCTCTAAAAGCCTATCAAAAAATTTTTCCAATCGGTTCAGGGATGCAGCAGAAATTTTCGTATTACGAAATTTCTTAAGCACGGCAGTGTATAGAGATATATTTTTGAGACTGTTGACGAATATGATATTGACAGTGAATAAATTTTCCTAAACACACCAATTTATTTATTTTTACGCACCTAAATTATTTCGTTTACCTAATCTTATTTGTTGCGTGCGGCTCAGAAGTTTAAATGAAAACCTATTACCTTCATCCCTTATTGAATTGTGACTTTTATTTCGGGTCTACATAGCATATTATATTTTTGTCCACCATAAATCCAAAAATCGTCCACCGTGCGGTGTATACGTATGTTTTATTGTTTTGAAAAAAATGCGCTTAAATCCAGTGAATCTGCACGATGCCACACTTTTCAGGCTTCCTTTATACATACTATAGAAGATAGACATATACTCTTACTCTCTACAATTTTTTTCATATATCTTACCATTTTGGCAGTGTATTCATGTTAACGTATATATTGGCTTCAATATAGGGTGTTCGACAAACGCCTGGAAACATTTCTTCGATAACTAAAATTCATATCTAATTTCTGCGCCATGTTTATGTTGTATGTTCTATTGAATTTTATACTGTAAATAGTAGACATGGGGTTACATTTGAAAGAAAATAAAATGCAATTTTTACTATATTTGTATTCCACTACGTGGAGATAATTGTTCATGAAACTTTAATAATATAATATTTGAAATCATCTGCCTCAAAAACTCATAAAACGGTATGCCACATCGGTAGTGAGGGTGGCGGTGGTAGTGGGAGTAGTCGTGGGGATGGCTGATACCACAAAAAAATTGAGGCCTTTGGTTTGAATCAAAATTTTATTTTTTTACCCCCTTTAATAATGAAGTGGGGGTGGTAATGGGGGTGATAGTGGGGGTGACTGATGCCAAAAATATTTAGAAAACTTCGTACATATCCTACATCTTCATGATTGTATGGACTCTTATTTTCTTGCTTTACCTTTTACCTCCATTGGTATCGAATAATTGTCCTGTATCGCAACCTCATCTATACCTTAATTTGTAAAATGACCATTTTTACCCATAACTGAAGTCATTTTTACAACATGATCTACCATGACATGCGAAAAATTTAACAGTAGGTTGTCCCCACCAAAAGAAGTTAAAAAAATGAAGAATTAAAAAAAAATGACCAAAAAATTACCTTATTTTTTTGTAGAAATGCGTTGCCAATGACTTTAACTAATCTAACGTAACGCGGTACAATTATATCACTTTATCAGACTCAGGATTGACACTACTGACAGCAAAGCTGGATAAGATAGAAGTAACTTTTTGGTTTTAATCAAATCACACTACAAAGATAGCGAAATAAATCGAAGACACTAACCCCATGCTGAAACGACAAGCAGATATACGAGATATTTAGTTAAACCGGTCAATGACACGGCGCGGCGGTGTCCCTATTGTTCGACCGAAAACAAAAAACGCGGCTCTCTAAGGGTCTACACACGATGCAGCGGCCGGGAGCCAGCTTTGTCGGCATGCTTTGAACTCATTCGTAAAAGTGAACTGGTCCGCTGGAATTCCAATTATCTTCAAAGCGTACCGACAATGTTGGTTTCCTGCCGCCGGATCGTATTTTTACCAATGTGAAAACAGCAGCCAAAGATAGCAGCTAATTTACACGATCATGCACGGGCGATACCATCGATATATAAAATACGAACCTAGCAAAATTTAAATTAATACAGACCATCAAGAAATCTATGGGTATTCCCTCATTAATATAGAGTGTCAGGGCCGTAGCCAAGGGGGAGGGTATGGGGGTTCTCCCCCCAACTTTGTCAGACTTGGCAAAAGTTGGGCAAACTTGGGCAAAAGTTGGAAATTTGAGGCATAAGTTGGCAAGGCAAGGAATGATTTTGTAGATTCTGGCAACGCATGCACAAGGGTAAAAAACGAACCCCCAATGTAAATAAAATTAATAACTTCTAAACCGCATGTAGATGGGACTTGCCAACTACTCAGAAAAATACTGTTAATTAATACTAATATATCGCTGTGAAAATAATTTCTTGCAACGCATGCACAAGGGTATAAAACGAACCCCCAATGTAAATAAAATTAATAACTTCTAAACCGCATGTAGATGGGACTTGACAACTACTCAGAAAAATACTGTTAATTAATACTAATATATCGCTGTGAAAATAATTTCTTGCAACGCATGCACAAGGGTATAAAACGAACCTCTAATGCAAATAAAATTAATAACTTCTAAACCGCATGTAGATGAGATTTGCCAACCCTTGTGCATGCGTTGCAAGAAATCATTTTCCCAGAGATATATTAGTATTAATTAACAGTATTTTTCTGAGTAGTTGGCAAGTCCCATCTACATGTGGTTTAGAAGTTATTAATTTTATTTACATTGGGGTTTCGTTTTATACCCTTGTTCATGCGTTGCAAGAAATTATTTTCACAGCGATATATTAGTATTAACAAACAGTATTTTTCTGAATAGCTGGCAACTTCCATCTACATGCGGTTTAGAAGTTATTAATTTTATTTACATTGGGGATTCGTTTTATACCCTTGTGCATGCGTTGCAAGAAATTATTTTCACAGCGAAATATTAGTATTAATTAACAGTATTTTTCTGAGTAGTTGGCAAGTTCCATCTACATGCGGTTTAGAAGTTATTAATTTTATTTACTTTGGGGATTCGTTTTATACCCTTGTGCATGCGTTGCAAGAAATTATTTTCACAGCGAAATATTAGTATTAACAAACAGTATTTTTCTGAATAGCTGGCAACATCCATCTACATGCGGTTTAGGAGTTATTAATTTTATTTACATTAGGGGTTCGTTTTATACCCTCGTGCAGGCGTTGCAAGAAATCATTTTCCCAGCGATATATTAGTATTAATTAACAGTATTTTTCTGAGTAGTTGGCAAGTCCCATCTACATGCGGTTTAGAAATTATTAATTTTATTTACATCAGGAGTTCGTTTTATACCCTTGTTCATGCGTTGCGAGAAATTATTTTCACAGCAACATATTAGTATTAATAAGCGGTATTTTTTTTGAGTAGTTGACAAGTCCCATCTACATGCGGTTTAGTAGTTATTAATTTTATTTACATTAAGGTTTCGTTTTACACCCTTGTGCGTTCGTTGCGAGAAATTATTTTCACAGCAGTATATTAGTATTTATAAAGAGTATTTTTCTGAGTAGTTGGCAAGTCCCATCTACATGCGGTTTAGAAATTATTAATTTTATTTACATTAGGGGTTCGTTTTATACCCTTGTTCATACGTTGCGAGAAATTATTTTCACAGCAGCATATTAGTGTTAATAAAGAATATTTTTGTGAGTAGTTGGCAAGTCCCATCTACATGCGGTTTAGAAGTTATTAATTTTATTTATAATAAGGGTTCGTTTATACCCTTGTCCATGCGTTGCCAGAATCTAAAAAATCATTCCTTGCCTTGCCAACTTATGTCTCAAATTTCCAACTTTTGCCCAACTTTTACCAAGTCTGACAAAGTTGGGGGGAGAACCCCCATACCCTCCCCCTTGGCTACGGCCCTGACGCTCTATATTAATGAGGGAATACCCATAGATTTCTTGATGGTTTGTATTAATTTAAATTTTGTTTAGGTTCGTATTTTATATATCGATGGTATCGCTCGTGCATGATCGTGTAAATTAGCTGCTATCTTTGTCTGCTGTTTTCACATTGGTCCTTTTTTTGATCTCGCCGGCCGGCTTCACTTTTTATGCCAGTTAAGGAAATGTAAACAACTCAAATACGTTCTTTCACAAGTAAGTTCGTCGACCTATTCAGGAGTAGGTCAGGACTTACTCAACATCAGTAGTGTATCTTCGCAAATTTACTAATAATTTAATATACTAAATTACCTCAGAATTCTCTAAAATTTTGCAGGGGCTTTCCCACATTGAAGAATAGTACACCATTTTATTTTTCGCATTTCTTGGTAGATCACGATGTATATTCTAGTGGATACCTTTTACAGAATTCAAATATATCTTTTAGTTATGGAAAAAACGGCCCTGGTAGTTTTGTGACCCACCCTGTATATATATTGGCCGCCATATTGGAGCCGCCTGTTTGAATTTTGCAAATTTTGGAATTTTCTGGGGGTCGGAGAGGTACTTCCTATCTCCACGCCAAATTTACAGTTTCTAGCTCACCGAAAAGTACCCAAACATTTCACCGAATACATAAATATTGGTAAATAAAAGGTATATAGGTAAATTAAAAAGAAATTGTTACTCTCTGCTTGATACATATAGATACAACTGTAATAGTATATTACATACCGAGGTGGAAAGTGTTTCAGTGTTGTCGAGAGACTGAGGCGCGAAGCGGCGAGGTCAACTAATTCTCGAGACAGCAATGAAACTTTCCACCAAGGTTTGTATATTATTTTATTCACAATTATCTTCCTTAAAGAATAAAAAGCCAAAAAAAACGTTTATTAAAATTTTAAATAGCATTTTATGTCTTTATTAAGCAGGCAATGAACAAAAAATTCTTATGTCAGACGCCAAATATCAAAGTAGCGTCGCGTCGTTTGCGGTTGGAAATCAAGTTCCGTAGCTTATTTTTTCAGCTATTTGTAGAATTAATTGCTCTGTATCGAGATTTATGTTAAAATAAATAAACATACTCTATATGTATTTCTCATAATTTATATTTCCTACAACTAAAAGGAAACCAGAAAAAAACACAGGTTGGCAAATGCTCACTTTTCACTCCGAAAACTGGTAAGAAAGTGGCTACTTTCCAACCTGAAATGTCACATTTTCAGTTGTTGAATGAAGTAGAAATGTCATACTTTCCCACTTTTGACATGTAAGACAATTTGATTGTTTCTGTATGATGGTGAATAAAATATTTAAAATTGCATATCATAGTATTTACAATGAATTGAGGGTTCTATTGCAGTGTAAAATTCAAGGGGTGGAATTCAAAAAACAAAAGCTGATGCGGTTTTAAGAAACCGCGTCAGCTTTTGCTCTTAAGAAAGCTCTAGTAAGAAGGACTCTTTGATGTGTTTCACAATCCCTTTTAGTTCATTCATTAGTATTCATCTGTATTCTCAAATAACGGAGATACAGCTATTAACGATATTCTGAGATAGATAATTTCGCATCACTATACAGGGTGTATAGTGATGCGAAATTATCTGCGAAACAAGTTTTTGAAAATTGTCATAAGTTGAAGAAACAATACAAAATTACAAAGTTTTTCAAGTCATTATTGTACTATATCGAAAAAATTTGTTGAAGTAAACCGATATGTATGAAACTCTGATGACATTAGTTTTTCTTAGAATGATTTGCTAATTAGTTGTACTCACCTGAAATAATGCAATGAAAGTCATACCAATAAATAAAGCCATAAAGAATATAATAAGTAACACAATTGATATATATTCTTGATCTTCACCCTGTAAATATAAGAAAAATTTATATATAGGGTGTAATGAAATATCAAAAATGAATGTTCATTTAAAATATTTGAAATGATGGAATGAATGAGTTAAGGTTGCTGATAAGGCATCGGGCATTGTTATTTGAAACACAATGCCACATACATATACATATAACCTAGTCATGAATATTTGCTGAACTCAAACACAAGCTAAATTCAATATTAAACTATACTGAATAGGTCTGTCCACAAAATTTTAATTTCAATTTAATTCCTAGGATAGAGGCTAGCAGTTAATAAAGATCTAACGTTACGTCACATCCTTACTGGGGCGCTACCTAGTGTAAGTTATACAGACCCTTTATACATGCGGATAAATAAACGATGAGCACGAACCACAACGTTCTAAATAATAAAGATACTGTGAATACAAACTTCGTTATACCGGCACAGCCGTCGTTCTTTTAGGAGGACATTTCCGGCGTATTAGCTAACCGAAGCAAGATGCCCTTCTGAAATCCCCGGAGAGACCAGGCCGGAACCGCTCTCGCATTACTTCAGTCTGATCCGTGCCGTCTCTGTGACATCATCTGCCTACATCTCCCTATATCCTCCTTTCGCAACTGTGATTAGTGGTTCAGGAGTGAGGTCCCAATGCCTTCTGCGTGGGTCTTCATGCATTTATTGCTCCTCTCACTTTTTTTGCCGGAATACCGTCACTACAAATTCAATTACTACATCCCAGCAGTGCTTGATGCACAGCGTATTGACCACGAAGTTGTCGGGTGACATTTGGGTCACTCCAACGAGGTTCTTTCTCGAGTTCATCTGTCGTATTCGAAGAACGTGTGGTATGCATCGTCTTCGGGTTCCATCCCACAGTAGACTCAAGCCGGATTTTTCGCTTCTCCCATTACATCTTGTTTAGATAGGATCAGAAAAAACCTTGTCCGGTCAGGAACTGTATTGAATGGTAGTTCACCTGGCCGTGTCCTCGGTTAACCATTCATCCACCTGGCTGTTCACCTTCCTCTGGGTTTGGCAATAGCGTCGTTGCCACTCGTCCATGGTGCGAGACCTTTCTTCTATCTTCACCCTGCTGTTGTCTATTTCCACCTTCTTGGAGATTATCTTGCATTCTTGTGCGATCAGAGGTATTCCTGCTATTACCATGATCGCATGTTCCAATACCGTGCGGTAAGCGCTCACCAGTACAGTTCATACAACGAATCTTGCGCTTGCTAAGCCGATAAGCTAGTGGCATATCCAAACGGAAAGGTTTATCTAATTCAAACGAGACAAGATATTTCTACGGCCACTGTTACAATTTAGTGATACTTTTTCGACAGAAATTTCAGATATCGGTAATAAGGCATCTAATGTATGATGTAAGTAGGATTGATGTATATAAATTTTTTTGTCGACATAGCTATTCAGTGAACATAACAATGCGCCTGTTACCTTTTTTCTCGTTTGCATCTACTTACCAGAAATACCAGCCTGCAAATTAATACTGTGACAAGGGCAATAAGAAGTTTTGCTACACCCAAAATTAGTTTTCCAATAAAATTGACAGCTGTTATATTGACCACATTTTGTATAATTAGCGTAGCTGCTCTTTTGCCAGATTTCAAAAATGGCTGACCGTGCATAGCTGAAATATAAAAACAAATTAGATTAGATTTTGACACAGTTCAACTAATGCAGTTGTAAAACATTTACATTGTACATGCTAGATCTAGAGCATCCTAAATATTTTTCTACTATTTTGAATAGAATGTAAGTCAGTATAATTTGTAGATAAAACTAGCCCTAACATTGTTCCTTGCATCACATCGTATCCAGTTATTACATAACAGCTAATGTGACAGGTTGGTTGTTATCCTAGAGGCTAACTTTGCAAAAAACCGCTGCCTAAGGAATCACTACGTCCACATCTTGATTCACTATCCGAATCTCTTAGAACGAAAAAATGTTGACACTATATTTGGATTCCACTATGTAAAGATAACTAACTGTTTACTTTAATACCTAACATAATATTTGAACTCCAAAAACCCATAAAACGATATGCCACATCGGTAGTAGGGTGAGGGTGGTGGGGGTGTCGGATGCCAAAAACCGTTTCCAGACCATTGGTTCTTGTACACACACTAAATCAAAATTTTATTTGTTCGTCTTTTAATAATGTGGTGGAGATGGTAGTAGGGGTTATAAGGGGGTGACTAATGCCAAAAAAAATTAAAGCAAAAAAAAATCTTCTTTTTTCACCGTTACTAGACTTAAACTATGTGGAAGTAATAGCATATTCTATATTGAAATATAATTTGTAAAATTTTTTTTTAAATATAATTGTTTAAATAGATTATATTAGTTAAAACAAATCGAAAAATATTAAAATATTAACACAAGTTAATCTATAATGTAACTAATTAATAATAGAGTAACTAAAACTAGAGACTAATAATATAATATAAATGTTATCAGTCTTTGGTCTATGAACACAAAGAGTGGGCTTATCTTTATACAAAGTTTTGCAGACTTATTGCTTAATAGTAAACAGCGTCTTATGTACATTGTACAAACATGTTAGTTGTTTGATATTGAATTGTACATAATATAATGACATAATTTCTTTGATGGTTTCAAATTTCGATTTAAAATTTATAACGTTATGAATTATTCTAGTAAGTTTTATCTGCTTCGATCATCTCAATATTATGATATAAGTGAAAATCCTATTGATTTATTCATTATATCATAAAGTGTTTAATTTTAACTTATTAGCAAGAGGTTTGGGCACACAGGGAGGGTTATTATTTTGATTATCATCAATTTGAATGTAAATATAAAAAAAACTGAAAAAAATGAGCCGCCTTCAAAAAGGTGCCTAAAAATCACGAAATAAAATTTCATCGCCACGTCGGCGTCGGTCACCCAGTTGATTAAACCTTATCACCTAATATCGATATCGAAGCCGGTTAAGAATATGTTTAAATTAATTGTTTATTTTACATCCACCTAAATATCTATATTAGGTAATAGAGTTCAGTTAACTAACTGGACGACTCGACGGTGAAATTTTATTTCATAATTTTAGTGAACTTTTTGATGATGGTTAAAATAAAAAATAAAAAAGAATTACCTTTTAAAAAATCGGCAGCTACTGAAAGCGGCTGGAACCTCCCCCACACGGTGGATCTTTATAAGCTGTGTTTGGATATTACATCGAAAATCAGACCACTGAGCAAACAGATAAATTACACGTGACTTTGGAGCCATTTATTTCATGAACAAATATCGAACGAACTGAAGTGGACTTACAAGCAATCTGTTAAAACATAACCTCTCATGTTTGTTTATGTTGCATGTTAATCAATTGACGGATATTATAAGAGTATTAACAGATAACGTTTCGAAGATTTTGTAGAACATTGGTTAGCGAAAAAAAAAATAACAACACAGAATTTAGCCAAAATAACACTCTAAGCTCAACAAGTCAATAATATTATGGATAATTCAAGCAGACTACGTATGCGTCAAATTAAATATTCGAACGTTTCAGATTTAGCTCGGTTAGCTCGACTTGCATTAAACGAACGATTGTGACGCGTCCCATCAGTCAGACGTAATATCCGAACAAGGCTATAAACAATTATTACCTTTAAAAAAACCAACTAAACTAAGTTTTGATATCTGTCACAAATATTTGGGTTGGTAACCTTTACGAAAGTTGATTTTTAGGTTATGAAATATATTTAGGGACATAACCTATAAATGTGCCATAACCTGTAAATCAACATCCATAAAGGTTACCAACCCAAATATTTTTGACAGATGGCAAGATATATTTTCCCCTAACAGTGTACCAATAATATTTTTTGGATGCTGTCATATGTGCACATATAACGAATTCTTTTTAATATTTTTCACGGAAACCAAATCGAAAGGGTGCAAGTGTGATATATCGTTGAAAGTGGAATTTTTACTGATTTTCAATGGTTCGATTACAAATTGTAAGTAATCATAAAATAAACAACTTGTTATGCCAAAACGGCACTAAACGTAATCCGATCTCAATCCAAACCTTTTCAGATCTTCTGGAGCACTAAAGAAACCCTCATGCAACGTTTCATCCAAATCCATTTAGTAGTTTCGCCGCTATCGTGCTAACATACATACACACACACATACTCATATACACACATACACGTACACAGACATTTTTGAAGAACGACTTTTTTGGGTTCTTGGGACCTCAAAACGTAAAGATTTGATGTTATCTCAATTTTCGATTTTGGACCAATTTCAGTAACCTCCCACAATTTTATTGTGGGAGGTTAAAGAATTTTAATATTCTGGTTATCGGTTTTTTTTTTGAGGCGAGGAATTCAAGTCTATTCATAGTTTTGATGTTGCTTGTAGAAAACGCCATCTACGTTATTTCGCTTGTTTTTAAAACGTCATAACATTTTGCACCTTATAGTTTCCTTCTTTTTAATAAAAAATACAATTGTCTATCTTTATCACGTAAAATTTTCTGTTTTTAGAAAATACATAAATAAATAATTTATTTTTAAACATAACGATGCGGGATACGGTCAACGTATACGTACAAGAAAATTTTCATGGGCGCATAGCTCATTGCCGATATTTGGAAATGTATCCAAATAGAAGGCAGCCTGAATTTTAAGATATTTCAGAATTTTTATCAAAGTTTGGAGGAGACTGGTTCCTGTTTTTTTTTATTTATCGAATATTAAACGATTATGGTCTTAAATTCGGCCGTATTGGATCCTCCATCCTGTAATTTTGTTTTTTAATGTCACTTGAGTCGTTAAAAATATTACCAAAATACTTGAACTTTGATATAAAATATTAATTAATACTTTTAAGATTTTGGATGATTTTGGTTTTAAATTCGGCCATATTGGAGCCGCCAGCTTATTTATAATCTTTTTTTTAACTCCAGATTCGTAATTAGCGACTTCAAAAACCTGGAAGTGAACATTTTCTGGCCAAAATAACTGACATTTTTTCGAGGTATAACATTTTAAAAGTAATTTTTCACGAGATATGTATTTTACTTCCACATCCAATGGAAGCATAGTAACGCAAAAAAAAATTGAAAATTTTTATTATTCAGATACTCTTGGAATGCCATGAAACGCTTAGATTTTCTAGTAGGAGAGCTGGCAAACATTATGGTGAACGATAAGATTCAAAATTTTCACTGATGGCAGTCCATTCTTTGGTCTTTGGGTATGACAAAACCGATCGTCTGCCGTTTCAAAGTGGCAGCATTAACTTGGGGGGTGTATTCAAAAAGGGGTGATTTTAGGTTTTAGTGAACCATATTGTTCAAGAAAAATTTTTGCAGGGGTGATTAATATAGTTAGTCTAGACGGCATTTCTACCTAGGCAGACGATTTTTCTGGTAGCATTATCATAGCAGACGCAACTCAAAATGGCAAAAAATCACATTTCGGTGAACTATATTGTTCAAAAATAATTTTCGCGTCCTTATATTTGTCTACTTATGGTTTAATAAATAACGGATTGGCAGACGAAAAAATCGGTAGCATCGCCCTAGCAGACGCTGTCAAAGTGACAGATCCGGTTTTAATGAACGACATTTATCAAGCAAAATTATGTAAGGAATGATAAATAAAACAAGTCAAGATTACATTCTCGTCCGGGCAGACGATTTTTTTCGTAGCTATGTGTATGGCAGACGCCTGTCAAAGTAGCAAAAATCACGTTTCGGTGAACTGTAGTGATCAAAAATAATTTTTGCGTCTTTCGATTAGTCTGTCTATGGTACAATAAATAACGAATCGGCAGAGGAAAAAATCGGTAGCATTTTCCTAGCAGACGCTGTCAAAGTTAAAAATTTTAATTTTTTTTTCTTATATAAATAAGTTTGGAATGTTGCGACGAAATTTTAAGTTTGAACAACAAAAATCTGTCTGTAGGTCTGTCTGTAATCTTTTTTGTGCGCACAATTATTCTGGAACTGTTTAAGATATTGATTTATGGTGTATCTATGTACTGTAACGAGATCTGGAACTAGATTATATTGTCGAAGGGTTGGGGGCAAATAGGGTTAAATAGGCAAAGCAAACAAGTAAGAATTAATAAAATTGGGATTTAGTGTATGAACGAGAAACCAAGGTCTTAAAAATTTGTTGGCATCAGCCATCCCCACCCTACTATTTAAATGCACCAAAGGTCTCAATTTTTTTTTGACATCAGCCACTGCCGCTACCCCCACCCCATATTAAATGGGCTAAAGAAATAAAATTGTGATCAAGTGTGTGTACGAGAAGCAAAACTATCAAAACATTTTGCCATCGACCACCGCCACGGCCACCTCGTTATTTCCGTCCCATCATCAAATTACCCTTTTTGATGGTATGTGGAAATAGTGATTCCTTAGACAGCAGTTTTCAAACAAAGAATTTTTCTGCATGCAAAAAATCGGTGACAGTTCGTTCGTTATATTTCCTGTGCGAATAAAATAAAAATCTGACTTTAAACAACAGATTTATTACGGCTATACAAATAAAAAATAAAAAAATAACGTAACAAAAAGCCTAGAACATAATAATCTAAAAGTAACAAATAATATGTATAGCCATAAGAATATCAATCTATCATATAAGGCGATACTGTAAGGAACGTACAAATGACTTATTGATAACAGTAACTTATATTACCAAAAGGAAGATTAAATACGATATCACAAGCAACTTATAACTTAAATATTCATTTTAAAAAAAATCAACATCCTTACTTAACAAAAAACATAAACTCCGATATATAAAAATGCCTATATACCTAGAAGGTAGTATCACAATATGGTAATATCGCAATAAACAAATAAATATTATTTGAAAAGTAACAAAAAGGTGGTCTTTTTTTAACTCGCTACCTACAGATTGCATGGAATATGCTTTTGCTCCTGTACTATAGAAACTACTTATGGGATCCGAGGGGGAATACATCTTTAAAGTTTCCCAAAATCGATGGACCCTTCGGGATATTAAATATATTTCCATCCTGATAGTTTGAAGTATCAAAATTCTGGCGGACAACTTGTATGACTTTATAATAGATAACCGACCTACAGGCAGATTTTTGTTATTCAAACTTAAAATTTCGTCGCAACATTCTAAACCTATTTATATAGAAAAAAAATTAAAATTTTTCACTTTGACAGCGTCTGCTAGGAAAATGCTACCGATTTTTTCGTCTGCTGATTCGTTATTTATTGTACCATAGATAGACGAATCGAAGGACGCAAAAATTATTTTTGACCACTATAGTTCACCGAAACGTGATTTTTGCCACTTTGACAGGCGTCTGCCATACACATAGCTACGAAAAAAATTGACTGCCTGGGTGAGAATATAATCTTGAGTTGTTTTATTTATCATTCCTTACACAATTTTTCTTGATAAATGGCGTTCATCAAAACCGGATCTGTCACTTTGACAGCGTCTGCTGGGGCGATGCTACCGATTTTGTCGTCTGCCGATTCGTTATTTATTAAACCATGAGTAGACAAATCGAAGGACGCGAAAATTATTTTTGAACAAAATAGTTCACCGAAATGTGATTTTTTGCCATTTTGAGTTGCGTCTGTTATGATAATGCTACCAGAAAAATCGTTTGCCTGGGTAGAAATGCCGTCTAGACTAACTATATTAGTCACCCCTGCAAAAATTTTTCTTGAACAATATGGTTCACTAAAACCTAAAATCTTTTTGAATACACCCCCCCAAGTTAATGCTGCCACTTTGAAACGGCAGACGATCGGTTTTGACATATCCAAAGACCAAAGAATGGACTGCCATCAGTGAAAATTTTGAATCTTATCGTTCACCATAATGTTTGCCAGCTCTCCTACTATTAAGTTTGAGCAAGAAAAGATTTTTGTGTCTGTAACTTTTTTTTATGCTTATGATTACTTTGGACTTGAAATTTGGTACACGTGTGTATTTTAACGAGATCTGAAATTAGATTAAATTTTGATCTTATTCCGTTCTAGGGTTGGGGGGTAAATTGGTTTAAATAGGTAAATCAAGCAAGTAAGACCGTAAAATTGGTATTTAGTATATATGTATAAGAGAAGCTAAGGTCTCAAAAAAAATTTGGCATTAGCCACTCTCATTACCATCCCCCCTCCTCTATTAAAGGGGGTGAAAAAGAAAATTGTGATTTAGTGCGTATACAAAAACCAAAGGCCTCAATTTTTTTTTACTGTTTTACTTATTTACTATTTTACAATTATTATCTTTGTCGTACGATATACCTATCTAGAATATTTAGACCGACAGAAATACTTCCAAAAATATTTGAGACAGACGACATTAATAGGTATAGTCATAAATGGCGATAGTAATGAATACTAATCAAACATATTTAAACATATTTTTTGAAAAATTTATGTTCATTATTTCTCGTGCAACTGTAATATAAATAATGTTTTTTTCTATGTGTTGTAAGCCTTAGACTTTAATAATACTGTAAGTTATAATAGAGAGCATCGAGTACCGTTTATAGTAATTTTTAGAAAGTGGTCACTCTATAAGAAACCTATTAAACTAAGCTTTAAACACATTTTTTGGGTTTATTACAGTAGTTTATTAGGGATGCACATAAAAAAATTCTGCTATGTTGTCTAGAAAGTCCGCTATCATATAGTTTTGGTTCATCTTGTTAAGTAGTTTACGACAAATATATTTTTGAAAAAAGTGTCACTATTTGAAGTTTTATTGAAATATCTCCAGAACAAGTAAAAAACGGGCAATCAAAATTAGATATATTGTTTAGTTATAGTCTAACCTACACCTTGACATAGTAATTGCGCTTTCTATCGGGGGCCATTCGCCCATGCTTATCCGGCTATACTCTTTGGTGACCAAGATATCCCCTCTATACCCAGATGGACGTTTAGACCATGTGACATAACGTTATTTAAAAAAAAATAATTACAGCTTTAATAGAGGATTTTGAGCAAAATCCTGAAATACGTGTGTAACATTTCTCTTAGGTCTATCTTATAGTAACAGAGACTTTAGGACTTACGTTTAATGTATCTTAGTGCCCCGGCCACTAATTCTTTTTAAAAATTCTCTGAAATGAAAATAATATTAGAGAGATATGGCAGTCAGTGATACAGCACGACGTTCCCTAATTACGTTACGTTATTGATGCAAATAACGAGGCTTTGTTTTAGACTTATTGCACTGCAGTTTCATTCTAGCGTATACGTTATCTTCTTCGATCGATTTATTAAATAAACTAATTTCCTATTTTTTCTCTAAAATTGAAAAGAAAGTAGCAAATAAACCTCAAATATATTAAAATTATCAAACTTAACCTCAAAAATTTATAAACAAAATAACGAACGAACCCGGAACGAACTGACAAATGACATAAATACAAATCGGCTGATTTCAAGATTTATACTCTACAAATCTTGGGCTTCCCGATTTTCACCGAGATGAGGATAACGTCGTTTACTCGACGTTCGCTAAAAGTACCGAAATTACGTCAGGCGCTAAGTTATTACCGCATGCCTTAACGCAGATTAAACGTGCGCATGCTTAGATGTCAAATAACGCGATCCTGTAATAGCGAATGCCGTTATGTGACTACGCCATATCTCTCTATTGTCCGTCAGCAAAGTTACTTCCGTGAGATCTTTAATGATACAGGTATGAGCTTAGTGTTAATCTCTTCATATATAAATGTAGATTACGAACTTACATCTTGATAAGCTGTAAATCGTGTGGGGAAGAATGACTTAAAAACAAAATGTCGTCAAGGAACTAGAGCACAAGGTACTGGAGTTGTTTTTAGGGTAGCAACAACATGATTATTAAAGACGACAAATAAAATGTGGAACCACAAGCTTCGGTTAAACAGAATCGTAAAAAGTCCAAAACAGAGTTACACGATGCTGTAAAATATGAAATAAAAATGTTGGCTGACAGAGAAACTTTTACCGGGGTTATAAAATCCAAGCATTATCGATTTAGATAATGCTGAGTACCACTCTTGGGTTGAAGATAAACAACCAACCCGATCTTGGACGAAATAAAAAATACAAACATGGTTCCAAAATCAGTGATACCACATTTAAAGCCGAATTGCTCCAAATAGCTGGAGCTAACAGAACAGAGCACACAGAACAGAACACTATGTTGTCGACAATTTAATTAGAGAGCATGGACATGAAGTACTGCGGCTTCCACTATATCACTGTCAGTTCAACCCAATAGAACTTGTTTGAGGAATTTTTAAGGAGTATAACGACAAACACATCGGGAAAGATGATTTTAGTGACGAAGCCGCTCTTGCTATGTGGAATGGGGTTTTATCTCAAGTGTCGAGCTCAATTTAGTCCAAATGTGTAAATCACACAAATAAATTGATTTTAGAGACATATGATCGAGAGGTTCATACTGAAGAAGTTATGCCACTCACTATAAGTGTTAATAACACAGCCACACACAAAAAAAAAAGTTCGGTGCAGCGGACCAAATTATATGGATATGGTGTATTTTTCGACTCTGAATCAGAATCCGTGGTCAAAAAAGATCTATCGTGTCAATTTTCTTTTTTAGTTAAAAACATCCCTTAAAATGGTGTAAAATTATAGAAATAATGTATTAACTTAATGAAGTGTGAAAAATGGTAGATGTTTTGTAGTCGAGAGTAGAGAATATAAATTCGAGCCACAGTAAGCTATTTCTATAAATTAAACCGAAATCCGCTCTTATGGGGGAGTGAAAACTACCGCTAAAACTCAAAAGGCGCAGGTGAGTATAAATAACATGTACAAAGGACAAATTCTTGTATTCCTTATAGGTTTCAAAACGGGAAAAAAAATTGAGGCTTTTGTAGTTTTAAGCAGGGTGAACAAATATGGAGTGAATTCGTTTCAACCACCGACACATGACTAGAGTAGTCATGCTCAAATGATGCATATAGGCGCTATGGACTCAATTAGTTGTGACGTTACGAATTAGGCAACCTCTATATACTACTGTCATGACACACAGGTTGCCTGCTAAGCACACTGGAACTTTGACCATTAATGTATATGTTTATAAGGCGACATTTTCGAGGATAGAAACAGAGCCTAGAATTTTATTTCATTTCTCCCGTCTAATAAATATTTAAGGAGTTCTAATACCCATTTCACATTTAAGAAATACGTTAAAATGTATATATCCACGCTTGATTTATAAAAACTTTATTTTAGTTTCATAATACAATTTTTGTAATTCTTTATACGTTTGTATATTTTTTTATATCTTGTGCATGATAAATGGTAACTGAAAGTTCTTAAATAGTTCTTCCAAGGGAGAAATAAAATAAAATTCTACGCTATGTTTCTATCCTCGAAAATGTCGCCTTATAAACATATGCGTTAAGGGTCAAGTTCTAGTGTGCTTAGCAGGCAACCCATGTGACATGAAAGTAGTATGTAGAGGTTGCATAATTGTGTGACGTCACACTAATGCGGTCCATTTGTAGCTCATCGTGCCAAATATACGAATCTGGTACGACAACCACCCAATCTTAATAAGGTTGAAAATTACCCCCACCGACGGACGGATTTTATTACTTCTAATATCCTGGAACAAAAATTCAGGCATTTGTAGTTTTAGGCAGGGTAGATAAAAATGGAGTAAATTCATACATTAAGCATTGACCAGTTGTGCTTTATTTATTATACCAGATCTGCTTATTCAACTGTTTATCTTAACATTTATCAACTTATCTATCTTTTAATCTGTGTAAAGCTATTCTTTTTCCTATTTATATCATACTTTGGACCATCAATCCAAATACTTTCTTTTCTTATGATTTTTCTCTCTTATCTTCAAAATCAAAATATCTTTTCCGTGGTTTTCTTTTCCTATTTTTTTAGTCATTTATATAGGATGTTATCTCTTCAGTGACCATTTTTTTCTATCTATGTGAGCTATTTACCTAAATTAACTAAATTTCCGTCTATTTATTTCCGTCCGTATGTGGGTAGTTTTTACCCCCCACCCCAACAGGGGTGATTTTCAACCTTATTAAAAAGATTTGGTGGTTGTCGTACCAGATTTATATATTTGGCACAATGAGCTACAAGCATTTGACCCTTTCCGAATTTTAATAGCACCCATATGTAACATTTGAGCATAGGGGAGGTAGCTCTTACCATCCTTAGTCTGGGTAGATAGATAGATAGATAGATAGACATTTATTTGACCACGTGATGTACAAGTTTACATTTGTAGCAAGTCAAGTATGCTGTAATTACCTTAAGTAATGCAGTCTAAAGATTACAATACAATTTACTTTATAGTAAAAATAAAATCATAAAACAGTGGTTGAACACACATGGAGCATATACAGCTCTAAAAAAATATATTATATATATAAAGACAAATAAAATAAATGTAAAAAACAGATCTACAAGAATGGTATATATACATATATACACACACATACATATACATAATACACATATATACATATATACACACATACATACACACATATATAAACAAACATAATTAGTGGAGTACAAGCATAGAAAACTATGCTGTGAGTATCTTTCATGATAAAAGGAGTGTCTTAGTTTTCCATAGGAAAACTTACATATTCGTCTACCGAGTAGAAACAGTATTTTAACATGTGGTTTTTAAGTTTTATTTTAAATCTATTATAGTCTAGCTGCTTTATATTTTAGGGTATTATATTGTACAGTCTTAGATCAAGGGAGTTTTTTTGTAGATTTAGTGAGACGATACCTAGGCGGTTTTAATAGATTAGATGACCTAGTCTGGTAGCTGTGACAGTCTGAATGTGTAGAAAAGTTACTTTTATTTTTGTGAGTTTCCAATACTGAATAATAAACTACTGAATAATAAACTAAACTAAAATATAACTCGGAAAAGGCGTAATACCATATTTGACAAATAATGGTTTGCAATGGTCTCGACAATTTGCGCCTGCAATTATTCTGATCGATCGTTTTTGCAATATAAAAATTTTGTGTGCATGGGTGGAGTTACCCCAGAGTATTATTCCGTAAGTAATATGGGATTGTATTAATGCATGATATGCAGATCTCAATGTTTGCACATTTATATATTTCTTTAATTGACGCAAAAAAAAATATAGCTGGATATTTTACTGCTTATATGTTCAATATGAGCATTCCATTTTAGATTATCGTCTAAGATAATTCCTAGCAAATTGACACAATCGCCTTTTACAGTTGCATTGTTTGTTGAAAAAATCTGTTTCTGAGTTTTATCTTTATTTAATTTCAGCATGTTATTATTATACCAGTGTTCAGCAGAGTTTTGAGTTTCGTTGGCTGATGTTTGAAGAGCTATTAAATTATTACTTTTATTGATTAATGTTGCATCATCTGCATACATGACAATTTTATTTGGGATAAGATAGAAGAAAATATCGTTGACAAAAATAATGAATAGGATGATAGTCTCTATTCATGTATTGGTGGTTGGAATGAATTTACTCCATATTTGTTCACCCTGCCTGAATTTTTTTTCCGTTTTGACCTATGAGGGGTGGGGGTAGTTTTAAACCTCCATAGGGTTGATTCTCTACCCTTCGAGGGTAATGGCTGGTTGTCGCACCAGAGTCAAATATTTTGCACTAAGGGATACAAAAATGTGTCCTTTGTACATGTTATTTACACTCTCCTGCGTCTTTTGAGTTTTAGCGGCAGTTTTCACTCAAATAGCTTACTGTACTCGACTACAAAACATCTACCATTTTTCACAATTCGTTAAGTTATTACATTATTTCTATGATTTTACACCATTTTAAGGGATGTTTTTAACTAAAAAACAAAATTGGCACGATAGATTTTTATTTGAGCACGGATTCGGATTCAGCGTTGAAAAATACACCATATCTATATAATTTGGTCCACTGCACAGAACTTTTTTGTGTGTGTGGGGCTGTGTAATGAAAGCGACGATGAGAACTCGGAAGAATTAAATATTGACGAAGAAAACTAAATTTATTTATTTTTCTTATACTAGGTATTTGTATTTTACTACCATGTTTGTTTTATATAGGCAAAATTAGTATTAAGTATATGTTTTTATTTTAAGATTACATAAACTTATTTGAAACCTTTCAGACCCAGTGTACACTATGGTGTACACAAATTTACAAGCTTGTAAATACAAACTGGGACAGAATTTTAACTGTTGTATAACATTGTACACTTCAGTGTACATCTTAGTTTGAATATAATACATGCACTGACACCTATGTTGTGGAAATTGAAAATTAGAGAGTTTACATTACAGGGAGCAGGACGTTGACGAATTTGCCTGGTAGATGACTAGAATTACCACATTTTGCACATGTCAGTTGAGAATAACGGAGTTATAAAATTTTTGTATAGCAGTTGAAGGTTTATATTTGGTGTATAATATATTATTTAGTGCATAAGTGATTTTATTTTATTATTTGGATAATTCATAGACATGTACACTCTAGGCACATTGGGTTTTAGTGGAATAATATTTACTGGGAGTTCTAACCTCAATTTTTTTATGTTTTATTGAAAAACATATTTATTATAGCATATTTCATTGAAAATGAGTAAAAGTATTGGTAATTCTGCATTGTAGCGGAACATCGGAATTTTTGCGAAATTTTTTCAGGACACACTAATTTGGGGTCGTAAAACACGAATCTGAAGTCAGTTTTCGGTGCAAATGCATAGTTTTTCCAAAAAAAATTTTTGAAATTTTCCACCATAACACTCACTCTCCGTCACTGTAAACAATAAAAACCCTCCATTTCGGCCGATTTTCATGTCATGTTCACCATGTAAAGTGTTCCTTAGAGCAAACACCAAAAAAATTGCTTTTTCATAAAAAGTAAATTATTATTTACCAAAACTCTAGAAACCAGAAAATGAAAAATCACCAAACTGTCAAACCAATGCGCATGCGTATCCTCACTTTAGAGCTGTGTCTAAGATATCAGCAAAATCAGCAGGCGATTGTTGTCTCTGATTTTGAAAAATGGTATTTGCATTTTTGCGGACGAACGATGACATCACGGTAACATTTTTGTGATATGCCAATTAATTTAATTACCTACAAATGTTTGATCAAACAAATATAATTTAAATATGCACGTTTTTATGATCATCTCAGCCAATAGGTACCAAAAGCTGGTGTTCAGTTAACAATATTTTCAATGACATTCCTCGTTTCGCCAGTGTATACGAAATTTCACATCGAATAGGAATCTGGATATACAGTATGTTCGAGGATAGATGTAACAAGAGTAATGGAGAAGTATATGAATCCTCAACAAGAGTCTCATTCCAAAATTCAATTTTTGGTAAATGTTTACGAGATTCGCTTATCGTATTTCGCCATTTTTTTTGTGACATGCAGTAGATACTATTGGAAGTATAAGTGCCTAATGAAATATTGTGCAAATAACAAATAGTCCTACAATCTTACGGAAACGTGGAGCGAGGTCAAGGTCAAGGTCGCCTAAAATATTCCTTGCCCTTCTCGGAAAAAAAATTTTTGCGCGCGCAAAAATTTTTTTTCCGAGAAGGGCAAGCAATTTTTTTGGTGTGTTTGCTCTAAGGAACACTTTACATGGTGAACATGACATGAAAATCGGCCGAAATGGAGGGTTTTTATTGTTTACAGTGACGGAGAGTGAGTGTTATGGTGGAAAATTTGAAAAATTTTTTTTGGAAAAACTATGCATTTGCACCGAAAACTGACTTCAGATTCGTGTTCTACGGCCCCAAATTAGTGTGTCCTGAAAAAATTTCGCAAAAATTCCGATGTTCCGCTACAATGCAGAATTACCAAAGTATTTAACCCTCGAAGACTTAGTGGAACTCTTGGAGAATTACCAGTCGGATATAGAGTACTTATTTGAGTGATGATGATGATGGATTTCAAACAGATTCGTATGAACAAAAAGGCAAAATTTAGGTAATTGATAATTGTATGTAGGCTAGCAAAGTACGTTTATCCCTTTAGACTTGGTTGATGAAGAAGAGGAGATAGACAGCTTCAGCACTACCACAAAATGAACCAGAAACTGAAGAAGCTATTGGGGTTGTCTCACCGGAGTTAATCGAAGATGTTGAAATGTCAGGACAAATTGAAAGTGAACCCGTAGCAAGAGAGAAAAAATTAGTAAAAAGGCATATAAAATAAATAAAATAAAAAAAATAAAATAAGCACAATTCATTTTTATGTTTAATAGGTAGTAATGATACCGTTAAGTCAAAGTGTGCACTGTAGTGCACGGGTCAAAGATCAAAGCTGGGCAACGTTAGGAACTCCGGACACAAACTAAAAATAACTAAAAAAATTAAAGAACTTATGTACCAAGTTTCAGATTTTTTGCTCAGCTAAAAATAAGGTGGGTCCGAAAGGGTTAATAGACCAGGGTCGATAATTTTTGAGACCAAAAAAAATTATAGTAGGATGAAACCCATTGGAAAAGGTAGAGAATATAACAAAAATGAAAGAAAAAATAATTTACGGACGATCTGAGGTCGGGAAGGGGAAGGGGAAGGGAAGTTTTTAAGGGTGAAAAACGGTTTATCTCGATTTCCGGCAAAACTACAAGTCCTATGAAAAAAAGTTAAATGGCAAAGTTGTAGGTAATAAAAAGATCTACAACTTTTGTTTTTACACTTTTTTCACATAACCTCAAAATTTATGTGAAAAATTCAAATCACCAAGTTTTTGGTTTTTTATTTTTATCTTTTGCAAAAAAATTTATTTTTTCACGAAATTTGGTGAAAACTTATCTTTTTATGTCCCAAACACACAGTAATTTTTTTGATTTAAAATATTCATTTTTTCACCTTATTTTGACTTAATATCGAAAAAGCACCCTAATTTTCAATCGAAAATTCTCACGTCAAAATATCTGCTTTTTTAAAAAAGTCGGTGGGCTTTTTGTTCGTTGAAATCTCTACTTTCTGATGGTATAAAAAAATATACACATTACTATGGTAAATATTCTCAGAAAATGCAAATAAACGAAAAAAACTCGAATCCGAAAATTTTTTTTTGAATCATTATGTACAATTTTGAGCTATTTATTAAAATTTACACTTTAATTACTCGAAAAACGTAAGATTTCATGTTTCATTGATAAACAAAAAAAATGCTAATCGAAATATACTACAAAAACACCATACCATACCATACAAAAATACCATTTTTGCAAGAAAAATTTTTATCTAACGAGAAAAATAAGGACAAAATAATAAAAACGTTAATAAAAAGATTACAGTCATAAGGATTTTCCTGTAAACAAACAGAAGAAGATGCTGATGCTGACATAATTAAGACGTCGATAGAAATTGCTAGAGATACTAATAAAACTATCATTGTTGTGGGTCAAGATATTGATCTTTTGGTCCTTTTGAATCAATTAAATTCAAATAATCATGATATTTATTTTCTCAAGCCAGGTTCTGGAAATGTAAAAGATCTATTTTTCAAGTCTAATAGTTTCAAATATGAATCCTTCAAAAATACCGTTGCATTTCTGCATTGTTTTTCTGGTTGCGATACAACATCTGGATTTGCCGGAAAAGGAAAGAAAAGTATCGTCAACTCATTATTAGACGATAAAAATTTGTCAAATTTGGCCAATATATTTTATAAAAAAGATGCAAACAAAGAAGATATCAAAAAAAATGGATTACAATTAATCAAATCTATTTATAAATGTAAAAATGATAATATAACACTGAATCAATTAAGATTTCAAAAATATCAATTGGCAAGAATTAAATCTTCTTTCATATTGGCAAATCTCCCACCCACAGAAGGTGCAGCAGAACAACATTGTTACAGGGCATATTATCAGCTTCAGACTTGGCTGGGTAATGAACTGACAGCAACAGGTTGGGGTTGGAAGCAACATCAACGGGGCATTATGCCCAAATTTACAGAAAAGGAATTAATTCCGGAAATATTGCTCAAAACTATTTGCTGCAGCGGTGAAACTGGATGTAACAGTTTAAAATGTGGCTGCCGAAAACATGGTTTAAAATGCACAAATTTATGCTCAAATTGTCATGGTTCTGAAACATGCTCCAATGTGGAAGAAAAAACCTACGAGGAAGTTGATGATTCAGATGAAATTGTGGATGAAGAACCAATGCAGACCGGAAATAATATTGGAGACGAAGACGGTGATGGTCTTGAAGATTTCGAAGATCCACTAGAATCGGGAAGGTTTGTCGAATCTAACGATGAAGAAATGCCATCAAAGAGACAAAAACTAATGGAGAAGTGATTAGAATGCAAGATAATGTATTTATAAATAACAATATTATTGTATTTAAAAAAATTATAATGAATAACTTAATCAGTATAAAGTATCTAAATTCAATAGTACGATTTACATGTATATTTATATATTATGAGATTTTCTATGACATAAATGTAATTAGAATTTAATAAATCAACTTTATTACTGAAAAAAATTGCAGCAGTTACATTTTTTAGATGAAATCCCCTTTAAATCCTATTTTTAATATTTAGAACAACTATTTTCGCATGTTTTTTGCAATCTTTATGTTTTATGGATTTGTAATTTTTTTGTTTATCAATGTAACATGAAGTCTTACGTTTTTCGAGTAATTAAAGTGTAAATTTTAATAAATAGCTCAAAATTGTACATAATGATTCAAAAAAAAATTTTCGGATTCGAGTTTTTTTCGTTTATTTGCATTTTCTGAGAACATTTACCATAGTAATGTATATATTTTTTTTATACCATCAGAAAGTAGAGATTTCAACGAACAAAAAGCCCACCGACTTTTTTAAAAAAGCAGATATTTTGACGTGAGAATTTTCGATTGAATATTAGGGTGCTTTTTCGATATTAAGTCAAAATAAGGTGAAAAAATGAATATTTTAAATCAAAAAAATTACTGTGTGTTTGGGACATGAAAAGGTAAGTTTTCACCAAATTTCGTGAAAAAATAATTTTTTTTGCAAAAGATAAAAATAAAAAACCAAAAACTTGGTTATTTGAATTTTTCACATAAATTTTGAGGTTATGAGAAAAAAGTGTAAAAACAAATGTTGTAGATCTTTTTATTACCTACAACTTTGCCATTTAACTTTTTTTCATAGGACTTGTAGTTTTGCCCTTAAAAACTCACCCCCCCCTTCCCCTTCCCGACCTCAGATCGCCCGTAAATTATTTTTCCTTTCATTTTTGTTATATTCTCTACCTTTTCCAATGGATTTCATCCTACTATAATTTTTCTTCACTGTTTACCATTTTCAAAATTATCGACCCTGGTCTATAATGAATAAAAAAGATTTAGCTGCAACTATTTAACTCTATTTAGTTTGTATATTTTCTCTGTCATATTTTTTACTTGAAACCAAAACAATTCAATATTATAATTTATTTATTTAACTTAAATTACTATAAATTTACAACAGCTGTATTGTAATATGCTTATAATTCAATTTCCTTTAAATAAATCTAATTAAATACATCAAGTTAAATATAAAACAAAGCGACGCCACTGTGCATTCGAAAACACCAACGAGCCTAGGGCATCTTAGTTCAGACGTTCGTGACGTCACACCGGGACTCTCTCAGCGAACAGAGTATAGATAGAAATGCTACTGACTACACTGATAGGACTCCTAAGTCTCCTCACCAGTCGCGTAATAGAAAGGTGAGACTTAAAATTTACAGTATGCAGCGTGTCCCATTTTTAATGGTCCCGCTTTCTTTTCTTATCTCAGTTATTAGTCATCCTATTTCAACCAAATTTGGATCGATATTAAAGACCTTTATTATGTCCTCATTGAATAAAACAAAACGTATTTCAGTCTTTGGCGGCTTTTTATTAAAGAAAAAGATATGGTTTTTTAAAGAAGTCATATTAGGCATTTTTATTGAAAAACTAATGCAGGGTGCTATAAGGTGCTGGAGAACCACTACACACAGAATTTAACAACACTGATTTATGGTTTTCTAATTACGTGCCTTTTAAAATTAAACTTTTTAAACATTAAATAATCAATAACTTGGAAAAGACAAAAAACTCATTCCTCATTTTTTCTTTAAATCTACTTTTTCCACCACTCTATGCCATCGATATATTCAAATTCAGTAATTCTTAATGGCCGAATAATTTACAGGGTTGATGGTTAAAAATGTTTAACAATTTTTCAATGAAAATTCTTCGCCTACGAAATTTGAAAGTGTCAGTGTAGTAGAATTATAAGTAAAAAAAAAACTTTCTAAAAACAAGCTTTTATTATTAATAATAATATTAATAATATTTATTTTCCTCTTAGACAAATACATATTTGTATAGGAATAGTTCAGGTAGTGTTTACGAAACTAACTTATGTTAATTCTGACAAATTTTATAAAATTCTCCTAATGTATAATAACCCTTATTTATTTAACAAGTGTTTGGTCAAGTTAATTTTCAAGGACCTCAAATCTCTTTTCTTTCAGATTGTAGTTTATTAAAAATGTTTGGACCTAAATAGAAAAATATAGTGTCTAAACTTTATATTTAGAAAGGAGAATATAAAAATTATAATTTTGCCTAGTCACAATGTTGTGGACATCTTTAGATGACATAAAGTTAGATTTATGTTTAAAAACATACACACACAATTCATAAATAAATATACGTACAAGGGTTGAAATTGTAATATTTGAACAATCCGCTGCATGATTCTATACTGGAAACATTTGTAATGCACCTTAGAATCTGTTCTTGAACAATAAAAACATCTGATAATAGAGTTGAATTACTCCAAATATATATTCCATATCTTTATCTAGAATCTACCTGTGCGTGGTATATATTTATTAACTGTTCTCGCGCCATATTTGATTTAATATTTCAGAAAAAATAACAAACTGTATTTAATTTTGATATCAAGTTGCTACAGTGAGCCTTCCAGTTTAGACACACATTCATTGTGATTCCTAAAAACTTATTTTGCTTCTCCTTGTGGAACCATTTATTTTAATATTTAATTTGGAACATTCATTTTGCCTGTTATGAAGCCTTATAACAGTTGTCTTATCTTTGTTAAAAAAAAAAGAAGTGAATTATTTCTATACCAAGTACCTATCACATTATTACATTCATATGTCAGTGAACCGTGTGATATATCGAACGCCAACAAAGATTTATCGTCAGCATATAGCACTGAAAATGCGTTTAGTTTTCAGTTCTCAAGGTCATTCGTGTATAATATAAATAGTATTGGCCCCAATACAGACCCTTGAGAGACACCAGTATTCATCAGTCTGTACTCGGAGTTAATTAATAAGTAATGAATGGTAATTAATAGTAGTTAATAGTAATTAATTAATAGTAATAGTTAATTAACATCTATCCGATCAAATTATATTTTAAAGAACTAAAGAACACACTTTTTGGTACCATAGAATTATATTAACTTTATTATAAACATACTAATTAACTAACATACAAACAGGTGAAGTTAAATGAAAGCTTGTAAAAAGTGAATTTAAATAGAAAATGAAGAATTACTTTTTTTTTTTTCGAAAACAGCTCGTTTCCAAGTCGTTTATTATTTAATGTCTAAAGAATATAATTTTAAAGGGGCTGTAATTCGAAAACCATAAACCAAAATGTTTGGATTTAGGATACAGCATGCTGAATTAGTTTTTTAACAAAAAAATGGAAGGACGTCTTAATATCTTCTTACCTGTTATAATATATGCCCTCTTTGTGACGAACTCTAATAATTCTTCTACTCGTGCTAAGCAGAAATCCACACAGCTTCTCAACCATCTGCTTTTCATTATTGACTTGATCATATATCGAATGAGCTCGGCTAATGTTATGATAAGTGAACCAAATGCCACTGTACCTAAATGAAATTTATACGCTATGGTGACACTTCTTTTAACAGGTTCCGCAATATTTCTCTTCTCCCTAGGGAATAAAAACATATAAGCGACATATGTTTATGTATACAAAGCAACCCACTTAAAATTCCCCTGACCGATATTTTTTGCATGTAAGCATTATTTACGTTTAACCAGCGAGAATGAGAGAATTTGCCACCAAGCAGAGGTGGGCAGTAGTTGAATACATTTTTTGTCATGATTGAAATTGACCGACCAAATTAGTTGTGACTAAAGTAGTCATAACTAATTTAGTTAATAAATCACCGGCACACAAAAAAAAGTCGAGTGCGAGAAGACACCTATGTATTCCCATGCATTTTGACCTGTTGAACACGAATCTGATGTCCGTTTTGCCCGATTGGCTCTTGCATTTTTTCTAACCTCAAGTAACACCTTAGGAATGCTCGAAAAATCTCAAACAAATAAATAAAAAGCTTAAATGAGCTGACTACCATTTCCAAGTAGTCAGCTCATTTAAGCTCTCAGCGCTTGGGGCGCTGAGACCGAATCTGAGGTCAGAATTGGCCGATAAGTTAGGAGTTTTGACACAACCTCAAAAAACACCTAAAAAATGCCCGAAAAATCCCAAGCAAGTAAATAAAAAGCTTACATGAACTGATCACTATATCTATACCACTATACGTAATCTGGGGCACTGAAACCGAATCCAAGGTCAGAATTTATGCGCGACGATCGAATATCTTGTAATATGTACATAATATCTGAACATATAATTTCTGACGTATTTTCATGAGCTGAACACAATACCGTAGTCAGAATTAAAGCGCAATCTGCAAACTTCATAGAGAAATATCATTTCAGCATATATTCTCATCAACTCTAGTAAGCGAAGACGGGTAACTTTTAAATAAAGTATTTAAAGAAAAATATTACTGAACAGTGACATTTTTAGGAAAAATTTTTCGAACAAAGTTTGCTCTGTTGAAAGAGGAATATCGTTTGGACTTAACATTTACCCATTTCTTTGGATCTTTTTTTTCTTAGAGCTGTTTAGAATTGTATAGTTTTCTTTATTCTGTTTGATTGTCATATGCTATTTGCTTTTTTTTCTATTTTTGCGAACACCTGCACGTGGTGACGGCGGGCAACGATTTATTTCGGCTAATTTCCTAGGTAAAAAAAATGCCGTCATAGCAAAAGTAGGGAAAGAGTTTACAATGCAGGGGAGGGAAACCCCAGTATGGGCGGCCGGTCAGGTTGGGAAAGCGGAACCGCGGGCGTCGTCATCATGCAACCGCAGCTCTGAAGTGGGAAACTTGGCTTCCTATGAGTACAGGGCTACAAGAAATTGTGTAAATAATGCGAATTCCTTCTGTTTTGTTTGTAGTAAAGTCGAGGTTCCGAAAAATCGAAAAAAAATCAGAGATAAAATAAAAAATATTTATCTAAAATCTATATACAATAGGTTTAAGTATATTCATCAACCCTTCTTTATTATGACAATATAGGAGCAAGTGTTCTTTTCCTTGTGTAAAATATTTTCTAAAGTCTTTTTATCTTTTTCTGTATGAGCTAGAGCGAACATCACTTGATACTAAATTGGCTTTTTCCATAATCGCGGCTAAATATTCTTCTCTACAATTAGATAGACCAAGATTTCTAATAACATTATTAAGTTTATCATTTCACCAAATATTGGGAGTTTTAGTTCTTATCGAACATTCACATTCCGTATCTTCATATTCACTGTCATCTTCTTGACTTTCGGAACAATTAGTTTCCATTAATCCTTTTTTAGCATTAATTCCGGAAACATTTGTATTGCTAAAAAATAACACTCTTCACGGATTTTAGGCTCCTTCCATATTGTTGGATTTTTATATTTTACTTTTTAACGTTCTTTCCATTTGTCCAACATCTTATAACATATAATACAAGATATCATGGAAAACCTTTATCCACTATTTCCATACTATAAGATTTTAGATAAATATTTTTTATTTTATCGTCGATTTTTTTCGATATTTCGGAACATCGAATTTACTAAAAATAAGGCAAGAATTTTACATAATGAACTTTAAACCAAGAACTCTAAATCTAACAAAACTTAAGGCAAGACAAAGGCGGATCTGGACCTTGAGCTTGGGGGGGGGGGGGGGGGGGCATAGCCACGTGCTGAAAATAACAAAAATGTTTTTCCTCGAAAATTAAAATTGATGAGCGGGGGAGAAAATCTCAGAAAAAAATGTATAAACACAACTAAATGGGATATATATTCAAAAATATAAAATAAAATAATAAAAATTATGAAATCTTAAAACGAAAGTTGATGGTTTACGAAATCTTAGGGGGGTAATTCCCCCCATTACCCCCCCCCCCTCCCCCTGAGATACGCCCTTGAGGCAAGAACTTCGCACTAAGACCTCTAAATGTAACATATTCTAAGACAGGAACTTTACACATAGAACTCTAAACCTTAATAATTCTCGTCTTAGGAACTTAACAGTTCTTGTCTTAATTTATAATAGGTTTAAGTTTTTGGTTTAAAGTTCTTATCTCAGGTTATGCTGGGTTAAGAATTCTTAGTTTAAAGTTCTTGCCTTAGGTTATGTTAGGTTTAGAGTTCTTGGTTCGAAGTTCTTGGTGTAATGCTCTTGCCTTAAGTTATGTTAGTTTTAAAGGTCTTGGTTTAAGCTTTTAATTCATTTGTTTTGGATTTTTGGGCATTTTTTAGGTGTTTTTTGAGGTTATGTCAAAATCCCTAACTGATCAGCTAATTCTGACCTCATATTCAGCTTCAGCGCCCCAAATTGCGTATAGATATAGTGATCAGATCATTTAAGCTGTTTATTTACTTGTTTGGGATTTTTCGGTCATTTTTAAGGTGTTTTTTTAGCAAAAATGCAAGAGCCAACCCGGCAAAACGGACATCGGATTCGTGTTCAGCATGTCAAAGTGCATTGGAGTACATAGGTCTGCCTTCTCGCACTCGACTTTTTTTGTGTGCCTGTGTAATCATAGATCATCAAATTAGTCTTAGTTTTTGAATCAGAAGTGGTATTAGTCGAAATTTTCAATCATGACTAATAACACAGCCACACAAAAAAAAATTTCAGACCCAGAAACTAAACCTACCAATCTTTATGTATTATGACCTCCTGAATTCGATGCCGCCATCAGAATTTAATTTCATAGTTGGGTTTATTTTTTATCTTAGATTTTACCTTCGAAATAGCATTTTTATCGCAAAAACGACCAATAGATGTCAGATAAACTCGAAACTAATATAAATTATATCCAGATGTGTTTCTTTGTTTTTTTTTTATGTTTTTTTCACTATTTTGACATTTTCTTACCATTGTCGGACATACAAAAGTAACATATATGGTTTAATTTAAATTAAACCTTTTTCTTTTAGAAATTCATTTTTCTCAATATTTAACATTATTTTAATTAGTTTTTTTTTACAAATCTCATTATGTTTAATTTCTACACATGTGCGTCTAGATTTTCAAAATTTTTATGAAATATATAATGGTGAGTTTCCACAGCGCTTTCATCGAACATGAAAATGATTTTAAAATGAAAACAAAAATGTTTCCTGTTTCTTTGAATCTTTGCTTGTTTTTGCGACTAGGTCCACGTAGTGAAGGCGGGCAACAGAATTGTTCTGGCTAAGTTTGTGGGTAATCATATGAAACCTTCATGGCAAAAACAGGATATTACATAGCAAGCGGGAACGCAGGCGTCGTCATCATGCGACCGCAGCTCTTCAGTAGTGAGTATAATGCTACAAGTTTACCAATTTTAAAGATTTCTAGAATTGATGCTGAATCTACGACAGCTCAGTATCCATGTAATGGAATAAAAGACTGTTTCTGTTTCGTCTATGGCCATTTTGAGTTTACTAAATCCCGGAGGTCTTTTACTAGCAATCTAAAAAGTATAGATAAAATATGCTTTAATGTGCAGGAAAATATTGATAAAATCTAGTATGCAGCAAATTCTATTTGTAATTCTTGCAGGAGGATGCTTCAGACAGTAAATATTTAAGGTTTTTGGGACCAGTTAGATCCAAGCATTAAAGATGTTACTTTTGTATGACTGATACTGTAAGAAAATGTCAAAATCGGAAAAAAAACATAAAAAACAAAACAAAAAACATATCTGAATATAATTTATATTAGTTTTGAGTTTATCTGACATCTCTTCACCGTTTTTTGCTATAAAAATGCTATTTCAAAGATAAAATCTAAGATAAAAAAACCCAACGATAAAATTAAATTCTGATGGCGGCATCGAATTCAGGAGGTCGAAATACATAAAGATCTAGTTTCTGGGTTTGAACTTCTTTTTGTGTGGCAATGAATGACTAAATTGATGACTATTAGTCGTGGAGTCAACAGCAAGCCAAACGCAACGCCGCTGGAGTTGCAGTTATGTAACGTTCACTCTTTAAATTTTTGTATGGCTTATAAACTGAAAACGAAAAAAAGAACTTACTATAAGTTAATTGTAGATCTAGTAGGTAAAATTACAGACGAAATAGATGTGTAAATTCTTTTAGTTAAAAATATGATTTTGGTGATTTTAAATCAATTATACAGTGTCTTTTGGAAAGCGTGAACATACGATTTTCACATTTTGGCATGAAAGATTAGTACCCACATCAAAATTTTAATGAAGTTCGAAGAATACTGCACAACCTCAACATTAAATTATCCGTTGATGAAAATGGAGATCTGATTTGTAGCGCCTGCATGTCTGGTAAACAACATCGTAAATCATTTTTGACTAGTTTAACAAAAACTGAACAGTGTGGTGAAATTATTCATGCGGATTTATGTGGACCTATTCAGATAACTTCTTGATATTCAAAGATGATTTTAGAACCGTATATTTTCTGAAGAAAAATTCTGAAAGCGACAAAGCTACAGGAATATTTGAGAATTGTCAAAAATGACACTGGTCTCAAATCTTCTCCAGTTGTTGATAACCAAAGTGTATCCCTTTGTTCGTACCCATTTTTATCTAGAGGTTGTTGCACGTTCTTGAGTTCTTCTGGTCTGATTTCATCGTTACATATTATATTGACTCTGTGGAACAATGTTCTGATTAACGATCTCTTCTGTTGTGGATTGTGGTGGGATGTAGCATGTAGGTAACAATCGGTATGTTTTCGCTTTCTGTAGACTTCATAGGACAGCCTATCGTTGCTTCATAGTTTTACCGATACATATAAGAAAGGCAAAACTCCCTCTTGCTCAGGCTCCATCGTAAACTTAATATTTGGGTGTTAATTATTTAGATATTTAAGAAAAGAAACAGTGAAGAATCTCCATGTGGCCATTTGATGGACGTATCTCAACATAACGCAACCAACATTTTGGTTTCTCCACACTATAGTGTATGGCTTTTTCTTGAAATGTTTCCATGAACATTTTGGCTATTACCAGTGAAAGTGGTGATCTCATTGCTGCTCCGCACTTTTTCTCGTAAAAATCTCCGTTCCACAGAAAATATGTTACTGACAGATATAATCGAATCAAATCAGGTATATCTTCTCTTAATCCGTTGGGTACAAGTTGCTGGCGTATCGGTTAACTGTTTCCTCAATCGGTATTGGTGAACAAAGATTCCCATTAGGGTAATCGTATACTTGCTGTAGCATCCAGAAGTGAATCACAACTATATGCTTTATGTTTCAAGCAAAAACCTATTTTAGCCAACACTTGTACTCCTACTGAGGACCTGAAATTATGGCACAAAAGATTGGGACATTTAAGTTACGAAAGCGTTAGGAAACTTCAGGGACACGTCGATGGAATGAACGTGGATTCAATCAAATTATACACTGAAATATGTGACACGTGCATTGAAGGAAAGCAAACGCGAATGCCGCACAATCAGACCCATGTTCGTGCTACAAGATCCCTACAGCTCATTCACAGTGATCTTTTTGGCCCCATAGGTCCGACGTCTTATGATGGAAAGAAGTATGTTTTGACCTTAATAGACGATTATACTCACTTCACAGCGGCGTATACAATGAAATCAAAATCAGAGGTATTTAGATATCTTTAAATTTATGAAGCCATGGTAACCGCTCATTTCAATTTAAAAATTAGCCGGTTTCGCTGTGACAACGGACGGGAGTATATTTCAAAAGAAATTAAAATTTTTTTCGAGGAAAAAGGGATCCAATTTGAATTCACTATCAGATATACGCCTCAACAAAACGGACTATCATTGAGAAGGCAAGGTGCATGATCCTCAACTCGAAGCTTGGAAAAGTATTTTGGTCAGAAGCAGTTTTGACAGCGGTATATCTTATAAATCGAAGCCCTACATCAGCACTGGATGGAAAAGTACCGGCATCACTATGGTTTAATAAGACACCGAACGTCAAGAAATTGAAGATTTTTGGATGCGTCGCATTTTTGCGTGTTCCAAAAGAAATTTTATCTGGAAAATTTGACTCGAGGTCAAAGAAATGTTACATGGTTGGCTACTGTACAAATGGTTACAGATTATGGTGTCCAGAGGATAGAAAAATCATTTTCGGGAAGGACATTATTTTTGATGAGACAAGATTTTCATTCGAGGGACTTACGAGTGAGCAGTGGATTAATAATGAGGAAATTCAAGAGGGGGAGAACATCGATCAAATCGAAGCAGAAAACTCTCCAGAAAATAGAGGATCTAATGAAATTGTAATCGAAGAAGAAGAAAACGTGGAAGAAATATCTAACGCGGAAGATTTAACATTCAAAGAGCCTGATTACAATGCAACACTTCGGAAAAGTAAGAGAGTAAAGATGAAACCACAATACCTCAACGATTACGCAGCTTTATCCCTAAATGCTGAATCGTTTGTAGATAATGTTCCGGACAGCTACGAAGAAATTCAAACACGTGAGGATAAACTAGAATGGACACGTGCGGTTGAGGAGGAGATAGACTCTCTGATAAAAAATAAAATGTGGGAATTAACAAATTTACCTTCAGGAAGACGTCCTATCGACAGCAAATGGATTTTCAAAATCAAACGTGACAAAGACGGAAATATCGAGAGATACAAAGCACGATTGGTCATCAAAGGTTGCGCTCAACGAAAAGGCTATGATTACGAGGAAACCTACGCATCAGTTCCCAGACTCGCAACGCTGAGGACGCTACTGTCGATGATCAATGAAGAAGACCTTCATGCCTGCCAAATGGACGTAAAGAACGCATTTTTGCATGGGGACTTAAAGGAAGAAATATATATGAAAGTTCCACTTGGATTCGACTGTGATAATGACGAAGTCTGCAAATTGAAGAAAGCTCTATATGGCTTGAAACAGGCCCCTCGGGCTTGGAACGAAACATTTGATGGATTCGTAAAAAGCATCGGTTTTCAACAATCAGAGGCCGACAAATGCTTATATGTTGCAAAATTTGAAAATGTTACGATCTTCTTTTGTATGTCGACGATATGATAATAGCTGGAAATTGCAAGAAACAGATCACAGGCGTGAAATCAGCATTGAAAAACAGATTTCATATGACGGATTTGGGTGAACTTCACTCATATCTCGGAATCAGCATATCAAGATCTGACGGAGGAATTATACTAAGTCAACAAACATACCTTCGAAAACTGTTAAGCAGATTCAATATGGAGGATTGCAAACCAGTGCAGACGCCAATGGAACTGAAGCCTCTGGTACACGATGAAGCAGAAATCTGTGATGAGTCGAGGCCGTACCGAGAGCTAATTGGCTGTTTAATGTATGCGATGATGACTTTTGGACCAGATTTGAGTGCCGCCGTAAACTATTTTAGCAGATACCAGAATCATCAAACAGAGATTCTGTGGAAAGGATTAAAAAGAGTATTGAGGTACATAAAAGGTACACTTGATTTGGGCCTTCGTTTTCAAAAAGGAAAGCAAGAAGTGCTTCTGTGCTATGCAGACGCCAACTACGGGAGCGAAACCGACAGAAAATCAACCTCGGGATTCCTGATGAAGGTATACGGAAACACAGTACTCTGGGCTTCAAGAAGACAGACATCAGTCGCCCTCTCATCAACGGAAGCTGAGTATGTTGCCCTCGCAACGGCTGCATCGGAATTACTGTGGTTAAGACATTTGCTAACTGACTTCGGAATTACCAGTTCGAGTCCACTAAAGATTTTCGAGGATAATCAGTCCTGTATACATTTGCTGCACAAGTGGGAACATCGACGTCTCAAACACGTTGATGTTAAGTATAATTTCGTTCGGGATCTATCAACGAAGGGTTTAATAGACGTTGACTACCTCAGCACGAAAGACCAAATCGATATCTTAACGAAAGCCTTACCCAGTGACCAGCATCTGAAACTGCGATTACGCTTGGGACTTGTCAGAGAAATCATTTGAAGACATCAACGCACGAGTTTATTCGTTTACCTATTTTTTAATAAAATATTTTTTTTGAATTCTGTTATTGAATTGAGGAGGAGTGTTGAATTATATGAAACAAATCAATATAATGTTTAACAACTCATATTAATTAATTATCATATTTTGGTCAGAGATAGTACCAATCAATAATTAAATAAATCTGTCAATGTAATAATAATTCATATATTAACGAACAAAAATAAAAGTTCATCTTTTTTCCTGATATTGAATAAGTGCCTATTTATTGTCTACCACACACGGATATCTCAATAAATTAGTAAAATTGCTCATATGTAACGTCACAGTGGTGCGTACTTGGGACTAGTTACTACTTGGTTGTAACAGTTCGAATTGGATAGATCCAGCAGCCGATAGTTGTTCCTTTGCAGAAAATGTGGCTCTTCTTATATTTCTGTATTTTAATAAAAGTTATCTGTATTTTATTACCATGAAGCATGCTCCTGGAAGTATATATTTAATTTTTAAAACAGAATAAAAATGTAAAATAGCATTAGTATTTTAAGGACATATTAAACAATATGTTTTAAATTGCAGTAATACTTAATTTAAAACTATTTTCTTTATTTTTATTTCTATATTGTCTTATTTTCTCTCTCATAAGAAGCGAACAACACGGATTCATGGCGAAAAGATCGACTACGACAAACTTATGTGTCTTTCACAAAGCTTTAGTAATGCCATAAACAAACACTCTCAAACAGATACAGTTTACACAGACTTTTCGAAGGCCTTCGACAGACTGGATCATTCCGTTTTATTAACCAAATTAAACAATTTTGGTTTTTAACAATAATCTATTTTTTTTTAATTCTTATTTAAGAAATCGCTCTCAATATGTAGAATATTGGGGTCATAAATCATATGAATTTATGGTTACCATCAGTGCACCTCAAGGAAGCAACCTAGCTCCGTTTCTGTTCTCCATTTTTATCAATAACAAAGTGGCCATATAGAGAGCAATATACTTTTGTTTGCAGACGATTTAAAACTGTTTAGAACAATCGAAACTTTGAATGATGTTTAAAGGTAATTTATTAGATATGCACCACTGGTGGATAGTATCTAGATCTGTTTGGAGGAGTCGACACTCCTCCAAACAGATCTAGATACTATCCACCAGTGGTGCATATCTAATAAATTACCTTTAAACATTCAAAAATGTAGTTACATAACCTTCACATTAAAAAACAACTTTATCGAATTCGATTATTCAATACACAACTCCCCATTAAGCCGCATCATAAATAAAATAATATCGTCTGCTAAAAGAATGCTTGGTCTCATATTTAGGAATTGTAAAAACTTTAGAAATAAGGATTGCTATCTAAATTTATACACAGTCTATGTTCGATCTTAGCTTGGATACGGTTCGTTAATATGGTCACCTTATGATAACATACATATTCAACAGCTAGAATCAGTCCAACGTGTATTCATGAAGTACACTGCATACAAATTAGATGCAATATATCTAGAGAAAGGTATTGACAATAATATATTTCTATCAAGATTCGCAGTATAATCCCTTGAAAACCACAGAACCTACTACTCGTGTTTATTCGCTTATAAGCTTACCAATCATCTAACAGACTGCTCTAAGCTATTAGCACAGCTAAACTTTCACATTCCTTGCTCCAATAGCAGAAACGAATTTTGTTTTTATCTCTCCATTTCTAGAACAAACATAATGACGAAATCTCCCATATACTCGGTGTGCAAAAGTTTCAACCAATTCTGTACTTCCACTGACATTTATCACCAGTCGATTAGCACTTTTAAGAAGATTATAAAAAGCCAATTAGAAATCTTATAATGCCAGTCTGAGGCTCCTCAATTTACAAAACATTTCTTTTTGTTAATTAAATTGTTGTTTAGTTTTGTTGTTTCAATCTTATAATAGTATTTAGGAACACTCTTATAAGCCCAATAGTGTCCTCATTCATCTTTGTTAACTGTTTGTTAAAAACAATAAAGGATTTATTTACTTATTTTTTTATTTATAAGGTTCGGGGTTTGTAGAAGTTCTCTTTCAAATACTGATGTTTTATAATATTATGAGTCTCCTTTAATAAGTTTAAAGACCAGTGCAAGTATTTGCGAAACTTATCAAGATGATAAAATGCCCGAACTAAGCCTTCCCAATTTTTAACCACATTTATACAAAATTATAAATATTTCAAAATAAACTAAGAATTACTGAAGAGAAATATAAATTTACTATCAAAAAGTGGATATGGGACCTCCTTGTAAGAACAAAACTACATATCCTGTTAACTAATTGACATGAAATAATATGATAACAAATAGTAAATAAGTAATTTTATATAACATTAGGAGACTTGGCATTCGGTCTTTGTAAATCATATTCAACATACCTGAGGCATAAACACACATATCCTGTTGAGGTGATGTAACTTTTATTACATCCAGATTCAAGATTTCTCTTCATCCTCAGAGGAAGATACATATAATTTTTCTGATGAATAGGCAACGATAAATATTGTAAATGAACAAAAATTTGGGCATGTTAATTTTAAAAGCAAAATTAAATGTTAATAATTCCTGTAATTTTTATTTACTATTGTTAATTAATATCCCTAATATAATAACACTATCTTTGTCAATGAAACAAGGTATATGAAGGACATAACTATGGTAACCTGAGGCGATCCCAGAATAGTTAAAAAATCCATGGACTACGGAGGGCCTGGTCTCCCGTACCCCCGCTACTAATGATTACCTTATCCTAGTAAAAATTCAGTGTCAGATGTAAAGCACTTAATTAATACCAACTTTTAGGTGATTTGGCCCCATTGTACTACGGTATGAACTTGAAGCATGGTGTGCATGACTGTAATGAATTAGATACAAGTTAAATTTACTTACTGTGCAAAATACCACTCAGAAACAGCTCCACCAATTACCATGTACTGGAGACCATTTACGAAATATAATGACCAGACGGTTATAACGGCATTGAAGAATAGTGTCGTGGACATTGTGCCAGTCGCTACGTATTCTAACCGTCCCGAAGCTATCTCAGTTAGTTCACCAGCCGTTCCCATACAAATAGTCGTGGTTATAAACAACGAACAAATTACACCTTCGGCTAGGAATGTCTAAAACATAAATAATACATATTTTAGATAGACTAGATTATAGACAGTCACTTGATAAAATCATAAAAATATTGAATTTCAATATTTCAAAAATTTCTGGAAAGCCGAATTTGAAGCCAAACAAATTCCTGACGTGCACCCATAAGACCGTGTCTGACCTGATTTTTTTCAAAATTTTTTATGCAACGAGAAAAGTAAAATTATAAAAAACTGAAAAATCACGATAAACCACTCTGTGACGGGCTCCGCAGTGGGGATACGGAGTTAAAACTTGGCTGAAATTGTTTATTAATAGACAGCTAACAAGCCATGTACGCAAAGTCCAATTTGGCCCAGGAGCATTTTTCATTATGCTTATCTGGCTATACTCTTTAACATTTAAACTAAATACTTCGTATTATAAACAGTCGGACACCATCTTAAACTTTTTCTCTAAACTTTAAAAACCTTTAAACTTAGACTATTAATTCTACAGAAATTGTACAAAAATAAAATTCATTATCAGTTTACAAAAATTCTTATTGGTTTCTAGCATGCGACAGTTTTTGAATTAACCGACGAAAACCGTTTTGAAGTACCTGTTTTCTCAAGCTAAAATTGCAATTTTCAAGTCGTAACTTAAAGATTATTATCAATTTATATGATAAATTGTATAGAAACTTCTTTCTCAAAGTTTTATTCTTTATCAACTCCAATGTTTTTTTTTTGATGCCACAAAGGCGGCACCCATAAATTAGCAAACCCCACCGAAAATTGCACAAAGAACTATATCTGTGCTAAATGTGGAAGATCTTACCAGACAGAAGAATGCCAAAACGAGAATAAGGATGTAATTTCCCTAATAGTAAAACATTGTCCTATACCTATCTGAAGGACGTACTCGACGAACATACAGAACATCAGGTGGAGGTTCGTTTTTGGTTCAAATGGGCAGCCGAGGATATCATAAAAAAATGGAGTAGGAATCGAACCGCCGACCTCCTGATTTGTAAGTCAACGCTTTAACTCACTTGACCACTGAACTTTTATACTACTACTTACTTAAAGACTGTATAGTTGCAAGTAGGCAACGGCTAGATTTATTATGTTATCATTAATCCTTCATTTTGATCAAATTTTATTAAGAGAACTCGATACCTGCACAAATAAGCTGCAGGATCTTAGAATAATATAGCCATTTATTTCAAAATGTAGAAAGTATTTGGATGTTTAATAAATGTTGAGTATCAAATCATATATCATTAATAATTTACAAAAAGGTTAAAATTAAACAAAACATTGTTAATTTTATTGTTTTTGTTGGGTAATACTAACATTGACATCGTAATTAAGACATCTTAAATCAACGGACACGAAATGGACGTCCGTCTCCTGTCCCTATATGGACATGAAATGTACATACTTCCCGTACCTAAAATGGACATTCAGAGGACGTCCAGTCCGTACAATTTCAAAGCAAATCCGATGGTAGACGTCTGGTGGTCGTCCAATTTATGTCCATGGACGTCAGTACATTAAATGGATATAAAACGGACGTCGGGCGGACATCGTGTGCTAATCGTGTGCTAATAGGTTGTGTTAACTGAATATACACGGTAGAGAAACGTAAGTTAAAAGTCGATTTTAACCACCCTACTTGGATTAAACAATGCCCTGCTTATATGATAAATCTAGAAATTAAAAGAAAATAAAATAGATTTTTATAGAAAAGTGTGACCATAATAAACATTCTGAAATGTTTGGCCACCTTGTAAGTAATGATTCTAATTCATACTTCAAACTCAAAATCATATCATGTACACCAAACGTCGATATCTTAGCATACATTATCAGAACGTACGAGGTTTAAATACTAAATTGATTGATCTGTTTCATGCAACTACCAATAGTGATTTTGAAATCCTGTTTTACCGAAATCTGATTACACTCCGACTTGTGCTGATATATACACAGTATTTTGAGGTGATCGCTTTGAAAAAATAAACAATAAACTTAAGCAGAATTAGGATGATGATTGGAGTTAACAAATCATTGATATAAAATTTAATAAATGCCTCTATAATTCATCAAACTGTATCTTGTATTGACATTATTGACAGGGCCGGATTATCCATAAGGCTAAATAGGCTATAGCCTAGGGGCGCCGAAGCGCGAGGGGGCGCTAAGGCCATTCAAAACTAACTAAATTTATTTCCTGACTGCCGACGTGACATGTACTCTTTACCATTGACTTTTGGAAAATAAATGCATTGTAACGTCGTATAATGCATAAGGGGCTAGCGAAAAAAATAGCCATAAAATCGAGTTGGAATAATGAGCGTAAAAAAATGTTTGTTTAAGGAAAGACAAGCATAAAAAGCTTTGTACCCTCCGTCTTATCTGGTTACATTTTATAATTATCTCCGTATTAAGAATTATAAATACCAAAATACCTAAATATTCGTTTACTTATATTTATTTTTAAGAGATATCAGGATCTGAGAGAGAAGTAAATAATATGAAATAGAAAATGCGATATAATTTAAAGTAGAGTCCTGTTCATACGTTTAAAGTAATTATCCATATCTGAAGTTTTTATTGCCGTAATCCTTCTCAGGCCCCCCGTATAGGGGGGTCTGGGGGTACCGAGGGGCCCGCTAGAGACTTTGGCAATTTTTTTTTCAAATTTCTTCCCCCCGCTCATCAATTATCAAGCGCGAGGGGGCCCGCCAGAGATTTTGGAAAATTTTTTTTTCAAATTTCTTTCCCCGCTCATCAATTATTAAGCGTGAGGGCCCGTTGGCTCTCGAGGGGCCCACCAGAGATTTTGGCAAATTTTTTTTTTGCAAATTTCTCCAATCCGCTCATCAATTTTTAAGCACATGGGCCCGTTGTGTTTGGAAGGGCCCGTAGCGGGGACCCACCAGCGATTTTGGCAATTTTTTTTTTCAAATTTCTTCCTTTCGCTCATCAATTATTAAGCGCGAGGGCCGGTTGGCTTTGAAGGGTCCGTAGTGGGGGCCCGCCAGAGGTTTTGGCAAATTTTTTTTTCAAATTTCTCGCCCCCGCTCATCAATTATTAAGCGCGGGGGGCCGTTGGGTTCCAAGGAGCCCGTAGCGAGAGCCTGCCAGAGATTTTGACAGAAAAAATTTTCCCGCTCATCAATTATTAGGCGCGGGGGGGTGCCAGTGAATTTAGTACCGGGCCCATGATTTGATGCGGGGGTCTGATCCTTCCGGGTATAGCCGAAGGCCTTCCTTATATCTACGTCGGTACTTTTTCTTATACAAGAAAATTATTTGTTATTTGATTATTTTATTTTGATAAAATTGTCGAATTTATTACCTCTGTATTGTATAGTTCAGCGAAGAGATGTTTACCAAAACCCGCGGATACTACAAAAAAACATCCGACCTGCTCTGCACTTTATATAGAGGTCTACAACAGACGATCCAACCAACCAACCGACCTTCTCGGTACACTTTGGATATTGCCATGCGAACTCGTAAAAGTGAGCTGTCTGCTGTCGGTATGCTTTGAAGACGCTGGAATTCCAGCAGACCAATTTTACGAATTGTCATGGACATTTTCAAAGTGTACCGAGAAGGTTGGTTCGTTGGATCGTCTGTACACCTCTGTATAGCTTCCGCGCTGGTCTCATTGTTCTTCCTAAAGCGCTAAAGCAAAAAACGCTGCAATTTGACCGGCATGCGCCAGTTCAACTTTTTGTGCCAATTAAGGAAATGTATACGTCTCCTATATGTTCCTTTTGGCAGGATTATTTATAGGAAAATAGGAACGGAAAGAGATAGATATTATATCTTTCCGCTCCTATAGTAATGCCGCTGCCTTTATTGTAGCCGCTGGCCACTCTCCCTGGTCTCATCAATGTTGATTAAATTTTTTTTTTAGATTTCTTCCCCCGCTCATCAATTTTGAAAGTGGAACAAATATTTTTTTTCATATATCTCCGCTCCCCCCGGCTTGTCAATTTTGAATCTGGACAAAATATGTTCTTTTCAGATTTCACCTCCCTGCTCATTAATGTCCTTATTATGAATAAGAGGGCGCAAATACATGATTAGCCTAGGGGCGCGCCAATCCTTAATCCGGCCCTGATTATTGAAGTGAAAATATTGTTTCCACAAACGCTTATAATTTTTGTAATTTATATTCCTCCAAACACTGACAATGAGACATACAAATTATTTTACGACAGCCTAACAAATAAACATAACATTCAAGATAGCAATATACTTTATTATGGGTGATTTTAATATACGTGAACATACTGAACATTGTGATAGCTTTTTACCTAATGATCACATATCAAACAAAACTAACGAGTTACATTTCTTCTGTAATTATCTTGATTTAAAACAATGTAACTTTATAAAAAATATAAATAATAACTTACTAGACCTTGTTCTCTCTAATAACGATTGCTCTGTTGTGAAAGCTGATGAATGCATTCTGCATGAAAAGTTTACCATCCACCTTTATGTGTAAAACTAAAAACAGCTCTTTCTCAAACTCCAAAGATTCTAAAAAATAAACTACCCACTTGCAATATCAGAAAAGCCAGCTTCGTCGAGCTATACGATTCTTTGTCTAACATATATTTGAAACAGTTATACCAAATTGAGGATATTAATATTGTAGTTAATGAATTGTACAGTACTTTGAATGGTCCTATATCTGAATATGCTATAAAGACTATTCCATCAAACAGATCCTATCCACCGTGGTTCAATTCAGCAATAATGAAAGATATTGAGACGAAAGAATATCTACCAAAATATAAAAAACCCAAAATTTAAATATTTATGAGAATTACAAATCATATCGCAGAAATATAAAAAAGACATTGACTCTTCTCTTCGAAATTGTTAACGAAAAAAATGGAAAATGAATTAAATCATAACCCCACCAGCTTCTGGTCTTATACCAACACTAAAAAACAAACTACTTCAATTCCAAGCATGCTGTTCCACGGTGGTATTAATCTTGAAAATCCAGAATTGTGAATGCATTTTCAAGACACTTTTCATCAGCTTACATCAGCTCAGGCCACTCAATAAATGATGATCGAGAAAACAACAATGTTGTAACTTTACCTAATGTAACAGAAAGTGATGAATTGCAGGCTATCAAATGCATTAAATCAGAATTTACTAATGAAAAGCTTTTGATAGATTGGATCATGGTATACTTCTGAGTAAGTTAAAAAAATGTGTTCTCTTAAATAATTCTATAGAATTTTTTTCTAGCTACTTATTACATAGGCGACAATTTATTCAGTACCAGGGCTACCAATATGTTACCTTCACATCCTGAGGGATTCCACAGGGATCTGTTCTGGGTCCTTTATTTTTTCTTATTTTTATTAACGACATCAATCTGGACTCTGCTGTGAGTCACTATGGTATGCCGATGATAAAATATTTAAAAACATAAATTCAATTTGTGATTGAAGTATGCTTCAATCCGACCTCATCAATCTTGAACATTATGCCTTATAAATAAGTTACCGTTAAATATAGGAAAGCGTAATGTCATATCGTGTACTAGACGAAAATCAACAGCTGAATTTAACTATAAGCTAGACAACATAGCCTTAACTCGCTTAACCTCAGTAAAAGTTTTTGGGGTTATTTTTGACAGTGAGCTTACCTTTATTGAACAATTAGACCCATTAGTTTCTTCCTCACACCGGTAATTAGGTTTCATTATTCGACATATCACATATTTAACATCTTAGTGCGTTCAAAACTCGAATATGCAAGTTTGGTTTGGATTCCATGCTATGAAACTCATATTGCCAGTATTGAAAATTTACAAAGAAAATTTTTAAAATACTGTGACGTGTTTGCACCCCCAAGAAACCACCCTTGCAAATTCCGTGGGTTCCAAAAATTATAACAAGAGATAACCACTAACACATTTTATTAAATAATTTACTGGATACTTCACAATACTGTTATTAACTTAAATGTACTTTACTGACTAAAAATAACAATGTTTATCACTTTGTTTTCATTTTGGAGTCTTAACCTCACTTGTCAATCCAAATACTTCCCAACTACCGGCCGAAAATATGGCTTATATACCCCTAGCGATTGCTTCCTGAATTATTCTAGAAACGGCGCGGCGTTATCTAGAAGTCTCTTTTCTCTAATGCTCCAGAACGTTTATACTGTTTCTAGTGTCTCACAGATGGCATAACGTACAACATGTATTTTGTGCTGCCTATCCCCAAGGGGTGGATATTTGTAACACTGCCCCCTCCTTAAGCCTGAACGTCCCGGTCAGGCAATTCAGCATCTTTCACATACTTCGCCAGTCTATCCAAGTGTACGATCTTCATCTTGGACTTTTTGCTTCGTTGAATACGATAGACGACATCATTAATTCGGGTAATAACAGTATACGGTCCATCCCAAGGAGGTGTAAGTTTCGGGGGTTTCCATTCCTTCCGCTGTGGGTTGTACAACCAAAGCAGATCCCCCACCTTGAATCCCCCTGTACTGGCATTCTGATCATAATGAGCCTTCAATCGGTTACTAGCTTTGTTCATCTACTCTCGGTCATTCTTCGGCTGTTCTCGACTTTCATTTCTTTAGTTGCTCATGGAAAATGGTTCCCCACTGGCAGCACAATTCTTACACTTGCGACACCAGGCCTCCACATCCTGGCGACTATTAACCCAATAGAACTGTTCCCGTGCTCTACTCAATGTCTTGTTTATGCCGAAGTGTTTGCTGGACGTTTCATTATGCGCTTCTTGGATTACTTCTGGTACACGACACCTAGGAATCACTAGACGCATGGCAACCTACTTCCCATCTGGGCTCTCCCATGCCATCCTCAAAAGCCCGTCTACGACCATAAGTGAATCCCATTGTGACCATAAAGCCTTCAGTCCCACTTCTTTGTTGGAAACATCCTTCCATACTGGACGCGTTCCCCCTTCTTTTGCTCTCAACATGGGTCCGATTTCTACATCGCGCAATTGCTCTTGCCTCAGAGTTTTCTTTGACCAACTGTCCGGAAAATCGGCCTTGACAGTGTTGACTTCAACCATGTTTGGAAATTTTCTGACCTGAGGGTAGCGCTTGCAATCTTTCTTGTCTGGTTTTCTGGATAATGCAGGAGTCTTGACTGCCTGCGTTGTCAATTTCCTGGTTTTCTCGCATTGATCGTTCACTTTTGAGAGAATAAATTGTTCGTTCCCAATCCTTAACACTCGCTTTCCTATGTCAATAATACATCCATACTGTTCCATGAAGTCCAGTCCCAAAATGAAGTCATCCGTGATGTCAGTCACGATGACCCTGTGGTCGAACCTTAAATGTCCAATCTGCTGGGAAATCATTATTTCTCTGGGATCACTGCATTCCCTAGCCAGCACAACACTCCTGGTATAGTTTTCCTGCTTGTCTTCAACATTCACAGCATTTACTCGACTCTCCGAGCTCTCCTGTCGACAGTCTCGTTTCACATGTCCCACCTTGCCGCAGTTGTAACATTTAATACCACCACTCGGCTTTCCTTTATTTTGTTGTTTTTCCTGCTCTCCGAGGCCATCCAATTTGTCGAATAATTTGATAAATATTTTCTGCATCTCAGTCAACATGGGGTTCTGATTCGTTTCTGGTTGCGATTCTTCGAGAGTCACAGTTCGCACTCTCGACCTTGGGAATCACTATAGCGGTTTCTACTTCAAGTGCAAGTACCAAAGCGTCGCTACTACTTTGGTGTCTTGTCAGCCTCAGAACTCGCCTCAGAACTCGTCCCTTATGCCATCTAAAAAGACCCCCACGGCTAATTGTTCCTGAAATTCTCTAGGTGCACTAGGATATGCCAGGTGTGCCACTCTCTCTATTGCAGCTTCGAAATCTTGTAAACTTTCCCCAGCTTTTTATGTCCGTGATTTTAGCTGGGCCTGGTATACTTGGGCAAGGTGTTGGTCACCATATCTCAAGTCCAAAAAAAGCTTCCAAGACTTTGAAGTCCCTTTGTTTCTCCACCGGGATGGTCAGAAGTAACTCTGAGTCTTGGCCCCTTAGCGCCAGAACTAATGCCATAGCCTTTTCCTGATTATCCCAGTTATTCGCAGACGCAGCCGCCTCGAATTGTCTTTTATAGGTCGTCCATGAGCTTTGGCCGTCAAAGGAGGGAGGTTTTAATCGAGAGCCTGATGATGCTACTTGCTGCCCCCCTTTGTCTCTCAACTGTCGTTTAAGGCATTCTACTTCTACTTCGACCTCGCTCATTTTTCCTCTGATGTCACTTACTTCCCCTTTTACTTGACTGACTTCTGCCTTGACTTCACCTATTTTGTCTTCGACCATGTTTATCTCTTCTTTAACTTCTTCCTTGACAGAAATGATTGCGTCCTGTTGTATTTTTATTTGATCGCTCAGGATTTTCCTTAATTCTTCCTGGCGTCTTTCTTCCAAGTCTTCCATTATTTTTCTGAGTTCGTCTTTTCCTCTTGACGTTGTCTTTCTTGCTCTTCTTTCTCCTCTTGCTGTAGTATCTTCAGGTCCTCCATGATTTTCTTCAATTCTTCTCTTTCTTCTTGACGTCTTGTTTCTTGCTCTTCTTTTTCTTCTTGACGTCTTCTTTCTTCATCCTCTTTTTCTTTCTGGCGTCTTCTTTCTTGATCCTCTTTTCTTCTCGACGTCGCTTTTCTTGTTCTTCCTTATCTTCCTGCCGTTGCTGCGCCACCATCTTCATAAATTCTGCAAATAGGTCCTTTATTTGTTTCTCTGCTGCTATGCTTCTTGTTTCTATGGGCATAAGATTATGTTAAAATAAAATAAATTTAACTGTCACGTCAATATCGGTAATGTAACTTTCCAGAAAAATCTCGAAACAGCACGAAAAATTCTTATCCAGAGTCTTTTGTCACTATCCAGTTCAGAGAATTTAATAATATCCACTAATGTCCAAATAGAGAAGTTCTAATAATTTTCACGCACTAACACAAATGAGTCTTTCAGTGTCTCTAGGACTTCTCAGTTTAAAGGATTTAATTGTCACACTACTGTCCTAATAAAATTGTCTAAAAAAATGCACTTAACACTATTTTCCTATTCGAAAATAACCCTCGAACAATGTCCAGTAAATTAGTCCTCTGTGTTAGCATTAACCCTCGAGAATACTTCTCGAACACTTCAGCAGAACTTCAGAGCTCCTCTTGTCATAAAATTCCGCTTTCTGACACCAATTTGTGACGTGTTTCCACCCCTAGGAAACCACTCTTGCAAATTCCGTGGGTTCCAAAAATTATAACAAGAGATAACCACTAACACACTTTATTAAATAATTTACTGGATACTTCACAATACTGTTATTAACTTAAATGTACTTTACTGACTAAAAATAACAATGTTTATCACTTTGTTTTCACTTTGGAGTCTTAACCTTACTTGTCAATCCAACAACTTCCCAACTACCGGCCGAGAATACGGCTTATTGCTTCCTGAATTATTTTAGAAACGGCGAGGCGTTATCTAGAAGTCTCTTTTCTCTAATGTTCCAGAACGTTTATACTGTTTCTACTGTCTCCCAGATGGCACAACGTACAACATGTATTTTGTGCTGCCTATCCCCAAGGGGTGGATATTTGTAGCAATACATTATTTACTATCGACCACATGTATCCACCTGTTGGTCTTGAACACAATTTGTTATTAAGTCGCTTCAATTTCACAAGCTTAGAAAAATGAAAAGATCTTAACGGTGTAGTATTTATTTTTAACTTATTAAACAATTAAGATTCGGTGTTCCGACTTATTGAAGAAAATTAAATTTCATGTCCCTTAAATACCAACTCGATCCACGTTATGACTATATTTAATAAGACCTCGAACAAATGTTTTCAAATTTTCATCAATATATGAAATGTATGGAAATTTTAACAGAATAAAGCACAATAAGTTTAAGTGAAATAGTTTAGTAAGTAAGTAGTTAAGCATCTCAGTTTTGTATATATACCGGGTGTAAACGAATAGTGGGCCACCCCTGTAACTTGTTTTTAAAGTTATCGAGATGAAATTTCGTGTGGTGAAATTAGATAAGATTTCCAACTTTTTGAGACCTATCCGCCATATTTATCACTTCCGGTTTTACCGGAAATGGCCCCAATATTCTTTTCCAAATGGACCACCCTGTATGTTTTTACATTTTTGAAATAAAGATCCCATTTTGGATACGTTTATGCTATTTTGAACAATTTATACAGTGTTGCACGATAAATAATTCGAATTTTAGTTGTCAATCTAGATGGCTGCGAATATGTCAAAATTATTTTTGTTCCAATGTAATTCATATAAAAAATACGAAAACGTCAGTATGTCCAATAATGCATCATACAAGGCGCTGTAAACTCATTAAAATCACATTTTTCAAAATGACTCATTTTTTTTAATATATGATATGGGCCACCAGATATTCAAAAAGCTCTATTTAATTAATAGGGGTTAAACGGTTCCAAAAGTTTCGTAGTGTGTAATCGTTACCGGCAGGAATGACAATTTAAGAAAGGGCATAGCAGGATTAGCATGTGTTAGGTGCCCCCGCACCAATCGGGTCGAAATTTTTAGCACAAGTTGATAGTAGTGTTAGATGAAATTTCCCAAAATATTATTTTTGGAAAATCATTTTTACGGGAGTTATGGGGGTAAAAAGAAAAATGAAAAAAAATTTTTTTCTCAAGAACGGATAAACCGATTTTCATGAAAAAAATATATTTTATGGCTTTTGATGGTGCAAATGTGGGAAAAAATTATTGAACCCATTTGTCGAAAAAAAGTGGTAAAAAAATTTTTTCAAGATAAAAAAAAATTTTTTTTTAGGGGATGTTCCAGAGGCACACCCACCATTTTCTTCCAAATAAATGCTTATATGCCCCTTTAAAACATATCCAATTTTCAAAGCGGTCGGAAGGGTACAACATACTCAAAATTGATCATCATTGGCAGACTGCGGGCGGCGCGCAGTCTATGTAATGAAGCACGACTTTTTTGTAAATATTTCGTGCAAAGGCGAGATTACCTTCTCCCCCTCATTTTCGAGGGTGCTGAACACGATGCAAGTGGTGGGAGAAGCTTTTGACCGCCGCAACCCCCTGCAAATTTTTTGAAAAATTTTTTCAAAATAAATTTTTTTTTATGGGATGTTCTTGAAGAATGAAGACTAAGAAAAGTCTCATCAATATAGAGTAACCTGATTCGTGAGAGGCAGGAGGACTCACGCAAAAAAGTCAACCCGAATTGTGAGAGGCAAGGGGACTCATAATAACCAAGCACCTCGACTAATGAGCGGCAGGGGAACTTACAATAAACAAACGACTATTTAGAGGCAAGGACTCATGATAAATAAACACCCCGACTCATGAGAGGCAAGAGGACTCACAATAAACAGGCACCTTCACTAGTGAAAGGCACTGTAACCTCCTCGTAGTGGACTTTGAAAACTAGTTCTTTCGTAGGCTGACTGCGGACGTCATCCTTGCAAAATCTTCAGATTTTCAAACTAGATTTTGTTTGACCCCACAGTTGACGTCAGAGAATTTTTGCACCACACTTCTTGAAGTTTGATACTGATTTAAATGGTAGGGTTGTAATGGCCGCCAGTGACCGTTGTAGTAAGATATAGTAAGATGTAGTAATGAACCGCTAGTCTATGTAATAAAGGCAGAAATAGTGTAAATATTTCTTGCAAAGACGAAATTACCTTCCTCCGTCCGTTTTCGAGGGTGTTGAACACGATGCAAGTGGTGGGAGAAGTTTTTGACCGCCGAAAACCTCCTCATGGATCTCTTTGTTTTCTATACGGGTCTGGAGAGTCATTTATCAACGGGTTATACTTGAAATAACATGGAAGATGATTATAGAGTAAGTTGAGTCCAGACAGCAGGTCTAGGGGGTTAATTAAACCCTTCCGAGGAGTGGAAAATCATTTTTTATCAAATAATTCGGGTTCAAACGCGTTTCCCCCGTTTTTGGGCTGATCATGGGAAAAATATTCATTTTTAGCTCCAACCCCTCTTCATCTCTCAAACGGTGAGTGAGAGGTGATTTCTGCCCGTTTGAGGGGGTTGGAGCTAAAAATAAATATTTTTCCCATGATCAGCCCAAAAACGGGGGGAAACGCGTTTGAACCCGAATTATTTGATAAAAAATGATTTTCCACTCCTCGGAAGGGTTTAATTAACCCCTTAGACCTGCTGTCTGGACTCAACTTACTCTATAATCATCTTCCATGTTATTTCAAGTATAACCCGTTGATAAATCACTCCCCAAATCCGTTTATATATGAAAACATAAAGGGATCCATAAGAGGGATGGCCGTTTCAGGGGGTTGCGGCGGTCAAAAACTTCTCCCACCACCTGCATCGTGTTCAGCACCCTCGAAAACGAAGGGGGGAGGTAATCTCGTCTTTGTACGAAATATTTACAAAAGAGTCGTCTTATAATGCTTCATTACATAGACTACACGCCGCCCGCAGTCTGCCAATGATTATCAATTTTGAGTATGTTGTACCCTTCCGATCGCTTTGAAAATTGGATATGTTTTAAAGGGGCATATAAGCATTTATTTGGAAGAAAATGGTGGGTGTGCCTCTGGAACATCCCCTAAAAAAAAATTTTTTTTCATTTTGAAAAAATTTTTTCACCACTTTTTTTTGACGAATGGGTTCAATAATTTTTTCCCATATTTGCACCATCAAAAGCCATAACATATATTTTTTTCATGAAAATCGGTTTACCCGTTCTCGAGAAAAAAATTTTTTTTCATTTTTCTTTTTACCCCCATAACTCCCGTAAAAATGATTTTCCAAAAATAATATTTTGGGAAATTTCATCTAACACTACTATCAACTTGTGCTAAAAATTTCGACCCGATTGGTACGGGGGCACCTAACACATGCTTATCCTGCTATGCCCTTTATGATTTATATCTAACTTCAATTAAATTTTTATTAACCCTGTATATTTGTGTTAATATTTTATGATATTCAACAAGAATGAGCCAGAGGCCCATTCTGTCTCCTGCGGAGGGTGGCGATCTTAGAATTATTCTATTTATTCTAAAAATTTTAGAATGAATATGAATTTCCTCCGATGTTTTTTAATTAAATTTTCAGTAATAAATTCCGTGTTAAAAGAATTCGCATGATGTAGTTTTTAAATATTATATGGACATGAACTCTTCATTACTTACTTTTTATATCTTATTAAGAAAAGTCCTTTCACCAGTATGTTTTTTATTTATTAGTCAAGCCATTATCATCGCAGAAATGCAAAAACAAAAAAGTTAATCAAAGTAGGTCCTTGCTGTCATCGTAAAATCCCTAATAAACAATTGCCCTAATGTGTCAATTTTCTAAATTATTCGTATTTTAAGTGTTTAGCGTCTAAAGTGATTTTGATAATTATGAGTGTTTAGCATCCAAAGTGATTTTGAAAATGGAATTTCGTTACAGTGAAAGTGAGAAAGTCGACATGCTTTTAATATACGGGGAATGTAAGAAAAATTCTGTTCAAGCCGCGGCGTTATACGCGACGCGTTATCCATATAGAAATCATCCTAACTGTCGCCAGTTTGCGAAGGAGGAACAGAAACTGCGAAGAGCACCTAACAATGATGATGAGAGATTCATTATAAATCAAAATACTGAAATAGAAGTATTAGCTCATGTAGAGGTACATCCTACATCATCTAAAAGGGAAATAGCCCATCTCACTACAATTAGCAGCCATCAATCAGTATGGAAAATTTAAAAAAAGCATAAGTATAAAAGTTTTAAATACCAATTACATCAACACCTCTATGAAGATGACGGTGCTAGAAGAATGATTTTTTGCAATTGGGTTCTGGAAAAGTATGGGCAAGATAGAGAGTTCCACAAAAATATATTGTTCTCAGACGAATCTCGTTTCACAAATAAGTTAGAGACAAATTGTTTATTCCAATTCCAAGTTAGAGAGGGAAATTTTCAGGAGCGTTTTGGTTTTAATGTCTGGGCGGGTATAAAGAATAACCGGATATTATTTTTGACGGCCCACTTACCGGAGAAAGGTATTTGGAGTTTCTTCAAAATGAAATTGAAGATGTTATAGATAATTTGCCTTTAGCTCAACAGGTTCAACTATACTTTCAGCAGGACGGAGCGCCTCTCCATAACTCCAGAAATGTTGCTGCTTATCTTAATAATAGATTCGGGGAGCAATGGATTGGGACAAACGGTCCTGTTAGAAGGCCCGCAAGATCTTCGGATCTAACTTGTATAGATTTATTTTTATGGGCTCATCTAAAAAATATTGAATGCTCGACAGCTGTGTATACGAGAGTGGATTTAGAAAATCGTGTGAAGATGGCATTTGACAACATATCTCCTATACAGTTGCAAACTGTTCAAGACAATTTTATTAAACGAATTCGGAAGTGGAG
>OW386285.2:75648514-75691014 GCA_936432065.2 Rutpela maculata | reverse complement strand
CAAAAACGTCTTATGTATCATCTTGAATGAGGACTAACTGTCGAAATATTCCTGTATTTAATAAAAAGCCTTCTCAATAAAAAAGAGTTTCGTTTGTTTTTTAAATTTATTATATTCACTAATTTCTTTTAGTTGGTTTGGTAATTTGTTGAATATTGTGATGAAATTGTAGTCTGGTGAATTTTTGAAGAAGCTGGTTTTATGTAATGAGGTGGATAAGTTTCTGCCGTGTCTGGTATTGTAACTATGATATCCACCTATGTAATTAAAATCAGACTTATGTTTGAAAACATAAAGAACGCATTTCCATAGGAATGCGGAGAAGATTCAAATTTATCTTCAGAGCTTTATTAGGTAAGTTATAGACAGTAAAAATTTGTGCCAAAAGTGCCGCCTAAACAATATTTCTAGATATCCAGAAAAGAGAGAGCCAGACATAAAAATATTCAAAAGGCTACAACAAAATTTAAAAGAGTTTGGATCATTTGTAAAACCTCGAGCAAAAATATATACTAAAGCAGGTAGAGAAGTTGTAGAAAATATTGTTTTAGAAACTGTAAGAGAAAATCCTAATATATCGACTCGTTAAATACAGGAAAATTTAGGAATCCCATAAAAACTGCGTTGTGTTGCTTAAAAAAAAAAAAAAATCAAACCCTACAAAATTAGGATTAGTCACCATCCATACCCAAACGACTTTCAAAGGCGTCTCGATTTTTGCCAGTGATTTTTGCGTCAGTGCAATGAAGTGCCAGGATTTGAAGGAACAATGGGCCTTTCCCGCTATTTTTTTTTATTGTGTTATTGGAAAGATCCTATCAAAATATTACTAAAAATGAATTTTAATTTTTTTTCTGAACGCATAAAATACTACAGAAAATATTCAAATATTACCTAAATCAACAGCAGATTTAAACGATATCATTCGGGCGGCAATGTGACGTCATCATAACCACACCAATCAAATATGATCTTAAACCGCTGCCAGAATTAGCTATAAAGGTGCATTCTCAAACCCAGTTCCCAAACAATCTCACTTGCGTTCTGTTTTCCATATCTTGCAATTCTATTGGTGCCTGAAGTACATTTATGAGGAACCACCAATAGAATCTCGTAAAGTAAAGTGCTAACGTTTAATTGAGAACGTCCGTTTATAATCCCGATTGACATTGCGTAAACGTAAATGTTGTGATTTCAATCTAAAGAGACAAATAAAGTATAAAATCAAGCCCACTAAAAGGAAGTTAGTAACAATATACACATACGTTAAAATGATCTTCACAACAGAAAAATCCAACACCAGGAACTTTTGCAACTTTCCACCACAATTTTCGAATTTTCAAATTTGTTGGGACGCGCAAAAATAACTTGGTAGTATTTTCACTAGTGATTGGACACACTGGTACAAAACAAACCCTTGTAAGCGGCATTTTCTAATTATAAAATAAAATTACGTAAATATCGTATCAAACATAAACAATAGAAAGTGAGGTTATCGAATATGATTTGAGCATTTCAGTACAGCGTTGCCAGATGATACTGATATTATACCATATGTAAACCAAAACGATCAAAAATAGAGAATATAAACATGATATATGGATTTTAGACTCAGACAGTGAAAGGTTGATAAAATTTTTGCTTTTATTTAGCATCAGGTTAACGAAGAGTACGTTGTAATGAAAAAAAATGTACTATTCAAAGTAGACAGTTGATATCGGAAATACGATGTTCACATAAAAAGACATATACCTGGCAATAGACAACTCCCTTTAAAAATACGACTTTTTATTGGTCTAATCAGACTGACGTTGCAAGCTCGCGCCTTAGAACTCATGTTTCAAATTAAGTGAAATAAAACTGATTTTGTAATGTAAATATTTGGTAGAACATACAAAATTGCAAGAAACTAAATTAATATAAAATTATATTACAGTTTATTATATGGTTTGGTATTGGTGAAATAGTAAAATTCAGTCATGCGGGAAAGGCCCATTATATGGACAGACGAGCAAATACAAGCAGTGCCGGAATTCTTAATCGGCATAATAACCACCATTGGGTTCATGAAAATCCACACGTAACCGCTACAGTTAATCGTCAAGGATGATTTGGATTTGGTGTATGGTGGGGTTTTATTGGATACCAAATAATAATTCCTTATTTTTTTCACGGTAATTTGAATACCGAAAATTTTATTAACATTATACGGCAAGAAATAGAGCCCTGTTTGTAGACAATAATATGCCTAAAAGACAATCGCAAAGGTAAATTTATCAACAAGATGGCTCTCCAGGTCATACGTCAAATGAAACACGAAATTATTTAAATGCTCAATTTGGGGAGGACTAGTTTATCAATATCCAGTTAGTTAAGTTAACTTAATTGATAACTGGCAATTAGCTTAGCTAACTGGACATTAATAAACAACAAAGTTATTTAGATATTGTCTATTTTTTGGAAATAATGATCCTATTTTGTGGCCAGCTACATCTCCCGACATAACCCCTGCCAACTGTTGGCTTTGGGGTTATTTAAAAAATATGATATATAGAGAACGTTCTAATAACATAGAAGAATTGGAATTAGCTGCGATTCGGATAATAACTCCTGTCATGATTGGAAATGCAACAAATGCTGTAAGGAGAAGGTGTCAAAAATGCATAGATGTCAATGGAAGACGATTCATTTTAGTTTAGTTTTTCCTATTTTTGACAAAACTATTTTATACTATAAGAAGTGTTGTTGTTAATAGTTTTCTATGACCCCCTCACAAATACATTAAATTTTTCGAAAATTAACCACTTTTTCTCGAGATAAATATGACATATGACATATCGTTGGATAGCTAATTTAAATTGTGATTGAATAATGAAATAATTTACAGGGTGTTATTAAAGAAACATTAAAGAAAACACAAATTATGTCTATATCTCAAAAACTGAGGCATTAGTCCAGTCAATGAATGGCTTCTAGAGGGAAATGCTGAGATCACAATTTTTGACTAGAGTGCTGTGTTTGGACTATTTAGGAGGTAAACATACCAAAAGTCGCCGAACGTAGGAGGTAGGGGGATGCGGGAGGGCACGAAGAAGGTCCTGGTTTTTGGTTTTCCGCTCATATCTCGAAAACGGCTATACTCAAAATTAAAGCTGACTAAATTTTCTACAATAATGTTTCTATCAATTTTTTTCGTATCTGCTATGGTTCAGTAATGAATTGTATATCTTTTGACTGTATTCTAACTTTATTATAAATTTATTATAAATTGAAAATAAATTTTAATAATCATCGTAGAAAAAAATTTCTTGTACAGATTATCCGTTTCACAACAAACTGAATTGAAATATCGAATAAAAAATGTCTTTGCGTCTGTAAGTGTGTGTGTGCGTGTGTATATCTATGTGTGCGTGTATACCGCTTCTTGTAAACACGATAACTTCTGTTAGACTTAAAATATTTGTTTACAATTTGGAACATATTTAAAACAGCATATTACAATAATTCCTATTGAAATTGGGCCATATCTGTAAAACACGGTGATAACCAGAGGCCTACAATTCTCACTTCATAATAATGTTATTAAAAATACCATGTTCCATATTTTAGGATAACACTGATATATCATCTAATTTAAATAAAGTTGGTTTGCCTAACATACACCCGGTATATTGCGGTTTAGAAATCTTATACATCGTCTTATTTTTGTATGCTTAGTAATATTTTGCTCTTAAATTAAAATAAAACGTATTTTACGTATGAGAGTATGTAGGCTTCTGGTTATCACCATGTATTACAGATATGGCCCAATTTCAATAGGGATTATGGTAATATGCTGTTTTACATATGTTCCAAATTGAAATCAAATATTTTAAGTCTAACAGAAGTTATCGTTTTTACAAGAAACGGTATATACGTACACATAGATATATACGCACACACACACTTACAGACGCAAAGACATTTTTTATTCGATATTTCAGTTCAGTCTGCTGTGAAATGGATATCTATACAAGAATTTTTTTTCTACGATGATTATTAAAATTTATTTTCAATTTATAATAAATTTATAATAAAGTTAGAATGCAGTCAAAAGATATACAATTCATAACTGAACTATAACAGATACAAAAAAAATTAATAAAAACATTATTGAAGAAAATTAAGTCAGCTTTAATTTTGCATATAGCCACTTTTTGATTAGGGCTAACCGTTTTCGAGATATGAACGAAAAATCAAAAACCGGAACCTTCTTCGTGCCCCCCTGCTTCCCCCCACTTCCTACGTTCGGGGACTTTTGGTATGTTTACCTTCTAAATAGTCCAAACATAGTCAAAAATTGTGATCTCGGCATTTCCCTCTAGACCCCCTTATTGAACGTTCATTGACTGGGCTACATGCATAATTTTCTACTTATCAGCAATGGATTCTACTCAAAAAAGTGCCTGAAGAATGTGTTACTCGATTTTCGATTGGTAATTGAGATATAGAGGACATCCAAAAATGCCAATTTTCCAAAAACGCTCTGTAGCTCGGTACTCGAAAAAGAAAGACGATCGTGTTTGCGCCGTTGTTTGTTCCTCGAAAATCGAGCTCAGGCATCTATATTGGTTTTTGTCTATCTGCCACAGTTTTAGAGAAAACCTCAAATCCCATCTAATTTGGACCACCCTATATAGTGCCAATGTGATCCAATACGCCTTTTAAAACGCCAAATAAAATATTTACTCGTGTACCCAAAAATGAAAATCGCCGGATAAAATGATTAAAAGCACGCAGAAGAAGTGTAAAAGAGATTTCTGGAAAAAACACTGCCCTTTACGTATATGAAGATTACACAGGACCACAAAATATTTTTGCGAGTTGCCTGGGACCAGACCCAGTGTAGCATATGTTTTTGAGGTCGCTGAAATGAATCTGAAACTTATTTTGAATTGTCATATCAGGATTTTTTTTTAAAATTAAAACATTTTTTTTTTACTTCATATTTCGAAGATATGGCGAAGTCCCCGGTAATATCAACTAATTCACAAACATGGTATTATTTTTATAGTAACATTCACATGATGCCCAGCATAAAGAGAATTTCACAATAGTTTCCTTCACTATGTAAAAAGAAGCTACTAAAAAATTGAAAAAAAAAATCTTTTTAAATGGAATCACCTTCAATAAATCTCTAAAAAGTAAGAAATAAAGTTTTACTCAGTTTTACAAATATCTGTCTATATATTAGTGAAAAGTGGTATACCTTATTATCTAATAGTCGAATCAACAAAGAAGGAAAAATAGGGGATAATTCGTGTAGTTGCAAATGTTTGTATATTTGTCGGGAGGAGTGCCCTGAACAACATACCAAAAATTCTGACCGGGGGGATGAGCGGTGGGGTGGGGGGTAGTTTAAAGGTCCCCTTTTCACGTTTTTCTTAAATAACTCAAAAACTACGACCTCTAGCGAAAAATTGTCTTTATACAAAATTAAACTAGACGAAATTTTCTACAAATAATTTCCTATCCATTTTTTATGTAGGATAAATACTTTACGAGACACAGAGGATGGAAAAATCGCTAATTAAAAAAAAATTAAGTAGTTTTTCATGTTTTTTCGAAAAACTCGGTGAAAACGCACTTTACACAAAGTTGCAAATAAAAAAAAGTCTTGTATTTCGATGATACATGCACCTGAATTTTTCAGATTTTTTTTTCAACTTTTACATTTCCCCTCCGCCACTTTTAGGAATTTTCAAGTGCCCATATCTCGAAAAATATGCATTTTTCGAAAAAAATCATAAGAGTAAAAACATCTTATTTTAGACCAAAAAGGTATATTGTTTGACTAAAAAAAGGTATATTGGTTTTTTCATTTTTGATATAATTCTACAAGTTACGGAACCCGTGATAAAAGGTTTTTTCCTACCCCTTCCGATCACTTCCTACTCTATTTTTTTCAACTTTTTTATTAACGTCATTACAAACACATTGCACAAGGTTTCATCAAAATCCCTACATTAGCACTCAAATTAGAGATTTTGATCATTTTAGTGCTCCGTCGACTGAACTACCTCTATATCTCGTAAGGTATTGATCCTACATAAAAAATGAATAGGAACTTATTTGTAGAAAATTTCAACTAGTTCAATTTTTCGCTAGAAGTTTCGTAGTTTTCGAGTTATTCAAGAAAAACGTGAAAAGGGGACCTTTAAACCACCCCACCGCACACCCCCCACCGGTCAAGACCTTTGGTATGTCGTTCAGGGCGCTTCCCTCGATAACTGTACAAAAATGGGCCACTACACGAATTATTTCCCCTAATCGGCCTTTTTTGTACTTCGTTGACTGGATTATAATATCAATTTGAAATTGGTGCAAAAATATCTAATTTCAAAACTTGTTTATAGTTCGTAGATCCCCAAAAATAGGTCTTTCATCTTTCATCCTGTATAATGTCAATTTCGTAACTGAAAATTCTAATTAAGATGAAAGACCTATTTTTGGGTACCTATGAACTATAAATAACAAGTTTTGAAATTAGATATTTTTGCACCGATTTCAAATTGATATTAGGTAATAAGGCATAGTTCCTTGCCACTTTTCACTAATAGATAGAGAGATATTTTAAAACTGAATTAAATTTTGTCTTACTTTTTAGAGATATTTTTTGAAGATTTATTGAAGGCGGTTCGATTTAAAAGAAGAATTTTTTTTAAACCTTTTTAGTGACCACAGTGATGAAAACCACTGTGAAATTCTTTTTATGTTGGACGCCATGTGAATGTTACTATAAAAATAATACCATGTTTGTGAATTAGTTGATATTACCGGGGACTTCGCCATATCTTCGAATATAACATGAAAGGGTCTAGCCGTACTTCCATGGCGAAACTGCCTCCGATAGGAACCTATATCGTAACCTATGTTATATTATATAGGGCGCTAATAGTAGTTGATCGAGTAGATATTAGCTCTATATCTTAGTTAATTGAGGAACTATTTGAAGAAAAGTGTCCGGACACTTTTTTTCAAAGCGATATATCTTAGTTAATTTTAAAGCTAGGAAAATAAAACTAAATGGCAGTATTATGGTACACTTTACAGTTTATTTTATAGCATTTCCTATGGGCCAAGCCTAAATAAAAGTATTTAAAACATGCAAAGAAAAATTTTGTCAATCGATTTCTAAAAAAATATATAATAATTGCCCATGTCTTGCCTAACAGCATGCTTAGTTTCATTAAAATCCAAGAGGTGCAATATGTCGAAAAAAAATTTTAAAGTAAGTGGACTGCCACCTTAGGACCACTATGTTGACGCTTTTAATTTGCATTACATTTCAATAGTTGCGTTTTGACAGCTCATAAAAAGTATATCAACGGTTGGCGGTGTCAACTAGCCTATTACAATGTTTTTTTGATCTACTTTTATAATGATTGTAGTCGGTCTCAGTTAAGAATGCAGTTGTTTTCGTTATGAGCGGTGCACAGTTTACACAGGATATGGGAATTCCCAAGTAAGTGGAATCCCCATGGCCGACTCAAGCCAGTTGGTACATAAAATAAAAATTAACGGTTTAAATTGGCTTTTGTTTGGCATTTGGCTCTTTTATAAATACATTGAAATTATTTAATTCATATTGCAGCATATTTTTTTTAGATTAATGAAAGCTCATTATAGATGTAAATCCTCTAAAAATGTCAAATGTTATAAGAAATAGGTAAACCTACTACTTGCTTGTGCTCGATATCAGGCGAGCTGTTCTTGTCTCTGCCGTTCTGAACTGAATCTTTGATCTCTCTTGAAGTTTATTTTATTGTTTTATGATATTTATGAATATTAATACAAAAGAAATTGTACTAATTGTTCATATATTGTTCGGCTATTTCCTTCCATTTTTATTAAAATCAGACTGCTTTAGTTATATTTATCTCTTTTGTTACAAATAAGGATTCACAAACACGGTATCGCCTATGCTAAACGCTGTGCGATGTGCGAAGCTCAAGTTGTTGATTTCATCACTCTCATTTAAGAGCCATGGTTCTATTCAATTTCATTGTGCGATGTGCGAGAGGCGTCGATATGACCACTCTCATTTAAAATAATGTTTTATTTAATTTCAGTGTGCGATGTGCGAAGTGCGGTGCTATGTGCGTTGTGTGGTGCAGCGATGTGACGATGTGGTCATGCACTTACACGGAGGTTATGATATTTGTGTACACTTTTTAGGCAGGTATACGAGAGAGATCAAAGATAAAGTTCAGAACGGCAGAGACAAGAACAGCTCGCCTGATATCGAACACAAGCAAGTAGTAGGTTTACCCATTTCTTATAACACTGACATTTTTAGAGAATTTATGTCTATAATGAGCTTTTATTACTCTAAATAAAATATGTTGCAATATGAATTAAATAATTTCAATGTATTTCAATTTCAATGTATAAAAGAAAAGTGCCAAATAAAAGCCAATTTAAACCGTTAATTTTTAATTTATGTACCAACTGGCTTGAGTCAGCCATGGGGGGATTCCACTTACTTGGGGATTTCCATATCCTGTGTAAATTGTGCTCCACTCAAAACGTAAACAACTGCATTCTTAATTGAGACCAACTATAGTCACTATAAAAGTAGATCAAAAAAACATTGTAATATTCTAGTTGACACCACCAACCTTTGATATACTTTTTATGAGCTGTCAAAACGCAACTTTTCCAAAGATTAATGAAATGTAATGCAAATTAGAAGCGTCAACATGGGGGTCGTTTAAGGTGGTCCACTTACATAAAAAAATGTTTTCGACATGTTGGACCTCTTGGATTTTAATGAAACTTGGCATGCTGTTAGGCAAGACACAGACAATTATTATATATTTTTCAAAGTGATAATTCAATTAGATCTGATAGAAATCGATTGACAAAATTTTTCTTTGCATTTTTTAAATACTTTTATTTAGGCTTGGCCCATAGGAAATGCTATAAAATAAACTGCAAAGAGTACCATAACACTGCCATTTAGTTTCATTTCTCTAGCTTTAAAATTAACTAAGATATATCGCTTTGAAAAATAGTCGTCTCCGGACACTTTTTTTCAAATAGCTCCTCAATTAATTAAGATATAGAGCTAATATCTACTCTATCAACTACTATTGGTGCCCTCTACAATATAACATAGGTTACGATATAGGTTCCTATCGGGGGCAGTTTCGCCATGGAAGTACGGCTAGACCCTTTAAAAAAATGTTCTTAATTTAAAAAAAAATCCTGACGTGACAAGGCAAAATAAGTTCCAGATTCGGTTTCAGCGACCCCAAAAACATATGCTACACTGGGTTTGGTCCCAGGCAACTCGCAAAAATATTTTGTTGTCCTGTGTTATTATAATGTAACTATAACACGGAAATATCATTAATTACTCAGGACCACAAAATATTTTTGCGAGGTTCGCCGGACCAGACCCAGTGTAGAATTACATGTTTTTGGAATCGCTGAAACCGACTCTGAAACTTATTTTGCCTCATCACCTCAGGATTTTTTTTAGAATTACGAACAATTTTTTTAAACCGACATTACAAGAATATTCGATGATCTGGCGGAGTCGCCGGTGATATCAATTAATTCACTACCAGGGTATTATTTTTGTAGTAATATTCACTATGTGAAGTTAAATAAATAAAAAAGCTACTAAAATGGTTGAAAAATTAAAAAATCTAACCGCCTGCAAAAAATAAAAAAATATATTTCACTCAGTTTTACAAATATCTGTCTACTTCGCAAAAAGACTGATCTGGGGGATGTACGATGAGTAATACAATACATTAAATAGTTTTTGGAATTTGTATCTGTTTGTTTGTTTGAACGCGCATCACGCAGAAACTACTGTACCAATTTGAATCGGGTTTTCACAGGTAACTTTATCTAAGCTTGGAGCAACATTTAGTTTTTTTTTATCTATTCTTACCACGTGAAGCGTTGCTTTAGTTACTGTAATTTTGGCCATATATCAAAAGACTGCCCTAGTAGAATTCCAGTGTGTATCAATTGCGCCGATGGACATGAGAAAAACCTGTGTACATCAAATGTACAAAAATGTGCATTTTGTATCAAGTCTAACAACCAATATAAAACTAATTACAGCTTCCACTACTCTGCAAATGATCCCAAATGTCCATGCTATGTCTCCAAATTAAATTTAATAAGATCTAGAACTCTGGCTAATCTAAGCTGCCAATCCGAATAGCAGTCAGCAATGAAGATCAATAAACTAGGCTACAACATATTACACATCTGTCATGTCAATATTAGGTCTTTAAACTCCTGTTTTGATGACTTCTCTGCCCTTGTTATTGAGCAACGATTTGACATCATAGCGATAAGCGAAACATGGCTAGCTCCTAATGACCCATCAGGAAATTTTGTTATACCCCAGTACACTTTGTTGCGGCAAGATCGTACTAGAAGAGGAGGAGGCGTATGTTGGTATGTGCATAAAAATATCAAACACAGTTAATAGGGTTTTCCCAGAAAAAAAAATTATTGCTGAAATACTTAATTCACGTAAAAAAATGATTTATGGCATATTTATTATCTTTTTAATTTTACTAATAGTAACGAAAAAAAAAACTTAAAGTTTGAAAAATATTGGGTTCATTTTAAACTTTTAATTAGCGGGTTGTGATCCAATAAAAAGTCGGCATAAGATAGCCGTGAAAAATATAAACCATAACCTCTATTTATTGACAGCACTTTTTAATTATTATGAGTTGTAATGGATTATCAAAATGCCTAAAAAAGCTTGTTTTGTACCTTTGTGTAATAATACTAGTGAAAATGCTCCCTCAATATTATTTTTGACAGTACCACTCAATATTGAAAGACAAAAAAGTGGTTTTCTGCTGTAAAATCTAAACAAATAACCTATTTCATCTGGGAAAAGATTTGTTATAAAAATTCATCATTTCAAAGTCTCCTTTAGGTAAATTATCAGCAGCACCTTTAACATATCCCTCTTCCACTTTACTCATTTTGATCGTAGAATTAATAAAACATAAACCAGAAACTGATAAAATATATTTTCACTCCAAACAATCCAAATATCAAAATATAATCATAATAAAAGTTTTAGGTTAATCATCTGATGTGAACTGTCAATGCAGACGCGGGTGAAGGTTAAGCCTAAACTACAAAATATCAATGTCCGACGCTTTTACGAATAACTTGTGTGATATTTATCTGGATTCTGATTGGCCAATATTTATAAGTCCACTGCTTTAGACCAATCACAGTACAAACAATAAAAGAGGAAATTCTGAGGAGTTTTAGAGGAAAGCTTCCTTTAACACACAGTTAGAATCTATTACCAATTAATTATATCTATAATCTCATTGGTTTTCCGGGCAGATATGTCATTCTGGCGCGTAGAAATGCCCGTTTTAAAAAGCCCTGAAATTATCAGCAAGTTGTTTTAACGATATTTTCTTAGAAGTAATTCTTATTAAAGAAGTGAATTGTTGTAAATTAATAGAATGTTTTATTATATCATTTTCACGACGTAAAATGTAAAAATAAAATTAGTGGGAAAACCCTATTACAGATTACATTGAAGACGATTGCCATTTTGAACAGTTATGGATTTCTGTTACCCTTAATAACAGAAAGCTAGCCCTTGGTGTAGGATATCGTCCACCTTTATGTAACATTACATATTAAAACAACTTAGAGGAAGTTCTTAGCAACATTTCTGGCGTAGTCGATGATATTATCTTTGTTGGAGATTTATATATTGACTTTTACAAAAAAGATACAACTCAATACAAAATATTAGTAATATATTGAACTGCTTTAACCTTGCGCAACACTGCAACACGTTAATGAACCTACTCGTGTAAGTGACGCTAGTTCAACACTTATCGATATAATCTGTACCAATACAAAAGATAGAGTTATAGAATGTAGCACACTTGATATTCTCAACATGTCTGATCATAGATTAACTTACTGTAAATTAGATTATAATGTTGCAAAAATCTACTTCGAAAGGTAACCTATAGAGATTATCGCTTTTTTAATTTAAATGAATTTGCAAAAGATGCTTCTTCCGTGAACTGGAATTACCTAAACACATTAACGCATATCGATGACAAAGTTATTATAACTCTATTTGATATACATGCACCATACAGGACGGTTACCTTCAAATACCCACCAAGGCCCTACATCACTGACACCATTAAACAAATTATCAGGCTTAAAGATCGTGCATATAATAAATCTAAAAAAACGAAATTAGAAAATCACTTACAGACTTTCAAGGCTCTCAAAAATTATCTATCTCTGGCAATCAAAAATGAAAAGAAAGCGTATATTACCCATCAAATAAATTTGAACATAAACAATCTGAAAAAACTGTGGAGAGACTTTGCAAACTGGAATGTACATAGTAAACCCCGTAATGAAATTTCGCCTGATATCAACAACGCTAATGAGATAAACCAATTCTTTACAAATATACCAGCCGGATCCATAAATAATGGCACATTAGATTTTTATCGAAACAATATCGCCAGTTCTTCATCAATTGAAATGGAACTTCCTGTAGTTTTGATGGAGGAAGTAGAACAAACTCTCAAAGAGATTAAATCATTCGCCTTCGGCCCTGATAATATCAATTTGGAAATGCTACGCCATGTTTTTCCATACTGTAAGAATGCCATAGCACATATTATAAATACCTCATTTGAACATTCTACTATTCCTTCCATTTGGAAAAAAAAAGTTTCATTAGCCACCGAACTTAAAGATCTTAGACCAATAAGTGTTCTGCCACCTTTATCAAAACTTCTAGAGAAAATAATGAGTAGAAGACTCACTGATATCATGAGTAACGACGTAATTCCTCCTACACAATCTGGATTTAGAAAGCATCACAGCACTACAATAGCGCTAATGAAAATCACCAATGATCTTATAGGAAATATTGACAAATCACAAACCACATTCTTAATGCTCTTAGATTACAGCAAAGCGTTTGACGTAATCAACCATGATCTTCTTATCGCCAAACTCCATTATAATAATATAGATCCTACAGTATTAAAGTAGTTTGCTAGTTATCTGTCTGATCGTACCCAAATGGTGAAAACTAATGATATGCTTTCTCTTGACTTGCCTATTACAAAAGGCGTACCTCAAGGAAGCATTCTCGGTCCGCTTCTATTTATAATATACACCAGTGATCTGCCAAAAGTACTATCTTCTTTGTGTACTATGCATCTATATGCAGACGATGCGCAGCTTCAAATAGCAAGTGATCCACGAAATCCTGATCAATCAATTGCAGTGTTAAATGAAAACTTAAAGCGGGTATCTGAATATTCCATGAACAATGGTATGGTGATTAATCCAAAACAGCAGCTCTGTGCATCGGAAATAAAGTGCTGTGTGCAAAAACTAAACAAAATGTGTCTTATGACATGTTTTTGGATAACAACCGCATTAATTTAAGTGATGCTGCCAAAAATTTAGGACTTCATCATTGATCAAAACATGAATTTCGAAAAGCAAGTGATAAACAAATGTAGCATAGCATATTCTAAAATTAAATATATTTATAAATACAAGTACATTCTGCCCTGTGATATAAAATGGAAGTTAGTGAATAGCTTAATATTAAGTCATTTTGATTATGCCAGTAGTGTATACTTTCACTTTCTCAGCAAAAAGTTTCAGAAAAAAATTCAAGTTATGTAAAACTGCTACCTTAGATTCTCTTATAACATAGATATAAAGGACCATATTACACCACATTATGTCGATAAAAATATTTTAAAAATAGAAAACAGATTTACTTTCCTGTACGGTACGCTCCTTTATAATATTGTTACCAATAATACACCCCAATACTTATCTGCCTTTCTTGAACGCAGATCTAATACTCATAATGTGCACTTAAGATATATCGATAATTATACCATTCCAAAATATAATACAAGTAAATTTGAGGGTTGCTTTTCTTATCTTGCACCTAAATTGTTAAACAAGCATCTTAGTATATTTATGTCCACAAATTCTATATTTCAGTTTAAAAATAAACTCGGGAAATAACTACTAGACCAGCAGAAAAACATGTTAGCGTAATTTACTTTTATATCATTTATTTATAGTAACTATAAGTTTAAAGTATTTTCACTCGGGGGAGTTGCAATAACGATACTTTCGATACTGCCTCCCATTTGATTTGTATATGTATTTATATATGTATATGTCAAATAAAGATTGTTTATTATTATTATTATTATTATTACTATTTATTTAACGTCGGCCTATTTCCGCTAGAAATTTTGTCGAACCTCTTCTCGTAAGAAGAGTAGGGATCTTTTACTTGCGCGTATACACTGATATACAAGCCGTTAGAAGATGGGACGAGATCGTTCTGTTTCCCAAGATGTACTAACCGCCCTGTACGTTGCTTCACTTGGAGTATCGATGATACATACAAAGTGAAGACGCATCTACGCATATTTAGTTTTTGTTTCATCGAAATCACTCTGATCTAAGCCAAGTTTTATGAAAATCGGTTTAGTACAACCGGAGATACAGTTTCATCTCTACAATAAGCATCTTTGCGCGGCATACACTTTCATGATTAAACTTCTGTAATATTCTAGAAAACTCGAGAGCATTCTGGAACATTCCGGAAAATCCTCGCTGCGCGTTGCGGGTGTGGACCTTCGTGTCAGTTGCTTTTCCTATGGCCAACGCTACGTGGCCCTCTCCCGTGTCAGTGACGCATACAATCTCTTTGTATATGTGCCTGGTGATTCTACCCCAAACGTCGTTTACAAAAAAGCTTTTAGTTTTGTTTTTCACCACATCAATGGGAGAGAGGTGACCGCCTTAGATGGCGTAATGTAGACAGCATATCAGCATATGCCATACAGCAAGAGGAGATCAACTAGAATAATGCGTGGTTCATAAAACATTGTGAATAAAAAGAGGAAAACTAAGTTTATCACCAAATATCAGGATTTTAGCGATTTTTCTTAAATATCTCGGCAAGTAAGTAAGTTAGGGTAAGAAACTTTCTATTTGAGCATCAAATTGTTTAGAAAAATTGTCCTGAAACTAGTGAGTTGTTAAGTTGTACACACGATCTAAGGCCTATGTTCGAAGCTCGAAAATGTACGATTAGGTCGTTTTTTTAATGTTTGTTTGATTATTTTTTAATGATTTGTAATGTAATTAAGAATTTACCAAAAATAAAACAAAACTATACAGGATTTCTAAAGAATGTAAATAAATTATTCAAATGAATCAGAGCATCTTCCTGTAGTCCACATATTGCCAAATATTGAATCATAATTTGTGTGTCCTATTTAAAAACCCGTTCCTAGATTCGCTTAAAAGGAATAGTTGTTCAGCCCAGTTTCATACGTACTTTTATGCCCTACAAAAAAAGGTGAGTATAGTTCTTTTTCTATATTATTTAATTTTTTAGGTAATTAAGAGAAATATAAAAAATCGCGATGTTTGTAAATAACATTTTAATAATTTTTAATATCCGATCAAAAATAAGGTAGATTAATTGTTCATAATCATTGAGCACCAAAATGGAGGTTTTCGACATCTTTAATATTTCTAGAGATACAATTTCCTCAGAAAATTACATATTTACCAATAATTTTTTGGTGAGCAGTTAGATAAAAACCGCTGCCCAAAGAATCACTACTTCCACATCCAGATTTTTTTATCTAAGTCCCTCACAACGAAAAAATTTTGTATGTGGAAATAATTGTTTATGGAACTTTAATAATATAACATTTGAAATCCTCTATCCTCTGTTGATAGGGGGTGGTAGTGGGGGTAGATGAAGTAAAAAAACATTTTGAGGTTTCTGGTTCTTGTACACACACTTACAATCAATTTTTTTTCATCCCCTTTAATAATGGGGCGGGGGTGGTAATGGGGGTGGCTAATGCCAAAATTTTTTTTGAGACCTCAGCTTCTCTTGTATATACTAAATACCAATTTTATGGACTCTTACATGCTTGATTTACCTATTTTCCCCAAATTTACCCCAATTTACCCCCCAACCCTTCGACGGAACAAGATGAAAATATAATCTAGTTCTAGATCTCGTTAAAGTACATATGTATACCAATTTTCAAGTCAATATCTCAAACGGTTCCAGAGTAAACGTGTGCACAAAAAAAGTTACAGACAGACAGACAGAATATTTTTTTTCGCTCAAACTTAAAATCTCGACGTTTCGTGACATTCTAAGCCTATTTGAACAATAAAAATTTTTAAAAATTTTTTTGTCGTTACTATACTTCCACTGGATGTGGAAGTAAAAGAACCTTTACACAGCTTTTCAGCAGACTACCTCCAGCCACCCATAATTTTACTAGAATATACATTATCCAAGATTGACTAATATGAAGATTTACTGATTTATTGATAATTTTAAAAGTTAAATTTTCCACTAAGAATATGTCAACTTTTAACTGTTTCGAAAATTTTGGATAAAGTTGTCGAAATGGTCTTTTAAGTTTTACGTTACATCTATTAATATTGAGATAAAAAATGGATCGCCATAAATGTCATTGATATCAAAAAGGTAAATTAAATTTGTCATTAGTTCATGTAAATAAAGATTCAATATACTGACATAGAAATAAAAAAGGTATTACACGTCTAAAATTAAAAAAAGCTGACGAAATTCGTTTAGAAGTTTTGAACTAATTGCTGATGTAATTAATTACAATATCTTTAATTCGCATAGTAATAGGTGCATATAAGTGGCATATCAAACTATGGAAAATGGGCATCATAATCTCATCATGTCTTTAAAAAACTGAAATAATTAATATTCACAATTGCTAAAATACTTGAGTTTATATAGAAACTTAGACTGGTAAAATTTTTGAATAAAAATATGTCAAAGATACAAGTTGGATATAAAAAGGGTACGTCTACAAAAGATGCCATAGCAAGCGTTACATCTTTTATATATTAAAGTTTAGATGAAAATGTACCAACCTCTCCGGTGTTTATTGATTTAGCAAGGGCATTCGACACAGGGTGTCACGTAGAATTGTTAAGAAAACAAAAACAGAGGAAAAGTTCTTAAATTATTTAAAAGTTATCTGAATGAGAGGACACAACATGGGCAAATAGATGAAGCAACAAGGGAGCCGAAACAAGTCAAATACAGAATCCCTTTGGGACCGTATTAGAGCTTATTCTGTTCGACCGTTATATAAATGAATTATCCTCTTTAAATATAGCAGGAATCCTGATAAATGTCGAAGATGATGAGCCGAAAATATCAATGCTATCTAAAAATGGGTTTAAAAATTATTTATAGCAAAGAATTTACTTTCCTTAGTGGCGCAACATAAAGACAGCAGCGGCGTGTTTGATGTCAGACGATTACATTTTTTTAAGATATGTAAGTCAGTGCATATAAAAAAAAAATCATAATTTTGATATAAATATTACACGATGAAGTGGTTTCTTCCGGGTGTTGCTGTAGTTTTAGAATTTGACTCGATGTTTCGCTGATCATGATGTCAGCTTCTTCAGAAGAATTCTAAAGTCTGAAGTTGTTGTGTTCTGCTCCTCGCTTGGCATTCATCAGTAGTTGCTCCTTGCAGGATGCTTGTGACCTCCGGAATGGCTTGCTTCTTGTAAGCTGGCTGGTATTTTTGGTTTAACTGTATTATGGTTGTGGGTTGAAAGTTTATTCTTGTGTTTATATTGGATGGTTGTCGATATGATGAGTTTGCTGATAGTTGTTGGGATGTAACGTGCACGTGTTGTTGTTGATGTTGTTTGATTGAAGAGGATTAGGAATGGGATGTTATGTAATAAAGGTAGGTAGGAAGTGGAGGGTGAAGCTTATGAACTTTGATTAAGAAGGTGGTTGTTAATATTGTAATTTGCCTTATTGGTTCTTTCCGTGGGATATGGTATATTGTACTTTGGTTTATTTTGTTGAGTATGTTTTTTATAATTTTTTGTTTTTGTTAATTTTTTTATTTTTAATTATTCTTTTTAATTTTTATTGTTTTTCTGTTTTTGTTTCTGATAATATTTTTTTTATATATTTATTTTTTTTCCAGTTGCCCAGGTTAGTATTCTTCGTTTCTGGTTCTCTGGTATCTGGTCTGTATTGGTATTGTCTCAGTAAGTTTCTTGTTGTGTTAACTGTGGTAAGGATGATATATCAGGGGCTTTTTGTGCATTTCGGGTTGTAGTGGTAGAAGGATTGTTTGGCCTTCTATTATTCTGTTGGGTATTTTCTGGCTTTAGTCTAGTCATCGCCGTCACCTAGGCTGGGCATCTCTAAAGTTTGAAGCATCGCAGTTGACGCACTTGCACATCGTGGCGCATTGCTCCTCCTCGTGCGTTTGTCCGCATCTCACGCAATGTAGGATAAGGTTACAGAATTCTGAGATCGATGGCCCGATATACTTCTCGACCCTGATCCCGAAAGAGCAGAATTCCTTGCGTGAGTACAGCCTGTTAGCGGTCCTCCTGTGTATGGTCAGTAATATTATAGATGAGGGATGCCTTGTTCCAATTTTGGAACTCGTAAGTCTAAGTGTTTTTTGTATATGGATATTTTCTTTTTCTAGGTCATTTTGTATCGTTTGGATGTCCACATCCGTGGGAATATATTGAATTACTAGTTTGATTGATCTGTCATTTTTGTGGTTATATCTGTGACACTCAACTCCATTCTGAGATAAAAAATTGACTATAGTGATATGGTCGTCAGATGTTATTAGTTGGCATGTTAGGGACGATATATTGAATTTAAAAGTTGGTATCTGAATGATATATTTGTTTATTAGGTCTATTACTTCTATGGAGCGCTCAGTATATATTGATATGCTTGGTATTCGGTTAATATTGGTGGTGTCTTTTGTCTTATTGGCTAGGGAAAGGGTAGGTTCTTGGATTTTGGGTGCATAAGTGTTAATGTGGTAGGCTCGTTGATGCAATCATGATTCATTTTGATTATCATTTACCACTGTTGCCTTTATCATTGCACTAGGTTGGTCTAGACGTATATGTATTCTGTCCCGGCCGACATTAGGTAATTATCCTCAAAACTGTTCAGTATGTTAAGCCCTTTATTTTCAAGATCAAGGCCTAGTTTGTTGACAACACGCCTACGAATTATAGTACATGAACTCCTGGTGCCAACTAAGCACTACACTTTTTCCCATTTAAAGCAGCATCCATTATATAGAAATTTGTATTCGTGTTATTTGATACCACGACCTCGATGACATTGTCGCACTTCGTTGTGCTTCGTAGACCGTGTTTAAACTACTGGTGCTTGGCAAAGCCAGTCTCCATGTGTTGCTCAGTCGATACCCATATTCTCTAATAATAATATTGAAGTTGTTCCTGTTTTTCATAATTTCTAGTGATTCTCCAATTATCCTTGGGTAATAGCACGTATTTCTATTCAATAGTTTGATGCTTTCGTAGTCGATTTAATGGTTCTCATTCTTATGAACACAACAATAAAGTACAGGAACATATTAGACAACCCCCAGATTCAAAGCTGTCAGTAGAGGGGATACACATTTGAAAAACCGCAAACAATATCCATTACCCACACACAATATTTCGGATCAAACCCCGTTGATGCGTTACCAAGATGGTGGGTCAAAGAAATTGCCCCTCGCATATATAATGTTATGTGTTTCAACCCTCTAGAGACATATAGAAAAATCTAGAACATTACAGACATCCTCTGGAACATTGTAGAATGTGCTGGAATGTAGTGGAAAGATGCAGAACCAATAACCTAGGACTATAAAAGAAGAGTGAGTGGTTGTGCAGTGGTAGTTCAGTACAGACAGTGATTGGATAAACATTAAGAAGTAAACAAAGTGATCTAAAGTAGTGAATTATAGAACTTAGTGTAATATTACTAAAGTAATTAATTGTTGTTATTGTAGTAATTAGTACTATTATTAGTAAGTTAATAAATTAGTATTCAGTGTTATCCTGGTGTTATAATTTCTGGATCCACGAGGTGTAAACACATAACAATAATTTAATCTTATTATAGTGTGATGATGACAAAAAATGTAAATAAAACTTATTATTACTTTCCTAATGTGATAAAAACATGTTTTTCATTTTAACTTTCCGAAACTATTGGAATCTTACAGAACATTTTACGAAACATTATTTTTTATAATTTTATAAATTAATTAAATATTTTTACCATCAACTTTCTATCGTTGTCGATAATCCCGTAGATTTAAAATCAATCAAGTTGATGGATGCAGTAATCCGAAAAACTCTGATTGGAAAATATATGTTTTATCAATAGATCTTAAACTGTAACTGTCTGAGCATACTCTTACTTTTACTATATAAATAGTTTTGGCACGTACCCGTATTGTAACAGTTTGTCGTTTAAATGTTTGTAGTTTCTACAAAACTTCCACGTGGATATACATAGTTGGATTTACTGCAATGTAAACTCTAAATTTATGAGCAATAAGTTTTAAAAATAAATTAGAATAATATCTACATTAAAATTCTATTAGTTCTTAAAAATCTCAATATAGGATGTTAAGAGAAGTTATGAAAAATTGACGATAATTAATTACACTTAGCACAATAATATACAAACTACTTAAAGTATAGAATATACAAACAGGTACTTTAATACTCATTTTGCACAGGGCTTACTACAAGTTTGGCAATCAATTATTAAAAAATTAATTGTATGGAAACAGTTTTGATGGACGTATTGTTTTAAATCTCGCCTTTCCATTCTCAAATACGATAGTGAATAATCTTGCCTTTAATCGGTACACTTCTAAAACCGTAAAAATCGCTCGTACAAAAAATAATCATCTCATTGTGTTAAAAGATCGAGTTCTGAACAGCTTTCAAAACGCCCATCTGTCTGTCAGTTTGTTTGTCCATCTGTCTGTCCATCCAACAAATTGCGAAATGTAAACGATGTGTAACAATTTTAAACAATTCCAATAATGTTTAATGTTTAGTTAAGTCTTGCGGGAAACCTGTTATAAATTTTTAAGCATGAATATTTCTTTCAGATAAACAGGTGTTGCGGTTAGAGACATTTAGCTGCATTGCACTTCTAGGTCAGTAACCGATTTGTTTTAAATGAATCTGAATTTTGATGGAAAAAGCATGTAAGCAAATATAGTGCTGTTGCCAAAACCAATACCATAAAATTTTGTATTTTGTAAGTTTTTTTTTACTGCTGTTATTCAGCAGTACTTATTGTACAAGGACATATTAAGCTTCAATAAAACGGATGATGACATTCTGTCACCCTTGGGCAACTCGATATATTCAAAATGGCGACTATAAATTACCTTAATTCGAAAATGATCTTTTCATGCAAGTTTGGTATAACAAACTATATGTTTTTTAGGATACAGAGTTCAAAAATACCATTGAAATTGTATTAGGAGATTAGTATACAAAAAAAAACTCATTTCTCAAGTATAAGCAATATAATTTGTGTAATATCGATGACAATTATAATACGGTAATTTATCTTGGTATAAAAAGACAACATTCAAGAATCAAGACTAACAAAATGTTGTCTAGATAGAGATCAGCCCTTTGTAGCCTCTTCAAGATCGTCATCAATTAAGTCTTCATCTCGTTCCACTTCTACTTCAGCAAACCATGTGAAATCATTGGAACAGAAAGTATTTGTGCATTAACAAAACATGGTGCATGGTAGGCTGGCACTCCTGCAATTACATCGATTGCTCTTGCATGGCAATACACTTTCACAAGATCACTTAATCAATTTCAGAATTTCCGGCGGGGCAACTTCAATATTCTCTGGCAAAGTTGTGGGTAGCAGATATCTCGAGTTTTATTCCTTGTAGAACCCGTGAAGCAGTGGTGAGTTTTTTTCAAATGCAGGTTTGTAAGTGAGCTCGTTTAAGGTTTTCTTCAAACGCTGAATTTGTTGGTGGCAGTGAGCACAGTTTCAGTAGCTGTGATTTCGCACTTCCAACTTTGTCAGCCCACAGTTTGACGCGAGCCTCTGAAGTTGTGTTACACTTACTTGCTCCGTAACATGCAGCCATAAACTTCGATGCTTGCCACTTCATGACAGACAGATCAGCATGTATGTCTCCAACCAATGACGAGGAGTGTCCTCTTTTCAAAATATTAATGGCCTCATTCTTCCCATTGCCTTAACACATGGCTGTGGCATCACATCCAGTGATAGCATGAAGTGCTAGCACATGAGGTATTATTTTTTCTCGTGTTTAATAGAAGATGCTCTAATGTCAATTAGTGTAGGTTCCATCAGAATTCCATCAGAATTGTTGCAGATATTTTCTTAATGTTGTAGAAGTACAAAAGAAGCAGAAAAACATCTGTGTCGTCTGATATGACGACAACCTGCTTGTCTGCATCATCAGCAGCCGATAGCTTGCTGTACAAGAATCGTATCTGCTTCTTCGTGAGTATTTCTTAGGTTGTGCCTTCGTTTTACTTCTGCACGATAAAGGTCGTAAGGTTCTTCTTGTGGACCTGTCAAAATTAGCCTGTATTTACTAGTTTTGTTTTTTTTTACGATTCGTCACCAACAATGCTACCGCAAATCAGTTCAATAATTGCTTCTTGTTTTCATTTGAGCTCAAAATATCTCTCCGTGAAGGCAGCGAACTCTGGTTACTCCTGTAGATCTACCTGATCTTGGGCAGTCTTTAGTACTATACTCCTTGTACCGATCAAAAACAAGGTACACATTTCCTTGCTGCAAATGTATGCTTATAGATGTTTTGAGTGCCTTTATGAAGTCCTCTAGAGTCCCCTTTTCTGGCCTCTGTACATACCATAACGATAGATGTGTTCTCAACACCGTTATTTCTTGTTGAGCAAGAAACCTGGAGAAGTTTTTTTAAGCTGGATTTAAATTTGCAGATCCTCATTTCTCCAGAGTCTGTAAACATTGAAAGTTGATATAGGTGAAAGTTCATGGAAGAGAACTTTACTGACATCTACATGTCGTGAGCTTGCCTGAATTCCTATAACTCGGGAATAAATAATACCAGTATCGAACACCTCAACACTACCAACGTTTACGTGTGTCTTTGCTGTAGACCCACTTACAACTAATCTGGGTATAGTCAAATGAAAACTCGATGACCAACCGTCTTCAAAAAATAAAAATAACAAAACTGGATCAATTAGAAAAAGAAGAAAATAAAAAGAAAAAAGAAGAAAAAGAAAAATCGACTTTACCGAAAAACGCCAAATTAGTCTCATTTGATGTCAAAAGTTTATTTACTTCCATACCTATTAAAGAACTGAAGGACATTTTGCAACATCTCATCTCAAATAGCGGATTAAGTCAAAATGAACAAAAAGATTTACAAAAACTAGTCAATATTTGCATACAACAAAATTATTTTAAATTCAATAATAAAGTTTACACACAAGTAAATGGTTTACCTATGGGTAGTCCGTTAAGCCCTTTATTAGCTGAAATATTTATGGCAAATTTTGAGACAAAACTTTTCAATGAAGACAATAACCTTCTAAAAAACGTACACTTTTGGGTAAGATATGTTGACGATGTTTTTTGTATTTGGACTGGTACTGAGCGACAATTGTCTCAATTTGTTCAGTTAATTAATTCTTTAAACAAAAAAATTCAATTTAAGGTTGAAACGGAGAAACAACGTTCATTATACTTTTTAGATATCTCACTGACACGTATGGATCATGGTTTAGAACTCGATAGTAGTAAAGAAATGACAGTTCTGTGACAATCCCCCCACCACTTTTCAATCCCCCCACCACTTTTCAATCCCCCCTCCATTTTTCCCCAGGCCCCGCCCAATCTCCCCACCACTTTTCAATCCCCCCTCCATTTTTCCCCAGGCCCCGCCCAATCTCCCCACCACTTTTCAATCCCCCCTCCATTTTTCCCCAGACCCCGCCCAATCTCCCCACCACTTTTCGATCCCCCCTCCATTTTCCCCCAAGCCCCGCCCAATCTCCCCACCACTTTTCGATCCCCCCTCTACTTTTCTCACAATCCCCCCACCAATTTCTCAGAAACCCCCTCCATTTTTTCATAAGCCACACCCATCACCTCCCTACCTCATCGGAAATGTTATAGGTTAGGCAGTACATATTTTACCATTGCTCCAAACATTTAATCATTATGCCCGTCTGTGTATGAATATGTATCAGATAAGAGTGTATTAAAGGAATACATGAAAATCTTTCTCCCACCATAATTCAAACCCCCCACCTCACATCCCTACTATAATTCCCCCCCCCCCCCATAATTACCATGGAAGAGGGTAATCTGAGATGTCATAGGTTAATCAGTACATATTTTACCACAATTCTAAACACCTTAACATTATTATACTAATCGTGTATGAATGTGTCGGATGTAAAAGTTTACTACATCACACTGTGTTCTTCGTGATTAGTTACCAGATCAATTGTAAGGATTTTTCGGAAAATATGGATTCAGCACTGAGCTGCCCACACTGTCAAAGAAGTGAATTAATAAAAGAGCACCAGCATGGTAAAAATTTGTATGATTTTACTGAGGAAGAGTTACAACATTTCCCATTAATATATCTGATTGAAAAAGTCAAACCCATTGAACTTCTTTATGCATGGTCTAAATTACCAAGAGTATATACACAAGATTTTAAACTAATGGTTCAACTACCTTGCTTTGTACACCATAACCGACCAGAATGGCATAGTCATGTGGATGGCCCACCAGAGTCGCAATCCAGATGTAATGTATGTAAATGGGGGCTTCAAAAATGTGGGTGATTTATGCTGTGTTAAATAATTGTAAATATTTATGATAATACCTTTTTATGTGGTGAAATAATAAAAAAACAAACAATAATGTGTGTCCTTTTATTTAAGAAATAAATTAATTTTTCATTGAACCACCCTGTATAATTAGAGTTGTAATAAGAAAACAAAAATACACATTTAATTTTATACATTTATTTTTGTAAATACAATTTTTGAATATGCATATATTAATGAGTATTAACAATAATAATAATAATAATTAAAATAAATTTAAAAAGCAATAAAAAAATACTCTATTTAAATGGAAAATTTACTACAAAGTCTCTCACATATTCCAAACTTCCTTCAATTTCATTTTGCTTCGTTTTTATATGGGAGTGTAAATCGGCTAATTCTCGTTGTTTTTTTTCAATTTTTTTAAGTTCCCTATTTAAAGTATTTTGCTGATTTTGGCAGTGTCGAGTATACCTCCCTGACTCAACAATTAATACCTTCCGTACCTCGTGCAGGAATTTAGTTCTAGCTCCCTTCATTTCATCATCATGAGCATCACATTTCCTCTTAACTTGATGAATATAATTTGTGAAGAGCTCATCTTCCGAGTCATCCTCATTTTCCTCAGAACTACGACGAGCAACCTCACTTCTTTGATGTGATGCAGATGGGGCTGATGGAGCTGATGGGGCTAATGGAGCTGATGGGGCTGATGGGACTGCTTCAAAAATGGGGCGAAGAGTTCCAAGATCACCTTCAGTAATGCAGAACTCAGAATCTACAGATTCAACTGAACGAATTGAGTTCATTCGCTGACACACTTTTTCTTCAAATGATATGTCTTCATATAATTCATCAGGAGTTGCCGAACGTTTGTTACTTGAGAAACTTTTTTGTGCACACATTTTTAATGATTTTTTATAGTAGATAAATAACGCAAGAAAAGTGAGACTGAAACTAAATGTATTTCTGATAAAGTCAAGCTTTAAATATGGAAATAATGTGCTGAAATTGCAAGTGGATATTGTTTGTGAAGAATTGATAAGAATAGATGAGTACGGTAATAATTTACTAAATGAATTCATTGAAATGAAAAAGATATGTAAGCGTCTTTTATCTACATTGTTATTTATCATAATAATGAAAGAAGCATTGTCAAGTCATACAGAAACTATAAACACATACTACAAAGTAAGGAAATAATGTGCTGAACTTGCAAGCGGGTATTGTTTGTAAAGAATTGATATGAATAGATAAAAAAATATGTAGGCTCCTTATTTATCTACATTGTTATTTATCACCTCTTTCGAGGCATTATCAAGTTATATACTTTGATGGGAATGAAACAAACATGTAACGTTCGTATAAATAGAAGTAGTCAGCAAGTATTGAAGTACCATAATTTGTATTATTCATTGATATGACTCACTGTATTTACACTATATACCACAACCCCCCCCAAATTACCCCCCCCCCCCCAATTACCCCCCCCCCCAAAGTCCCCCCTCAAAATCACCCCCCCCCCCCCCCAAAAAAATTGCCCCCAAAAATTACCCCCCAAAATTACCCCCCCCAAAAAAGTCCCCCCAAAAATTGCCCCCCCCCCCCAAAAATTACCCCCCCCAAAAAAGTCCCCCCAAAATTACCCCCCCCAAAAAAAATTCCCCCAAAAATTACCCCCCCCCCCCCCAAAATTACCCCCCCCCCCAAAAAAGTCCCCCCTTGCCCCCCCCCAAAAAAAATTACCCCCCCCCAAAAAAAGTCCCCCCAAAATTACCCCCCCCAAAAAAATTTCCCCCAAAAATTACCCCCCCGAAAAAAGTCCCCCCAAAAATTACCCCCCCCCCAGAAAAATTACCCCCAAAAATTACCCCCCCCCAAATTCCCCCCCCCCAAAAAGCCCCCCCAAAAAATTACCCCCCCCCCAAAAGTTCCCCCAAAAATTACCCCCCCCCAAAAAAGTTCCCCCAAAAATCCCCCCCCCCAAAAATACCCCCAAAAATTACCCCCCCCCCAAAAGTACTTACCACAAATATGTATACTACCTACAGTCCATATACCATTCTTATTACACAATTTATTATAATAACATTCCTTTATAAAATTATCAAGACAATAAAATATAACACCGTAGATAAAATATCAAAGCACAGTTGTGTAATCATATAACAAACAAAGGCTTCTTCATTCAAGATAATAAATACTTCCTCATTATAAAAACCAGCTATAAATAGAACAATGGGCTATTATTTTCGCAATTTATCAGTTACTGTTCATATATTATTTAAATAACACATAAGTAAATAAAAAGTATTTTATTATGATAAAACTTATTTTATTACAGCATAAATTTATTATTAATTAAATGAAATTTATTTACAATGAAATCTTAAATGATTAATATAACTTTATTCCACTATGCAATGAAGCGTTTAAACAATAGATAACTTCAGATGCACATCTTTTACACGGTGACCTATGTAAATTTAGTATGCTATTGCAGGTACCCCCACCACTTCTTCTGAGAGATATAAAGAGATGTGAACATTTCTGATTTTTAATACTAGAGTTTTTCTTGTATCGGAACGTACATTTCAACAATGCAGTGTCCTCAGTGCCTGAAAATGTTTACTTTAAAAGGTAATTTATTACGTCATCAACGGGAAAGTTGTCGCTATAGAGAGATCAGTGAAAGTCATACAACCAAAAAAATGAAAGTAAAAAATTCACAATGTGTTGAGGATAAATCAGTAAATCAACCTGGCCCTTCTTCCTCATCTAGCATAGAGTTTCCTACAAATTCACAAGAGACTCGTTGTCCAGTATGTGATAAAAAAGTGAAAAAAAATGAATTAACTGGTCATCTAAGAAGTTCTGCACACAATAAAGGGATTGATATGTCTGGAGACGGAATTGAAAAGCTGCAGAATGCGTTTAAGAATCGTATTGCAAGTTTTCGTTTTTCTTCAAAGGAATGCAGTGTTGATATATCCCAGTTTTTGGATGAAATAAAAGAGAAAGTTTTCCGTTTGATTGAGGAATATATTAAAATGTACTCGAGCTTAAAAATTAATGTGGAATTATTTGGGTTATATGTTATTGAAGAGAAAGAATTGTCAGAAATAAAATCATTCAATACAAGAAATAAAGTTGTAACACTTTCAACCGATTTATTAAACTTATATAATGACTTTAAGGAGGAGATACTAGAGAAAGCCTCAACATTTCAGGAGCGAGACTCAGGATGGGCTTTGAAACATGTTAGTTTTCTCGAGGTCAACATTAATAAGTATAATCCACTATTTGCATCATCATACATTAAATTGCCGAGGCAAATAGAAAATAGAAAAGCTGTTTTAAATATCGAGAGTGGGGATGAAAAATGTTTCGCTTGGGCTGTCAACGCCGCCATCTTCCCAGCCAATGGAAATCCAAGGAGAGTTTCATCTTATCCTCATTATTCTACATTATTAAATTTTGAAGGTATAGATTTTCCTGTTAAACTTAAAGACATTCATAAATTTGAAAGTTTAAATAATATATCTATAAATGTATTTGGAATAGATACTCAATTTAAAAATGGTGAAATGGTCAGTGAGATTGTAGGTCCCTTATATTTTACACATAGTCGACAAAATACACATGTGAACTTATTACTAATTACGGATAATAAAGGGAACAGTCACTACACACTTATTAAAGACTTATCGCGATTAGTTTCTTCTCAGAGATCAAAACATGATGGTAGAAATTATATTTGTGATGGTTGCCTATATTTTTTTAACTCTCGTGAGAAATTAATGACCCACCAAAGCAATGATTGTAACCATTTATGTACCATATTACCAAACCCAGAACCTCTAATTAATAAGTGTGGTGAAAGGCTTGCTGGGAATATCCTGAAATTTACAAATTTTGAAAAACAATTACCCCTTCCTTTCGTGATATATGCTGACTTTGAAAGTTTATTAAAACCGATTCATCACAACGAACCATGCGATAGTAAATCATTTACTGTTAAAACATATCAGCATGAACCATATTCATTTTGTTTCTATATAAAGTGTAATTTTGATGATAAATTTTCCACACTTGAATATTATCGAGGTACTGATGTTGCGGAAGTTTTTGTTAAAAAATTGGAAGAACATGTTTTACAATTGTATCAGAATCATTTGAAAAATATAGTCGAAATGAAGCCATTGACAGAAAGTCAACAAACATTTTTCGACAACAGTCAAATTTGTCATATTTGTGATAAACCATTTGAGAATGATGAAGGAAAGGTCCGCGATCACTGCCACGTTTCTGGTAATTTTAGAGGAGCTGCGCATTCTTCTTGTAATCTAAATTTCAAAATTCCTAAATTTATACCAGTATTTTTCCACAACTTAACAAATTATGATTCTCATCTATTTATTAAGAAATTAGCCTTAAAGAAAGAAAAAATACAAGTTATTGCACAAAATAAAGAAAAATATATTACATTTTCCAAACACATTCTTGTTGATAAATCTAATGATGAAAAACCGAAAAATATTTACATTAAATTGAGGTTTGTGGATTCATTTCGCTTTTTACCCGCTTCATTAGATAAATTAAGTCAAACATTGGAACCACATCAATGCCTCGAAGTGAAAAAATATTACAGTGATGAGAAACAATTCAATTTAATAAGACGAAAAGGTGTTTTCCCATATTCATACGTTGAATCCATGGATAAATTGAATGACATTGAATTACCATCACTTGAACAGTTTTTTAATATTTTGAGTGGTGAATCAATTTCTCAGGAGGATTATAATCGTGCTTGTGATGTGTGGCAAACCTTTAATTGTCAAACTCTTGGTGAATATTCAGACATTTACTTGGTATCGGACGTGCTGCTTCTTGCTGATATTTTTGAAAATTTCAGACAAATATGCATGCAAACATATAAATTAGATCCTGCACAATATTTAACGGCTCCGTCATTAAGTTGGGATGCTATGTTACGAAAAACTGGTATTCAACTTGAACTTTTAACTGATATAGATATGCTACATTTTTTTAGGAAGGGAATACGTGGTGGTGTCAGTCAGTGTAGTAATAGAAAGGCTGTGGCAAACAACCCATTTATTTTAAATTATAATCCATTAGAACCAACATCATATATATTATATTTAGACGCCACAAACCTTTACGGTTGTGCGATGAGTCAATGTATGCCCACAGGAAATTTTAGATGGTTAAATGATTGTGAAATTGAAAACTTTGATTGTACTAATCTTGGTGATGATTCACCAAAGGGTTATGTACTTGAAGTAGATTTGGAATACCCACAACATTTACATGATAAACATAATGATTTGCCTTTCTGCCCTGAAAATATTATACCTCCAGACTCTAAAAATTCAAAATTACTATTAAATTTACATGATAAACATAAATATATAATCCATTATAGAAATTTAAAACAATGCATTGAACATGGGTTAATACTTAAAAAAATACATAGAGTCATTGAATTTTCACAATCTGCTTGGTTAAAAACTTATATAGATTTGAATACTAAACTTAGAAATTGTTCAAAAAATGCATTCGAGCGAGATCTTTTTAAATTTTTTAATAATGCAATATTTGGCAAAACTATGGAAAATGTAGACAATAGAACTGATGTGAGGCTAGTATCGCATTGGGCAAATAGTATAGGCAGTGTTGGTGCTGAAGGATTAATTGCAAAACCAAATTTCAAATCCTGTACAGTGTTTTCGGAAAATTTAGTAGCAGTGCAAATGTCTTTGTTAAAAATACTATACGATAAGCCGCTCTATGTAGGTTTTACCATTTTAGATATATCTAAAACTATAGTTTATGATTTTTTTTATAATTTCATAAAAAAGAAATATGATGACAAAGCTTCTCTATGCTACACCGATACAGACTCTTTAATTCTAGAGATTTACACTGATAACGTTTACGATGACATTAAGAAATATATAGATTTATTCGACACATCAAATTTTCCTATTCCAAATATACACAACATTCCAAAAACGGAATCAGTTGTAGGCAAAATGAAAGACGAATATGCAGGTGTACCAATAGATAGCTTCTTTGGCACTGGAGCAAAAGCTTACTGTGTTCAAGCAAATGGTGACGTCACAAAGAAAGCTAAAGGAGTCTCAAAAAGTATTGTAAAAAATCAATTACATTTGATCGATTATAAACAAATTGTTGAGGATGGTGGATTGATATTTCGAAAAATGTATGTATTCTCATCACATCTGCATACTCTATATACCGAACTAAAAAATAAGGTTGCACTCTCAGCACACGACGACAAACGATATGTTGTACCCGGGAGTACAAAAACTTTGGCGTGGGGGCATTACTCTATCAGTAATTTACACAATAACGCTGACCATAATACCGCTGAAGATAACCTCACAATTCTTTTAAGGCTAGCCGATGAAATTATTGAACAGGAAAATTTAGCAATGGACTTTGATTTATTGTAAATAATATGAATAACATCACTAACTTTGTCTAATAAAACACTATTATAAAAATTTTGTGTTTTTTTATCGTTTAATCATCCCATCTTATTACAGTTAAATCATATATGAATTGAAAGTGGATGTGTGTGTACAATATAATGAAACAACTTTAATACTCTGATTATGTTTTTTATTAGATTTTGTGTATACATTCATAAGCTATTAGGTACAGTGTTTTGGGCTGAGTGATAATCGGTTGCAGGAGACGATCTTTATATTTTTCTTGTCGAAAAGGAGTTCCAAATTTCACAGGACCAAAATTACAGTCAACAAATAAAGCACTTTTTAAATGTAGGGCTTTCCTAACCAAGACACAATCAAAACACCACAGCAATTGGAATATTTCATGGCTCAGATGTATCCCTGGTATTACATTTATAAATTCTATAATTTGTATATTATATTTTCGATGGTTGAATACATTAAAAACATTGCGGTAGCTTGAGGATGGATGCCAATCAGCTTTGTCACATTTCTCACTAAATTCGTTGTTGAAATAAAATATGTCCATACCCCCACTGGTGTTAGTTAATTTTAATAGCAAACATATAAAACTGCCAGCTATTACCCAACGTTGACCTGGTAAATTTCTCAAAACTTCATATTCTTCAGGGAAGCGTTCTTTAATTATTTGCACCAATTTATAATTCCACGTGCAATAATTTACTGCAGGACTCCTGAACATATTACATACACACACTGTACTCATTTCAGATATTAAATTTAATTTGGGTTATATAAATTTTATTAAGCAACTGCCATTCACAAGCTTAGGTTTCCTTTTATAGTTGTATATTTTCTTTAGCTGGGTTAAGTGGAGGAATAGTTTTGCTGAACTTGCAATAACATTTATGTCTAGACTGTAAAGTGTCAACTATGCAAATGCTGATTTGGTAATTAAAAATAGAACTGCTGACTGTGTGGATAGATAATACAATAATAACATTATTCTGATTGTAAAGTGTTAACTATGCAAATGCTGATTTGCTAATTGAAAATAGAACTGCTGTCTGTGCAGCTGGGTAGGTAAATCAAGTGATAAAATTGTTTTCTTTGTATAGACATTTAAGAAATAGGTGGGGTATATGGTTAGGTGGGAGTTTCATTATAAAACTGGAGCATTAATTTAACACTTTAGTCACTATCAATTTAATTCGGGGGGGGGGAAATAAACAGTAAATTTCAAAATGTGGATGGCGTATGTGAAAGAAATCGAAATTGTTGATTTACAAAGTGGTGTGAATCATTTAAGACAATTATTTTCAAATTTGAGATTCGATGCGGAACATGAAGCGGTTTATGGAATGGGTAGATTTTATACAGAGGAAGAGTGTAACGAGGTAGCCAAGAAGTACGATGAAGGTCTTCAAAAATGTGACAAGTTTCTGGATGAAGAGATCTGTCAGCACTGCTTTGTACAATCTTTGATAGATTTGAATCTGTGTGTGTATTTGGATCGGATAAAACAATTTTTAAAACCGGATCTTGCCAGCAAGGTGATTGCTTATAATGGGGACTCTGACAGTGACAGTGGTGAAGATGTGTAGCTAAATTGAGTATATGCAACGATAAAATTATATATTTAGGTGGGAATTTCATTATAAAACACGGACACTTTAGTGACTATCAATTTAGTTCGGGAAGAAATAAACAGTAAATTTCAAGATGTTGGCGTATTTGGAAGAAGAAATCAAAATTGTTGATTTAGAAAGTGGTGTGATTTATTTAAGACATATATTTTCAAATATGAAATACAAAATAGTTTATGGAATGGTAATGTACGAAGAGGATGCGTGTAACGATCTAGCCTTGAGATTTGATGAAGCATATAGAAAATGTTGCAACTTTCTGGAGAGGGCGATCTGTCAGCACTGCTTTGTGCAATCTTTGATAGATTTGAATCTATGCGCATATTTGGATCGGATAAAACAATTTTTGGAGCCGGATCTTGCCAGCAAGGTAATAGCTTGTAATGGGGATTCTGACTGATAGTAGTGAAGATGTGTAGCTAAATTGGAATTGTATTTGTTAGTAGTTGTATTGTTATAAAATTTTTTAAATAAAAACAACAGAAATTCATTTATAGTTTTTTTATTGTTTTACTCATGACATTATAAAATTTTCATACAAATAATATACATTAGAAAGTGCACACATACAATTAGTATTTAAATGATAAAAACATTTTGCACTAGATTTTCGTAAAGGTGGCTGCTCCTCAAATTCAATAACGGGTTGTGAAGTGAACTGTCTAATGTAGTTCGCCTTTTCTCCTCCTTTTATGTAAACACAATCATCAGATGTGACCAAATTATCAATAATCTTTCCAAACATGTGTAGTGGTGTAAAGCCATCAGACCACTTAATGCAGTGATAATTTCCTGTTAACCAGCACACTTGTTTTTGTAAGTCTGGTGAAAGCATCTTAAATGGGTAGGGTGGTTTAAATATATAGTGACACGTTTTCATTCCATCATATCCTGCCAGTTCTTTAACAATAAACTTATTGTTTTCGATTCGAAATCCTTGAACATCGATAATAATTTTCATATCTTTAAACGTTGTAGTTCTCTTAGCATCTTCTCTTTTATACAGTATAATTCAATCGCTCTTCTTAAGTCACGTAATTTTTTTCTGTGTTCTTTTAACTTTTGAATATAGTCTGATCTCATATTCATACTAATAATTTACATTATAATTTTTTTATATATAGGTAAAAATATGTCATGCGCATTTTACTGCTGACGAACGATTTTTGTTAGAGGATTATAGGTGAAATGCTTCTCGTGCAGAATGAGACAATATGCATTAGTATCCGTGGTAGTAGGGGTGCCAGTCTCAAACTCTATTCTCATAACCACCGATCCTGTTTGTAAAGCTTCTTTTTGACGAGAACAATCAATATGAGCTATTGGTGCAAAATCTTTGAATTCAGTGGGATTGAAAATGGGTTGATTTATTTGGTGGGGGTAATAGGATTCTTGAAAATCGGCAAACATTTGATAGAGAGTTGCAAATTTGTTATTCTTGAAGTCTAGATATAAATCATTGTATGGATATCTTTCAGAATTCAAGAAAACTCTAATGCTTCTAAGATCACAATCATCAAATTTACTCATATCAGCCCTAATATTTCCTTTCTTATTTTTTTGGAATGCTATTATTACATGCCTAGGAGTTTCAACTTTAGTAGATGTCTTGACAGGCCACGTATGTCTGCTTGAGGCCGGTAGAGATGGATATTCAATCAGTTCCCTACTTCTAAATGTTATAGGAAGATCCACATTCCTACTTATAATTTTATTTAATCGAAGCTGCTCTGAAATACCCACGGTAACATGTGGAACTCTCCAAAATAATTTAGAAATCGTGATTTTCGGCTTTTCATCTATAGCAACACCATCTTTATCTACTTCATCCTTAGTATTTGTAATGCAGTCAAAATCATTACTATTACGTACCAGTACTAATTCTTGTCGCATGTTAATGATTATTTTTTGAAAATCTTCAAAGAAACCAACCAGGAATTTTAATGGAATACAGACGTTGAAATTTCCACTTGTATCTATCAAAATTTTAGGTTTTTTACCTTTTTTCTGTTTTGGGAACCATCCAGCATTTTCCATACAAACACTTTCATTTTGATTCAGTGATAGATAATTAAATAGAGTTGAAACTAAGCCAACATTTCTCACGGAATCTATTACTATTCCATTTAACTCATATCTAATTTCTCGAAATAAAAACGCAACACCATTATTGATAAACTCTAAGTTGGTAGGTGAAGTTCCATCCTCATTTGTTAATTTTCCTTCGATGTATAAATAGCTATAACATGGTGCTGTATAGGTATCTAAATCCTGAATGGTAATTCTCGTTTCATCATTATAATCTAGAGTTCCAGATATATTGGGTTGATATGAATGATACTGATATTCTACTACGGAGTTGTCAATTATGGGTTGCTCGGTTATATTAAGTAATTCCATTATACTAATACTTCGAATCCAAGTGATTTTAAGAACCGTCGATTTGCTGATGTTATTCTGTTGAGAGTGTTTTTAGAACTGTTGACTTTTTTCCTACGTATCCTTTTATAGTGTGGTTTTTGTGTATGAATGGGAGACCTTGAATTAAATATCAACACCATTTTATTATCGAATTGATTTTCTAAGATGTAGTCTAACAGTTATCGTTTCTTTTTGAAAATTGACAAGATGTCCTTCTTGATCAATCACTTTAACTGTGATGTTGTTGATGGTTTTAACGCTCACTGGGAAGTAAATAATATTTAGAGGTGATTCTACTATTTTATACCCAATTGGAACTGTTGGATAGAACTGATGAATGATGTGAACAGGTTTTCCATTAAAAAAAGAACCAACAGCAATGTTACAGTCAATGCAGATAGCATTCACTTTGGAAACCTTTACTGGATCATCGGAAATATTAGTATCATTAGCGTTTAACTCTCTTTTCTTGAAGCCTAATACTGGACCTATCGAATCCTCCACGTTAAAATTAATTATCCTGTTTGTTCTTATAATAATTTTGGATGTGTTAATATCTATATCAATCCTAAGAACTGCTTCATCATCTTCTTGAACTATTTTATTTGTCATGATTTTTAAAATATCATCGATTTCATAACACCCTACAGGTATTTGAACTATATGTTCATTATTTCTTCCCCACGCAAATTTATTATTGTTGTTGTCAATATTTGGGATAATATTATAAGTATCAAAATTAGTTAATCCAATTTCATAATCTGCCTCATCATCTAAATATATCGGTGGATTGAAATTGTAATTTAATACAGAAGATTCTCCACTGAGAGCGAATGTAAAAGACATAGTGATACTTTGAACGTTTATTAGAAAATGAATAAGAAAAACTTATTTACATTGATTATATAAAAATAATAGACATAAATGTCCACAGACATATGAATCATAATTTTGTACAGAATCATAATTATATTTTATTTCATTCAGGCTACCATCACTTAAAAAATATTTTCTCAACTCATCTGGGGGTCTTAAATTTCCATAACTGTCGAAATAAACTATTTCCTTATTTTTCTTTATATATGCAATCCAGTGAGTTCCATCTCCATCATTGATATCCAGATTTACTATACCAGATTCTTTTTTCCTAATTTTTTTGGGGAGTGTATCTCTCATGAAAATACCTCGAAAATTTGGAATTTTTAGAATTTTCGAGTATTTCATTAAATCTATGTTAGTAAGTGGACGGTGAGGTAGCCTAATTAGTTTTTTTTGCTGTTATACGTCTTAAGATATAATCCAGAACCTTTCTTATGAGGGCCTAAATATAAACCCTTCCCCTTAGCGGCCTGTTCCATCGCCAAATTATGCCTCAATTGTTCAGCTATCACCTTACCATTTGACTTGGAATCGTTAACTGCTTTCACAATACCGGCTACACCCCCTCCAACAGCTCCTAATGCTCCCAAAAGAGGTAACAGAAGTGGAAGAACCCCCCCTCTTTTTGGAGTGTTGAGAATTCTTTTCCCTCGCTTCTTTGATTTTAATGTTTTTTTTACAGCAACCTTTACATTTATTTGTCCACCTCTCTTCCTCTTCTTCGTTGAATCACGATTTTTTCGTCGCTTAAGACCCATTCCCAATTTACTCTTTAATTTCATTACCCCACCAACTCCCAATGCAGCGACTTTTTCACCAAAACCAGAGTCGGGTGCTTTTACACGTTTAAATGCAGCTTCAGCTAATTCCCTATCTGCTTGATTCCTTTTTTCAACCTCTTCAAATTTGGAATATGCTATATCGTGTTCTCTACACGCTTCATCTAATGGGTTAATTCCTCTATCACCTCGTTCTAGGCGTTTTGTGAGTTTAGTTCCTGGCCCACAATAATTATAACCAGGTATATGTAGTTCCACGGGAAGTTTATTTATTATACTATTGAGCAGACCACGTCCTCTCTTTTTAGAGTTTCTAGTACAAGTAAGCTGTGAACTTTTGGTTCGACCCATTATATCCCAAATTATGGAATAAACTGATTCTTGGTTTTGTAGAATACCCTTTTATATAGAGTAGAGGGTTATGCTTGATCAGTTTTTAGCAGTTCTCTTTCTAATGCAGTTCGATTTCACACTAGTGTGATGTGATTATTTGAACACAATGCAGATTCAACAGCAAGCAACAATTTTACCAATAGTCAATCACGACAAAATTTCCAAGACAAAGACTTTTCAAAAACATGGTATTTTATTTGGTGGACAGTCGAAACGGGGACTTCTAGTTGGAAGTTCTGGGTCTGGAAAAACAAATGTAATGCTTAGTTTGTTGGAACATCCTAACGGTTTACGTTTTGAAAATATTTATTTATATTCTAAATCTCTATACCAACCGAAATATGAATATCTGAGGATGCTTGTGAAACCTATGAATGAAATTGGATATTTCGAATATAATGACGGGGATGCAGTGATACCTCCAGAAGAAATAAAACCGAATTCAGTCATAATATTCGATGATTTGGTATCATGTGATCAAAGTATTATTAAAAGCTATTTTTCTTTTGGGCGTCATAAAAACACTGATTGTTTTTATTTATGTCAAACCTACGCTGCTATCCCTAAACAATTATGTAGACACAATGCCAATCTTCTTGTGATATTTCCTCAGGACCTTACCAATCTCAAACATATCTATGATGATCATGTAAACGTTGATATGAGTTTCCAAGATTTCAAAGAACTTTGTGCATTTTGTTGGAATGATAAATATGGATTCGTTGTAATCGATAAAGATTGTCCAATCAACTCTGGGAGATATCGAAAAGGTTTTGATCAATTTTTTCATATATAAAATAGAGACATTAATATTATCAACCATTCACCATGGATAGTAGAGTGGCAGCAGAGCTGTTAAAGACGCGAGATGCCTTAAGGCAAAAGTATAGAAGTTTGAAAACTGATATTGCTAAATCTCAGTTAGCATTGGAGGAAACTTATAAACCGATAACGCGACCTCTTCGTGAATTAGTAACAACTATCGTTAATAATGAAAGTGATCCACGTAAATCTTTTTTGAAAACAGAAATAAAAAATGAGAGTTTAAACAGGCGATCAATTGATCCAGTCCCTCTTGAATTTTATCACACAGCACCCACTAATTTGGAAGATGAAACATTTCATTTTGACTCTACCCAAGAAAGACCTCAATATGTAGGGAGTTTCTTTGATGAAACTTTTCCATCACAGGTAGTAGATCCATCCGTACTATCAGAAAATGAGAGATACTTGCAACAATTTAATGCACCTCTACCGCGAGCATACATACAAGATAAAATTGAGGATTCACAAAACGAGTTTGATGATACCTTTGGTATTTACTTCGACCCATTTAAGAAGAAATTCGCTATTGGCACTGCAACTGTTGATTTTGATGGTGCTAATTTTATTATTGATGATCAGTTTCCATACAAAGGTACGCCAGGATTGTATGAATTAATGTTCAAAAAGCATCCAGCAGGGCATCGAGCATCTGATGTGGATCAGTATATTGATATAATTAGGAGGAGTAATGCTCATTACCTAGGTTATGATCCGGAGAGAGGTCTATCTACATCAAATGCGTCTAAATTTATAGATATTATTAAACCACGTGTTTCTACCTTGCACTCGATGAGTCAAGAAAGGGCTAATAAAAAAAGTGCATCGGCAATACCTGCTGTGGTAAGACCAAGAATAAATACATTTTCTTCAAAAGCTAAGCCACCCGTGACGAGATCGAGAGTGAGTTCACTTTCTTCACCTGAACAAATGAGAAAGACAAGGGAACAAATAAGGAAGGCAAATAATGAAAAAAAAAAAGGTGGTGCATTAACACTGATGGAACTTGATAATAAAAAAATTGAATATAAACATTTTGATGATTATAATGAAATAATAGACCGATTAAGACTACTCATAGCTTCACAGTTGGCAGGAAATACGGGACATAATAACGAGATAATTTCAATAATAGAGGAATTAAAAGAGGCTAAAATAATAAGATAAATAGTGTATGTGGGAAGTTAAGGATTCATTTACCCTATCGATAAGTAAAGATGAGTAACATTAAAAAGGAAATAGTAAATGAACTTCATAAACCAGCTAGAAAATCTTTTAAACGAAGAAGAGTTATTGTTAAAGGTATTAATGATCTTTTTCAAGCAGATCTTGTACAGATGATCCCTTATGCTAAAGTAAACAAAGGTTATAAATATATTTTAGTAGTTATTAACGTATTCTCAAAATTTGTTTGGTGTGAACCTGTGAAAACTAAAGGCGGAAAAAATGTTACGGAAGCAATGAAAAAGATCTTATCAGATATCAAAGCTGTACCGAAAAATTTGCAAACAGATTTGGGTAAAGAATTTTACAATAAAGAATTTAAAAAATTAATGGATGAGATGAAAATTAACCATTATAGCTCTTATACAGATCTCAAAGCAAGTGTTGTGGAACGAGTTAATAGGACTTTAAAAAATAAAATGTGGAAACTTTTTAGTCTAAACGGAAACTATAAGTGGTTAAATTTGTTACCGGATATTGTTGTTGAATACAATAACACTAAACATAGGACAATTGGGATGCAACCTAAAAATGTTAAAAAGAAAGATGAAAAACGCTTATTAAAAACTGTCTATAACCACCCGAAAACAGTCGATCCAAGGAAAAAAAAATTTAAAGTAAATGATTATGTGAGGATTAGTAAATATCGACAAGCTTTTTCAAAGGGATATATGCCTAACTGGTCTAATGAAATTTTCAAAATTAGGAAAGTTCATAAAGGTAATCCTAGAACTTACCTTTTACAAGACCAAATGGGAGAGGAAATTTTAGGGAGTTTTTATGAGGAAGAAATGCAGAAAGTAAAGTATCCCGATGTATATCTCGTGGAAAAAATTTTAAGAAAAAAGAATAACAAGCTCTATGTTAAATGGTTAGGATTAAGCAATAAGCATAATTCATGGATTTCAAATAATAGCATTGTATGAATATAATCTATATTTTATTACTTTTTTCATGTATTATTTAATTTATAATATATTTTTACCTAATAAAACAAATATTCAAGCATAAATATGTTTTATTTCTATATATCTATTTCACATACATAAATACAAAAATACTACCTATGTGGTTATATATGATTAAGTATCATATAAATTACAAAATCTCTCATTATATACATTATATCTATGAGTACTGTCTAAAATGGGGTTTATAATATTTGAAGTTTGTTTTATTCTTCTATTAAACCGAACTCTATCGAGGGCTACAATTTCCCAATATCTCTTTCTTGATAATTTATACGCAAAATTCCACACCACCATAAAATTAATCTTATTGTCTCTTAAATTAAATGTCACTTTCTTCATCTTTAGATCCTACCACAATATTCAGCTTCCAATATATCTGGATAAATATAAATTAACTCCATAAGCATAATGGTATTTTCATTATAGCCATTTTTATTCTTTTCAATAAGATTTACTGCATTTTCAAATACATTTCCTTCTTGATGTTGTAGTTCTCTCACCACATTCCTGAAATAACTTTGGAATTGCAATCTTTTTAAGGTCTCAATGTTAGCCTTAATGAGTGGTAATGCTTCCCACAACTTGCAAATCGATTCATATCCCAAGTAAATGTAAGAGTTATTTTTTATTATTTTTATAACTCTGGAATAGGAAATTTGCTCAAATTTTATAAGAAAGTTATCAGTCTCTACTGGTTCAACTTTATCATTGGAGTATACATAATTAGTTATTACACCTTGATACGTGAGAAAATGAAGCCACTCCTTTTCGTTAAAAATTATTACATCAAGTTTGTTTCCACTTAGCTTCACACATGGGTTATAACAGAAGTCATGTGATAATCCCGTTGTCACATATTTACTTCTAGATTTATTCAGTTGGTACCTTCGCTCACCAAGTACTACTATTTCATTTTTGTCTTGCGGTGCTGGAGGTAAATTATTAATTAAATCATTAATACTCAGTTCAGGTAAACTAAATAAACTACCACTGTAAGCCATTGTGAACACTTGAATTTCTTTAACTAGTTGACACAAAAAACTTTGTTACAATGCCTGTGTACGTCTCTTTTTATAATCAGAATAATTTGATATAGTGGGGGTGCTGAATTGCGGTGGGAGGTTTTGAGTTGTGGTGGGAGAGATGGGAGGTCCTCACCATACATATATATGATGATGATCATATATATGATATGAAGGGAGGGAATGATCCTAAATTATGGTGGAGGGGAGGTTGAAAATCCGCCACTACTTTCACTTATTAGTATGAAATGTGAAATCAATTATGCAGCAGGTGCCTTGATAGGTTGTATATCACAATTGTCACACACGGTGAATATTTTTTCATTTTTGAACGTACTGTATTCCTTTAATACACTCTTACATCTGATACATATCCATACACAGACGGGCATAATAATTAAGTGTTTGGAGCAATGGTAAAATATGTACTGCCTAACCTATAACATTTCCGATGAGGTAGGGAGGTGATGGGTGTGGCTTATGAAAAAATGGAGGGGGTTTCTGAGAAATTGGTGGGGGGATTCTGAGAAAAGTAGAGGGGGGATCGAAAAGTGGTGGGGAGATTGGGCGGGGCTTGGGGGAAAATGGAGGGGGGATCGAAAAGTGGTGGGGAGATTGGGCGGGGCCTGGGGAAAAATGGAGGGGGGATTGAAAAGTGGTGGGGAGATTGGGCGGGGCCTGGGGAAAAATGGAGGGGGGATTGAAAAGTGGTGGGGAGATTGGGCGGGGCCTGGGGAAAAATGGAGGGGGGATTGAAAAGTGGTGGGGGGATTGAAAAGTGGTGGGGGGATTGTCACAGAACTGTCATTTCTTTACTACTCTTCAGAATATGACAACAGCAACGAAGACTATTATACTGCTAATAGTCCTTCCGAAAATTATTACACAGACGAATGGACTTTCGATACAACACCTGTATATAATCGGGATTTTCGATCAGAACCACATGCCCAGTCGGACCCACCTTGTCACAAAACCGGAGATCCCGATATGATAGTATTGCAAACCCAATTTGGCAAAATGAACTTGGACAATTTAAACC